>LPNX010693814.1:3613-59532 GCA_001517045.1 Pseudotsuga menziesii
TTTTTTGCCTCCGCAGATACACTATACTTGGGATTTGTTATAATTTCTTTGGCGGCTTGAATGGTATGTTGGCCATTAGCTATCCAAAAGTTGACATTTATAGCATTTATATCTGTCTCATTTACAATTTTCACATGGTTTACTAGCGGATTAGGCTCATTTTTATCAAATGGAATCAAGAGAGCATCGGGCAATGATGGTTGAATTTTTTCTAAAAAAGATTTCACCAACACCTAAACATTTGCATCATCTCGTGATCTCAATTTAAACACTTTTGGTGCTTCTATGCATCTTTGAACATCCACCTTTATGTTGAAGGAGCTTGAAAATAAATAACATTCCTTGAAGGATTCATGAATTTCATCACAATTATCTGCTAGTTTCACTGTCTCAATTTCCATTTTCTCAGTTTTTTTAAATTCTGTAGTAGGTGTGAAACCACTTGATGCAATGTTTTCTTCCAAATCTTTTAAATATATTCTCCTTAAAGCATGAATATGAGCATCAAGTCTATCTTCTGGTATTTTATGAGGTAATTTACCTCTTTGATGCAAATAAAGAAGCACAGATGATGTTTTCATCTTTTTGACATTGCGATATTTCAGAACTTTTGTGATACGTTCTAAAAGATCTATGCAACTCTCTAACCCTGATTTATTGAATCTTTCATAACTATTCAACTTAAACATTGACTCTTTCATTATGTTTGGCGGATCTTTACTTGAAGCTTCAATTAAATCTGGTCTAAATTTTGTGTACTCCACTAGACAAGAGACTAATTTTACTTCTTGTCCATTGATAGCCTCCACTTGAAAGACAATGTCAGTCTCACCATGAGCATAACAATTAACAACTATCCTTAATATAATTGGATCTTTTTCACCTATGGATCCAAACAGACACATATCAGGGAACATATTTGGAGGACATTCTATTTGAACATACCAATCTCCCACAAACTCATATTCATTGGATGTATTATACTTTCTAATCATTTGAAAAGTAGAAGTAGAAATTGGTGCATTCACAATATTTTGACTTGAATGAAGTCTTTCTTGTTGCATGATTGATGGATGTGGCATTTCACTTGCTTTTGAACTGAGCAATTCTGAAAACGAGAATAAGAAATTATTAGCATAAATCAAAATGAAATTATAATTATAAATATCGTCATTTAATATTCTATTAAAATTTGAAAATATCATATAGTCTAACAATACTAAATTAGAATAAATAAGATATAAAACTACCATACCAACTTGAGTAGGCTTTGATTGTGTACCACTTGCTTTTCATTTTTTCTTAGATGCTTTAATTATAGTTTCATTTGCAGAGATTCAATAGTATCTAGAAACAATAGTAGAAAAAATTGTTTGCAATGGTTAAAGAAAACATGAAATATCAAACATTAATAATCTACCATATAATACATCATTTTAATTCACATGCAGAAGAACAAAGAATTTTTTATTCACATGCAGAAGAACAAGGAAGTTTATGTGCTATGGAAGTTTACTACCCACATAATGATATATCAAAGTTCATCTAGTGTGAAATTTCATACTAGAATATAGTATAATTATTTGTAAATAACTAAATTTGAAAATGCCATACCAACTGTTGGAGACTTTTGTAGTGTCATATTTGTATTCTTTCTTTTCCTTGATGATTTCTTTGAAATTTCATTTGCATCATGGTTCTTAGCATCTGAAAACATTTGTAGAAAATATTACAGTAGTTTCGAAAACAATTAAAAGCATCAATTAAAGAGTAATATGAAAACATATTTTATAACATCTCAATTCATACATATGAAGAAGATAAAGAACTCTAACCTTTTGAAGTCACTTCTTTTGTAATTTTACTCGCATCAAAATTCATTGTTTCTGGAAAAAAAACGAAAAAAACTATTACCACAATTTCAAATTATTGAAAAAAACATGAATTCAAAAATATTATGAATGCACACATCATTCTATTTGTAAGTATATGTACAAAAACAATTGTGGAGGTCATTATAATAGCTAATCATGATGATCATTAAATGGCTCATGATAATAGCTAATCATAGTGTTAGCTTACATAAGGTAATTTTTCATCCAACATAACCACATTATGATCAAATACATTGCACCATTATGGAAATTTATTTCGAGTTAGTTTACCTTATAAGAACATTGCATGGCGAATGAAAGTTAATATGTGTTAGCTTTCTTATGGTAGTTTTCCATCTAGCACAACCACATTGTCATCAAATAAGAGATTCTATCTGAACATACATGTCAATTTGTTAGAGAGAAAGATAACTCCATGATATTTGCTTTCACTCATTGTGCCAAGTTGTTAGAGCGAAAGCTAACTCCATGACCATGACAAAAATTAAGTTGGAGTTAGCTTTCGCTCTAACAACTTGGCATGATGAGTGAAAGAAAATGTGTGTTATTTTTCATAAGGTAGTTTCTATTTAACACAACCACAATGTCATCAATCACATTGCATCATGATGGATATCTAGATGGAGTTAGTTTTCATTCTTCAAACAATACACAATGTGTGTTAGGTTTCATAGGGTAGTTTTCCATCTAGTGCAACCACATTGTCATCAATCACATTGCACCATGATGGAAATCTAGCTGGAGTTAGCTTTCATTCTTAAACCATTGCATGATAAGTCAAATTCAATGTGTATTATCTTTCATAAGGTAGTTTTCCATATAACACAACCACATTGTCATCAGTCGCATTGCACCATGATGAAAATCTAGCTGGAGTTAGGTTTCGTTCCTAAAAAATTGCATGGTGAGTGAAAGCTAATGTGTGTTAGTTTTCATAAAGTATTTTTCCATCTAAAATAGGCACATTTTCAAAAATACATTACACCATGATGCAAATCTAGCTAGAGTCAGTTTTCCTTCTAACAACATGGCACGATGAGTAAAAGTGATGTGTGCTAACTCATTACACCATGATGAAAATCTAGCTGGAGTTAGTTTTCCTTCTAACTACATGGCACGATAAGTGAAAGTTAATGTGTGTTACCTTCGTAAGGTAGTTTTCTATCTAAGAATATGGCACAATGAGTAAAAGCTTATGTGTGTTGGTTCATTTCACCTTTATGAAAATCTAGCTGGGGTTAGCTTTCCTTTTAACTACATGGCATGATGAGTAAAAGATTATGTGTGTTAGCTCATTGCACCATGATAGAAATTTAGTTGGAGTCAGTTTCCTACTAACATGGCATGATGAGTGGAAGCTAATGTGAGTTTTCTTTTGTAAGATAGTTTTCCATCTAAAAAAACTACATCGTCATCAATCACATTGCACCGTGATGGAAATATAGCTGGAGTTAGCTTTAATATTTAAATCATTGTACTGTGAGTGAAATCTAATGTGTGTAAGCCTTCATTGGGTATTTTTCCATCTAGCACGACCACATTGTCATCAATCACAATGTACCATGATGGAAATCTAGCTGGAGTTAACTTTTCTTCTAACTACATGGGACAATGAGTGAAATCTAATGTGCGTTAGCTTTCATAAGGTAGTTTTCCATATAACACAACCACATCGTCATCGATCACATTGCACCATGATGGAAATCTAGCTAGAGTTAGATTTCATCCTTAAATCATTGCATGGTAAGTGACATCTAATGTGTGTTAGTATTCATAATATAGTTTTACATCTGGCACAACCATATTGTCATCAATCACAATGCACCATGATGAAAATCCAGCTTGAGTTAGCTTTCATTCTTAAAACATTGCACAATGAGTAAAACTAATGTATGCTAGCTTTCATAGGGTATTTTTTCATCTAACATGGCCACATTGTTATCAAATACATTACACCATGATGAAAATATAGCTTGAGTTAGCTTTCCTTCTAACAACATGGCACTATAAGGGGAAGCTTATGTGTGTTAGCTCATTACACCATGATGGAAATCTAGCTGAAGTTAGTTTTTATTTTAACAACATGGCACGATTAGTGAAAACTAATGTGTGTCCACTTTCATAAGGGAGTTTTCTATGTAATAAAACCACATTGTCATCAAGGACATTGCTTCGTTTTGGAAATCTAGCTAGAGTTAGATTTCCAAAAAAACCACATCGTCATCAATCACATTGCATCGTGATGGAAATCTAGTTGGAGTTAGCTTTAATATTTAAATCATTGCACTGTGAGTGAAATCTAATGTGTGTAAGCCTTCATCGGGCATTTTTCATCTAACATGACCACATTGTCATCAATCACAATGTACCATGATGGAAATCTAGTTGGAGTTAACTTTTCTTCTAACTACATGGGACAATGAGTGAAATATAATGTGTGTTAGCTTTCATAAGGTAGTTTTTCATCTAACACAACTACATCGTCATCGATCACATTGCACCGTGATGGAAATCTAGCTAGATTTAGATTTCGTCCTTAAATCATTGCACAGTAAGTGATATCTAATGTGTGTTAGTATTCATAATGTAGTTTTATATCTGGCACAACCATATTGTCATCAATCACAATGCACCATGATGAAAATCTAGCTTGAGTTAGCTTTCGTTCTTAAAACATTGCACAATGAGTAAAACTAATGTATGCTAGCTTTCATAAGGTAGTTTTCCATCTAACATGGCCACATTGTTATCAAATACATTACATCGTGATGGAAATCTAGCTTGAGTTAGCTTTCCTTCTAACAACATGGCACTATAAGGGAAAGCTTATGTGTGTTAGCTCATTACACCATGATAAAAATCTAGCTGGAGTTAGCTTTTATTTTAACAACATGGCATGATTAGTGAAAACTAATGTGTGTCCACTTTCATAAGGGAGTTTTCTATGTAATAAAACCACATTGTCATCAAGGACATTGCGTTGTTTTGGAAATCTAGCTGAAGTTAGATTTCCAAAAAAACCACATCATCATCAATCACATTGCACTGTGATGGAAATCTAGCTGGATTTAGCTTTAATATTTAAATCATTGCATGGTGAGTGAAATCTAATGTGTGTAAGCCTTCATCGGGTATTTTTCCATCTAGCCTGACCACATTGTCAAAAATCACAATGTACCATGATGGAAATCTAGTTGGAGTTAACTTTTCTTCTAACTACATGGGACAATGAGTGAAATCTAATGTGCGTTAGATTTCATAAGGTAGTTTTCCATCTAACACAACCACATTGTCATCGATCACATTGCATCGTGATGGAAATCTAGCTAGAGTTAGATTTCATCCTTAAATCATTGCACGGTAAGTGACATCTAATGTATGTTAGTATTCATAATGTTGTTTTACATATGGGACAACCATATTGTCATCAATCACAATGCACTATGATGAAAATCTAGCTTGAGTTAGCTTTCGTTCTTAAAACATTGCACAATGAGTAAAACTAATGTATGCTCGCTTTCATAAGGTAGTTTTCCATCTAACATGGCCACATTGTTATCAAATACATTACATCGTGATGGAAATCTAGCTTGAGTTAGCTTTCCTTCTAACAACATGGCACTATAAGGGAAAGCTTATGTGTGTTAGCTCATTACACCATGATGAAAATCTAGCTGGAGTTAGCTTTTATTTTAACAACATGGCATTATTAGTGAAAACTAATGTGTGTCCGCTTTCATAAGGGAGTTTTCTATGTAATAAAACCACATTGTCATCAAGGGCATTGCGTCGTTTTGGAAATCTAGCTGGAGTTAGATTTCCAAAAAAATCACATCATCATCAATCACATTGCACCGTGTTGCAGCTGCAACCGTTCTCCCCAAATCTCTTAAAATTTTGGCCCCCCCCCTCATGATGGAATATTGCTTCAGGTCATTTTATCCTTGATTGTTGATCCTGTTTTAAGTTTGGATATTCTTAACGATTTATGTGCAGCCTGTTGCCGGATTTTCTTTGTGTTTGAATTTTGCAGTGGGTCGCAGAGTTGAGTTTAGTATTGCTAATTGTTCTCTGATGGGTCGTCGTTTTGAAGGTGAAATGGTTTTTTGACTGCTGTTGAATTTTTTGGGCTTTCCGAACACTTATTGTTTTTCTAAGTGATCGGGCGTCAATTTTTGTTTAATTGAAAGCCTTCGCCATTTCCTCTTCCGCCGTTACGGCTCCCAAAGCGGTTTGGCACCCGAAGTCCAAAACGATCCGCCTGTCGATGCGTGTTGACTCTTTTCCGTCGTGGACCCGTAGTTGTTTCTCTTCCGCCATTGTGGCTAGGAGAGTCATTTAGCTCCCGATTTAATTGTCTTCCGACTTCCGACTAAAACCTTTTCCTGCCCATGTTTCGGGTGTCTCTAGCTCTTTTCCTTCCGTTGTTGCGGCTCTCAAAGTCCTTTAGCTTCCAAAGTGTAAAGTCGTTCGACTTTCGATTGAGCTTTTCCCGCCCACGTTTTGTGTGAATTTAGCCCTTGTCTTTTCCGCCGTTTCAGCTAGGAAAGCCTTTTCTTGTCCGATGTCAAAGCCTTCTGACTGCCGATCTAGAACTTTCCCGCCCAGGGCTTAATCAAAACACTTTCCAGATCGAGAGATGCACATGGCCGTTTTCTTGTGGATTAGCTGTTTCAGGTGGTTAATTTTAATGTTTAAAATGCCATTTCAATGAATGATACTTGTCAATTGATTGTAGGTGGGTTTGGGAGATCGGTCAAACTATCGTGGCGTGGAGGAAGACAGACCGTTTGGTAGAGGCAGGGCCGAAACTAACAGGATCACAAGAAGGGAAAATGAAGGAAAAAGACAAAATGAATAGTGACATAGGAGCAGCTCTAAAAGGTCTGGCAGTCACTCAGCCAATCACGAGCATCCGTAGAAAAGGTAGAGGAATATGAGGCGTTGAGGAACTGAAAGGTCAGACGTTTGGGGGGCAGCCCAAGTAGTCTGCAGTGGTAGTCTAAATATTTGAAAGTAGAACTTAGGAGGGGACTTTTTCTGTGGAAGAACTTGTAACCCATTTTCTTGTAAAAGGAACTATTTCATTTTACAATCAGAAACTGCAACTTTTGCCTGCTGGAGAAAGTGAAATGTGGAATGTATCAATGTGATTAAATGGACAATGTTGAAGGAGAACTATTTCATTTTCAGTTGTGTTTCATTAGCTATGAGAGTGTTTAACTTCCTGAACCTATGTTCTTGTTGAATGCTTTTTTCAGTATATTTCGTGATGTTTTCCACTGTGAGTGATGAATGTTGTTCATAAAACAATTGGCTAACTGGTTGTTAAAAAATATGCAATTGTTCATGTGTCTTGAAAGAAGTATTAGCTATCTGTAACTTTTCATTATGCATGTGCAAAATATATTACTCACCAATCAATGATAATCCTGCTCCCTAGGGATAGTTTAGGTAGTTAGTTTATTTTCTTGTTGTATGCGATTTGGATGTTGGTGAGGCTTAAGACGAGAGGTAAGAACCTGTGCATCACATTGTGACTATTCCTTGCATATTTATCACCCTGCATTGTTGATTAGGCACTTGCATTTCATACTTTAAGTCAAAATAGAAAAAACTCGGTGGACCAAGACGCAATCAGTAAAGCCCTTTGTTTTGTACTTGACCTACGGTAGCCGGACTGCAAACCAGACGGATTCCCCACACCAAACAGTCATGGGCTAGTTGGGAACATTGACTGGGGAGAATCCCTTACTGTTGCTTCCTGCGAATTTCTAGGACTCAACAGTTTTGGCGCTAGAAGGAGGGCCGCCAGTGTATGGCTGGTCGAGGAAACCCGTTTTCTTGAGATTATTCCACCGGTAACAGTTCTGATAGCAGTGGGTTTCGTAATTCAATTCCAGAAGAAAGAGAACATCTATATTCTGTTGGCAATGAAATTGTTAATGATCTGAGAAGACACACCAGGGCGTATGTAAAGAAGATTGGAGGATTGCCAATCATCCCTGAATTGCCCAGAAGAGAGTATAAAAGGAAAGATCGTCCTGTAGCGGAAGGCTTAGTGTTGGTTGGAGACTGGGAAGAACTTGTAGAAACAACCTTACAGGAATTTGTACTACCTTTGAACCAAGAAGGCCGAAATACCCCTCACAGTTCTCCTGCTCGCACTCCTATTGGCTCACCTCCTCACTCTCCACCTAGACTCATGGCAGGAGTAAATACTAATCCACCACCTAACCCACCTAATCCACCACCTGCATGGAGAGCTAGATCACCATTAAACCTGAAACCTCCATTACATGACCTACCTCAAGCCTTTGACAAGATGTTGCTCAAGTTCGACCCAAATGAGAAAATACTAGTAGACGATCATCTACAAAGTTTCTATTTGGAAATTGAAGGATTAAGGGCCCGGGAATATGAAGATGTAGTCTACAGACTTTTCCCGCATACCCTTAAAGGAGCTGCAGCGTCATGGTACTTTGGGTTTCCTACTAACTCTATCCCTAATTGGGATACCTTCGAAAGAATTTTCAGAAGTAAGTATGCAACTCAGAAAACTCATGCAGCTCTCATGAAAGGGCTGTGCGCGTTGAAGAAATAAAGAAAAGAAAAGGTGCACAGTTTCATACAATTGTTTGCAGCATATCTCAAGAATTTCTCTGAAACAGATAAACCTTCAGACAAGGTATTGATTGAATATTATACTTCAGCTTTAGGCCCTGATTTGGCCATGTTTTCCAAAGGTAGGGCCAAGCCTACTTTGATACAAACCTATGAAGAGGCAGAGGTAGTGGAAGCTGAAAGAGAAAGTATTGAAGATTATCCAGAACAGTAAGGAGAGAAAGGTGCAGGAAGGAAAGCTTTATTGTTTACTAAGCCTAAGTAAGAAAAGTCGCCAGATTTGGAAAATATGGCCAAAATGATGCAGAAGCTTTCCAACAAAATCATAGATTTGGAGAAAGAGAAGGAAACACAAAAGTTTTATAAGCCATATTATAAGAAAAGAGAGGACAACCATCAGTCTCAACCTCCTCCTCACAATATTGCATCTATGAATTTAACAGAGGTAGGCATGGACAATTTTTGTACTTTCCACCAATAGCCACACTCGGAAAAGAATTGTCCTCAATGGATAAATTCGATGACATTGGTCATGAATCAGCTGCTGGATTCTAAGATGGAGATGAAGAGAGAAAAGAGAATACTACGTCAACAAATGAACAGGAAGAGGAAACCATGGCTTTGTGGGATTCTGTTTCATTATTTGATGCTGAAGAGGAAGAGAATCAGAGCTACAAGGACGTCATGGAAACCAACGTAGCAACAAGAATCCAAGGGCCAATCAAAGACAACAGTCTCATCCTACCAAAGATTAAAAGGCTACAAAGAAATGTAAAGAAATTTCAAAATAAATCCTTGGCTGATAAGATTCCAGAATTCACTATTACTAGCCAAGATTCGAAGCAGAATGATATGTTGGCTAGGCCAAATGAAGGAAAGATGAATGCTGATAAGCCTCACCGGCCCATTGAGCAGCCGATGGATTATGACATAGTGGAGGATTTAAGGAAGGTAAAAGTGAATGTTCCACTATTCGAAACGTGTAAAGTGTTGCAGCAAAAAGAAAGACTGTTGAAAGCACTTGAAGCATCGGATGAGAAGCTGCCCACTAACAATCAACCTCAGGAAGAAGAAGAAATTGGAGAAACCAGCGTTGGAGGTAAGTCTAAAAGAAAACATCCACCTTTCCTCCTCATGTTTGAAATTTTCAATCATAATGTACATAATTGCTTGGTAGACTCAGGGGCATCGGTTAATGTTATGCCCATATCAGTCTGTAAAAAGATCAATGGGCAGCCCAAGCCATCCATGTGGAGGGTGGTTCAATTGGACAGAATGGATGTAAAGGTAATTGGCGAGATGGAAGATGTCCTAGTCCGTCTAGCATCTAATGACAAAGTATGCCAAGTTATTAACATCGTGGTGGCTGATATACCAGATGCTTACGGTCTTGTCCTGAGCAGAGATTGGTCGGCCAAATTAAATGGATATTTCGCCTCAGATTGGTCCCATCTTTGGTTTCCATACAAAGGGAGTCCAAACCAGATTAAGATTCTAAGAGAGCCTCACATGAAGTACAATGTTACTCAGCTGGAGGAGAAGAATGTACCAGTGGATGCTGTATTGGGAAACTATTTTATTGAGTTGGAACTAAGGAATTATCAAGCGGAAGAAGCCTGCAACACATCTGACACCCAGCCTGATCTCCTTCGATTCTCACAGGCTGATGATATTGACTGTAACATAGTAAGCTTAGCAGTAGGAGTAGATTCACCTTCAGTAGTTAGTGATTTTTGGACTTTGTTTTTTGATGGCTCTAAGACATTAGAGGGGTCAGGGGCTGGCTGTGTCCTGATCGACCCCCAAAAGAATAAACATTTTATTTCATGTAGATTAGAGTTTGATTGTACTAATAATACAACTGAGTACGAAGCACTAGTACAGGGACTAAAGAAAGCGATTGAATTAAAGGTAAGTAATCTAAAAGTTTTTGGGGATTCCGAAATTATTATGAAACAAATACGGAATCAAATACATTGTGTTTCCCCTCACTTGAAAGCTTACCAAAATGAGGTATGGGACCTGCTTAAATATTTTAATGCATTCAACATTATTTCAATTCCAAGAATTAAAAATGCAACAGCTGACCTGTTGGCCACATCAGCCGCTAGGCTCGTACCCACTAATAATCGATGTTTTATTGAACTACTTTTCAGGCCCTTAGTACCGGATATGATCGCCAACTTGCGAGTGTTCGACGATGATCAGCAAATAATAGAATGCTTAACAAATGACGAGGTCTTTAAAGGAGCCATTATAGATCATGAGGAACATTAGGAAGAAATGAAATATGACAATTTCATTCCTAAAGGTGTCAAAACGTTAGAAAAAATGTTCGATTTAAATGAAAAAGTTCAGAAGACCAGCCAACGTGAAGACCCACAACTCATCTCTACAGTTCGAGCTGATAAATTTAGGGACTGAGACAAATCCCAAATTTGTGAATCTCAGCAAGTGTTGTTCACCAGCAGAAAGAGACAAAATCATCAGTCTATTTAAACAATATAAAGATGTTTTCGCATGGACGTATGAAGATTTGAAAACATATGACACCAGCATCATCAAGCATATCGTCCCCATTAAAGCAGGCATCAATCCATATCAGCAACCATTAAGAAAAATGCATCCAAAATTGGAACTGCTGATTCAAAGTGAAGTGAAGAAATTATTGGATGCTAGAATCATTTTCAAAGTCAGACACTCTGAGTGGGTATCAAACCTAGTACCAGTAAGAAAAAAATCTAGAGAGATCAGACTCTGCATGGATTTCAGGAACTTAAACCATGCATCAGACAAAGATAACTATCCTGTTCCACCCATGGAGCAATTGCTACGAATGGTCTCTGGTTCTGAACTGTTTTCATTATTAGATGGTTTCTCTGGCTACAATCAAGTATTAGTAGCTGAAGAAGACAGATTGAAGACAACGTTCAGGACCAAATGGGGAACCTTTGCCTATAGAAGGATGCCTTTTGGGCTTATAAATGCTGGAGCAACCTTTCAAAGAGCTATGGACATAGATTTCCGCGGATTGATTGGCCGAAGTGCTATACCTTGACGATATTACAATATTCTCGAAGCGAAGAGAAGAGAACACATTTCATTTAAGGCAGATTTTCGAACGCTGTTGAAAATACAGCATCTCACTTAATCCAAAGAAGTGTGTGTTATCAGTCACGGAAGGCAAGTTGCTGGGTCACATAGTTTTGAAGAAAGGAATCTCTATAGATCCAGAAAGAATTAAGACTATTGAACAAATCCCATTGCCCCATAATAAAAAGGGGATGCAATCATTTATGGGAACGATAAACTTCGTGCAAATATTTGTGCCTGATTTTGCTCAGATTGTCAAACCACTACAACAGATGGTGAAGCAAAATGCACCATTCAAGTGGACTGAAATTGAGAAAAGCGCATTCAGAAAAATCAAAACTGCTGTCGCACATGCACCATCCCTGAAAAGCCCAGATTTCGACAAAGATTTTATCTTGTATACCTTTGCATCCGATGATTCACTAGCAGCTATGCTCACCCAAAAGGAAGATGGGGGGGATGAATTCCCAATATCCTTTATGAGTACTGGTCTGTAGGGGGCCAAATTGAACTACCCGGCTGTTGATAAACAAGCTTATGCTGTATTCAAGGCAGTAAAACAATTCAGGCCTTATATTTTAAAAAATAGAACCAAGGTAATCGTCCCCTACCCAGCTGTAAGGTCTCTTCTTATACAGAAGGAGTTAGGAGAAAGAAGAGGCAACTGGGTAATAGCTCTTCAAGAGTACGACCTTGAATTCAAGCCAACATCTATAGTTAAAGGACAAGGGTTGTGCAAACAGATGACTGAAAATGGGAAAAATGAAGAACACGCCTGGGAAGATGAAGCTGAATTACATGTAATGGAGGTATGTCCTTTGTTTACAGCTCCCAAGTCTTGGTATAGAGACCTTGTGCATTACCTGCAAGTAAGACTGTTGCCAGAAAATTGGAATTCCAAGCAAAGGAGAGCGTTGCATCTTAAAATAGCTGCATATCAACTTGTTGAAGGGGTATTATTCAGAAAGAATTATGACGGGGTTCTTCTCAGATGCTTACAAAAGGAAGATGTGAAGAAAGTGATGGCAGAATTGCATGACGGTCCTGCTGGAGGACATTATTTAGGGGATACCACAGCCCACAAAATCCTCAGGGTAGGTTACTATTGGCCTACGCTCTTTAGAGATGCACACGCACATGTCAGGAAGTGTGATATTTTCCAAAGGTGTAGTGGGAGACAGCCTAAAGCAGCAGCACCTCTAAAGCCTGTGATGATCACGGAGCCATTCGAGCAATGGGGACTGGATATTATTGGAGAAATAAAACCGAATTCC
The DNA here is from genome assembly GCA_001517045.1 of Pseudotsuga menziesii. NCBI lineage: Eukaryota > Viridiplantae > Streptophyta > Pinopsida > Pinales > Pinaceae > Pseudotsuga > Pseudotsuga menziesii. The sequence continues at coordinate 16,500 of LPNX010693814.1, forward strand.
TCTTTGCAGCACAAGTACATTCTGACCGCTACTGATTATTTCACTCGCTGGGTCGAATCCATCCCACTACGCAAGATAAATGAAGACGAGGTCATCAACTTCCTACAAGACCACATCATGACTAGGTTTGGAGTTCCAGTTTCGTTAGTTTTTGATAATGCTAAGTACTTTTCATCAATTAAATTGACTGCTTTTGCTCATGATAAAGGGATAAAATTGCATTATTCTGCTAATTACTATCCACAAGGAAATGGCCTGGCTGAATCCTCCAACAAAAATTTGATTAGAATTTTAAAGAAGACTGTGGTAGAAAACTAGAGGAGTTGGCACTCAGCATTACCAAATGCCCTTTGGGCCAATAGGGTCACCCCCAAGTCTGCGATTGGAGTGTCTCCATATACCCTTGTCTATGGTAAAGAAGCCATCCTTCCTCCCAATATCATGCTACCATCTTCCATACTAGCTCAAGAGTCTAGAGGGTCGAATGATGAAGTTTTGCAAATAAGAATATATAATCTCCTGAAAGTAGAAGAGGCTAGATCTGAATCTAGAAAACGCTTTAAGCAATAGCAGGAGTTAGTTAAGAGATGGTTCGACAAGCATAAAGCTGGAACAAAAGAATTTGAAGTAGGAGACTTAGTCCTCAAATGGGATCACCCCCATGTTGAGAAAGGAAAGCACACTAAATTCCAGCAGTTGTGGGTAGGCCCTTATCAAATAGCGGCAAAGCTTGGCCCTTCTACTTATAAGTTGCAAGATCTGCAAGGATGGGAAGAGAACTTACCAGTAAATGGTTTGGTCCTCAAGCCGTATTTTTCCTGAGTTTGTTTGAATTCTTCTGTCTTGTATATAAATAATCTGTTTGGCTGTCTTTTATGTCATGTTTTACAGTTTGTTTTAGTTTTTTTTATTTTATTTTAATAAAGGGAATGAACCCGCGGTTGCATAGAGAACATTAAAATGTTTGGGAATGATAAAAAAATTTGGGTCTCAGACTATGTGTTTTGTATAAAACAATTTCTTCCAGTTAGTCGTTTTCTCGAATAATTCTATGTGCATTGAAGTCCTGCTTAACCCCTGTGAAATAAACCAGATTCGAAGAGTCTTGAGTACTATGTTGAGGCTCCATCCATGTCACACTTAAAATGTTCTAAGGAGCGACAACAGAGGACCCATGGAAAGGAGCAAGGTGAACAGTATATTAAATATAAATGATCCCATGCCAAGAAACGAATGCCAAAAGGCAAATAAAGAGTCAAAACTCCTATGAAAGCATCAGAAATCAAAGCAGGTGCTGAATCATAAGTATTAAATTGCTGAAAGATCCTCTCCGTCCATGAGCTGAAACTTGAAGTACACCACTCACACAAAAGGACACTATGGGATAGAGGATCCTGAATTAAGATTCAGTAAGAAAGGCATGCAGGAGGACTCATATATAAAAGGGACAAAAGTCCAGAAGCACAAAAGTGCTAAAGTGGCATGGGAATGAGGAACAAACGAATATTTCTATTTACCATACGCTACAATCCCGTGGGATCCAAGCTATCAGCTACCTAGAGACAAAAGTAATAATGAAACTCATCCTCTGGCCTCAACAGAGTCATCTGGACTTGAAAATCTTGGTTTCCACTCTCCCAAATTGGACTATTATCAATCATTGAGGGTACACACTTCCGGCATTCGAGAAATCCAGAGAGTTGGAAGAATTCAATAGATGCATTTGTTGTTAAACAGACTGTAACTCAAAGATTAATCACCCAGAGATCTAGGTTCATCAGGTAATCGCCAATTGTTGCAGCTGCAACCGTTCTCCCCAAATCTCTTAAAATTTTGCCCCCCCCCCTCATGATGGAATATTGCTTCAGGTCGTTTTATCCTTGATTGTTGATCATGTTTTAATTTTGGATATTATTAAAGATTTATGTGCAACTTGTTGCTGTATTTTGTTTGTGTTTGAATTTTGCAGTGGGTCGCAGAGTTGAGTTTAGTATTGCTAATTGTTCTCTGATGGGTCGCCGTTTTGAAGGTGAAATGGTTTTTTGACTGCTGTTGAATTTTTCGGGCTTTTCGAACACTTATTGTTTTTCTAAGTGATCGGGTGTCAATTTTTGTTTAATCAGAATCCTTAGCCATTTCCTCTTCCGCCGTTATGGCTCCCAAAGCGGTTTGGCACCCGAAGTCCAAAATGATCCGCCTGTCGATGCGTGTTGACTCTTTTCCGTCACGGACCCATAGGTGTTTCTCTTCCGTCGTTGCGGCTAGGAGAGTCATTTAGCTCCTGATTTAATTGTCTTCCGACTTTCGACTAAAACCTTTTCCCGCCTGCGTTTCGGGTGTCTCTAGCTCTTTTCCTTCCGCCGTTGCGGCTCTCAAAGTCCTTTAGCTTCCGAAGTGTAAAGTTGTTCGACTTCCGATTGAGATTTTCCCACCCGCGTTTCGCGTGACTTTAGCCCTTGTCTTTTCCGCCATTGCGGCTAGGAAATCCTTTTTCGCGTTCGATGTCAAAGCCTTCCGACTGCCAATCTAGAACTTTCCTGCCCAGGGCTTAATCAAAACTCTTTCCAGATCGAGAGATGCACCTGGCCATTTTCTTGTGGATTAGTTGTTTCAGGTGGTTAATTTTAATGTTTAAGACACCATTTCAATGAATGATACTTGTCTATTGATTGCAGGTGGGTTTGGGAGATCGGTCAAACTACCGTGGCGTGGAGGAAGACGGACCGTTTGGTAGAGGCAGGGCCGAAACTAACAGGATCGCAAGAAGGGAAAACGAAGGAAAAAGACAAAATGAATAGTGACAGAGGAGCAGCTCTAAAAGGTCCAACAATCACTCAGCCAATCACGAGCATGCGCAGAAAAGATAGAGGAATATGAGGCATTGAGGAACTGAAAGGTCAGACATTTGGGGGGCAGCCCAAGTAGTCTACAGTGGTAGTTTAAATTTTTGAAAGTAGAACTTAGGAGGGGACTTTTTCCCTGGAAGAACTTGTAACCCATTTGCTTGTAAGAGGAACTATTTCATTTTACAATCAGAAACTACAACTTTTTCCTGCTGGAGAAAGCGAAATGTGGAATGTATCAATGTGATTAAATGGACAATGTTGAAGGGGAACTATTTCATTTTCAGCTGTGTTTCATTAGCTGTGAGAGTGTTTAACTTCCTGAACCTATGTTCTTGTTGAATGCTTTTTTCAGTATATTTCGTGATGTTTTCCACTGTGAGTGATGAATGTTGTTCATAAAACAATTGGCTAACTGGTTGTTAAAAAATCTGCAATTGTTCATGTGTCTTGAAAGAAGTATCAACTATCTGTAACTTTTCATTATGCATGTGCAAAATATATACTCACCAATGAATGATAATCCTGCTCCCTAGGGATAGTTTAGGCAGTTAGTTTATTTTCTTGTTGTATGCGATTTGGATGCTGGTGAGCCTTAAGACGAGAGGTAAGAACCTGCGCATCACATTGTGACTGTTCCTTGCATCTTTATCACCCTACATTGTTGATTAGGCACTTGCATTTCATACTTTAAGTCAAAATACAAAAAACTCGGTGGACCGGGCCACAACCGGTAAAGCCCTTTGTTTTGTACTTGACCTACGGTAGCCGGGCCGCAAACTGGACGGATTCCCCACCCCAAATAGTCATGAGCTAGTTGGGAACGTTGACTGAGGAGAATCCCTTATTGTTGCTACCTGCGAATTTCTAGGCCTCAACACACCGTGATGGAAATCTAGCTGGAGTTAGCTTTAATATTTAAATCATTGCACGGTGAGTGAAATCTAATGTGTGTAAGCCTTCATCGGATATTTTTTCGTCTAGCACGACCACATTGTCAAAAATCACAATGTACCATGATGGAAATCTAGCTAGAGTTAACTTTTCTTCTAACTACATGGGACAATGAGTGAAATCTAATGTGCGTTAGCTTTCATAAGGTAGTTTTCCATCTAACACAACCACATCATCATCGATCACATTGCATCATGATGGAAATCCAGCTAGAGTTAGATTTCATCCTTAAATCATTACACGGTAAGTGACATCTAATGTATGTTAGTATTCATAATGTTTTTACATATGGCACAACCATATTGTCATCAATCACAATGCACTATGATGAAAATATAGCTTGAGTTAGCTTTCGCTCTTAAAACATTGCACAATGAGTAAAACTAATGTATGCTCGCTTTCATAAGGTAGTTTTCCATCTAACACGGCCACATTGTTATCAAATACATTACACTGTGATGGAAATCTAGCTTGAGTTAGCTTTCCTTCTAACAACATGGCACTATAAGGGAAGGCTTATGTGTGTTAGCTTATTACACCATGATGAAAATCTAGCTGGAGTTAGATTTTATTTTAACAACATGGCACGATTAGTGAAACCTAATGTGTGTTCACTTTCATAAAGGAGTTTTTTATGTAATAAAACCACATTGTCATCAAGGACATTGCGTCGTTTTGGAAATCTAGCTAGAGTTAGATTTCATCATTAAATAGTTGCATGGTGAGGGAAATCTAATGTGTAAGCTTTCATAGTGTAGTTTTTCATCTAGCACAACCACATTGTCATCAATCACAATGCACCATGATGGAAATCTAGCTGGAGTTAACTTTTGTTCTTAAAACATTGCACGTTGAGTAAACCTAATGTCTGTTAGCTTTTATAAGGTAGTTTCCATCTAACACAACCACATTGTCATCAAATACAGTACACAATGATGGAAATCTAGCTAGAGTTAGCTTTCCTTCTAACAACATGGCACTATAATGAAAAGCCTATGTGTGTTAGCTCATTACACCATGATAGAAATCTAGCTAGAGTTAGCTTTCATTTTAACAACAGGGCACAATGAGCTAGAATTCTAATTGTTGCCTCTTATCTGGCAACCTCTGTTTTCCCATAACACATTGTTCAGGGAGTCATCCAATGCCTTAAAGGAATAGCAATTTTTAAAATTTAATTAGGAATCTTTTTGGGAGCTTTTTTCTCATAGTCCTCCTATTTGAAGCATTTAATATCCAATATCAATTGTTTTTTAGGTACCTTATTAGTGAGGGGGACTTGTTAAACAATTTTTAATCCTTGGTGATGGGCCAGTGTTTGAACCTGCGATAATATCATGAATTCAACGTACATGAGCTCAAGTGTCCTTACCTGTACATTATCCATCTGTTGGACTACCTTTCCAGTGTTGCAGCAACTGCTAGCTTCCTGAGACTCATGAAGAGTTGAAATTTGGTCCGAAGGGCACAAAGATGGATTCCCACATAGATACTCGGACTGTTAAACTAACTTCTGACACTAATACTTTGTCAGGAATATATTCAACTTATAAACCTCCACAATCCGGTGTGCCTGTGGCTTTCAACAGTCCTCACAAACTGAATTCCAACTCAGCAATACCAGCAGGATCATATGGCCACTCAATTAATTTACATCAGTAGCCAAACACGTCAGTTTTAGTGGCAGTTGTATCATCATCAAATGCTACTTCTGTGAGGTCTGATCTTGTGCATACATATTCAGGTCAAAATTTTCCAACTATGGAATAGTCTTGTGGAACATTGGATCTATCAAACCTTTCACTCGGGCTGAAGAAACTATCCTCATTTCATTGGAGGCTCTGCAAATGAAATAGTAATGGTAGCAGGTCATTATTTTTAAGACCGATTTTGATTGTATGGTCACTATATTGCTTGTTGGAGGTGTGCCTGCCAGTGCCTTAGAAGTGGTATTCTTTTTATCTTTCATTTTCTATCTTGACACGTGCCCAAAACATGTCAAGTGTTTTAGGACACATTAAAACTCATGTCCGACATTTGTCAGGTCATGTCACATGCCCGACCCGTTGGACACGGACACGGAGGCCTATATGGCTGTGTCATGTTTCATACCTTTTTATGCATTTTGAAAAAAAATGTATCTTGCTGGAGCCGACCAATCATCTTAGCTTTCTACCTCTAGAATTAAATGAAACACAATTGAACCCCTTGAAAGGAACCTAACTAAATCATATAAATTACTTAACAATAATTTCCTAAATTCAAATAATCTTTTTCAGTACCTTGTAGCCTGAGTTGGAAAGAAAGAGACATGAAAAATAACAGACGTGACCTGCAACTAGGATTTATGTATGTTGTGGTTTCCAAAATATCCATAATAGGGTGTTGTATTCATTTGGAAATTTGTTTTGGCTCCTGTAGAATCTTTTTTTTGGCTTTCAACAATCCTCACAAACTAAATTCCAACTCAGCAATACCAGCAGGATCATATGGCCACTCAATTAATTTACATCAGCAGCCAAACACGTCAGTTTTAGTGGCAGTTGTATCATCATCAAATGCTACTTCTGTGAGGTCTAATCTTGTGCATACATCTTTAGGTCAAAATTTGCCAACTATGGCACAATCTGGTGGAACATTGGATCTATCAAACCTTTCACTCGGGCTGAAGAAACTAGCCTCATTTCATTGGAGGCTCTGCAAATGAAATAGTAATGGTAGCAGGTCATTATTTTTAAGACCATTTTTTATTGTATGGTCATTATCTTGCTTGTTGGAGGTGTGCCTGCTAGTGCCTTAGAAGTGGTATTCTCCTTATCTTTCATTTTCTATCCTGACACGTGCCCAAAACATGTCATGCATTTTAGGACACATTAAAACTCATGTCTGACATTTGTCAGGTCATGTCACATGCCCACCCCGTTGGACACAGACACGGAGGCCTATATGGCTGTGTCATGTTTCATAGCCTTTTATGCATTTCGAATAAAATTGTATCTTGCTGGAGCCGACCAATCATCTTAGCTTTCTACCTCTAGAATTAAATGAAACACAATTGAACCCCTTGAAAGGAACCTAATTGACTCATATAAATTACTTAACAATAATGTCCTAAATTCAAATAATATTTTTCAGTACCTTGTAGCCTGAGTTGGAAAGAAAGAGACATGAAAAATAAAAGACGTGACCTGCAACTAGGATTTATGTATGTTGTGGTTTCCAAAATATCCATAATAGGGTGTTGTATTCATTTGGACATTTGTTTTGGCTCTTGTAGAATTTTTGTTTTGGATTTCAACAGTCCTCACAAACTAAATTCCAACTCAGCAATACCAGCAGGAACATATTGCCACTCAATTAATTTACATCAGCAGCCAAACACGTCAGTTTTAGTGGCAGGTGTATCATCATCAAATGCTACTTCTATGAGTTCTAATCTTGTGCATACATCTTCAGGTCAAAATTTGCCAACTATGGCACAGTCTGGTGGAACATTGGATCTATCAAACCTTTCACTCGAGCTGAAGAAACTAGCCTCATTTCATTGGAGGCTCTGCAAATGAAATCTTCTTGTTCAACATCATCTGCTACTAAGAGAATTTATGGTTCAACTCCTTTAGCTGTTTTAGTGGCTTCCAGCGGAGACATATTTGGTTCACAATTCACTACTGTGACTGAACTGTTAGCTACAAAGAAGTCTGATGCTGCAGTTAAGAATTTGCCAATGAACATGCCCAGCCTAGAAACAGTTGTTCCTAATGAAAATATTATTTTAACTTCTATTTCTGCCCCTGGCCTGGAACAAAATAACTCCCCCTCACACACATAAAAGTAGATCCCCTCACAAAAGCATAAGCAATCCTAACTTTCGATCTTTTAAGCTAAGAGGTCTAAAAAGACTGCATTTCCAGCTTCGCACCATCAGTATTTGGATTGGATCCCTCTTAGCTAAATAGGTCACTACTTAAGATGGATTTATGCTACTTTTATGCCATGAAAAGTAGAGATATGAGTTCCCTAGCTGTTATACAAGGATGGGCAATAATCAAATATGGTAGTTTTCATGGTAATGGTAGTGATTTGTCACATCTTAGGAATCATGGTATGGCAGTGATTTGTTGATAAGGGAATTAAAGAATCATGGTATGGTAGTGATTTGTTGATAAGGGAATTAAAGAGTAAATCCAATGATTTTTAAATTTATTGCAGGATAGTTTCTCAAAGATTTAAATTGTAATGGTGCTTCTGGGTGCATGGCAATAGGTATCATGATAATGACAGTTTCATTTTTTTAATCTCTCCTCATAGGATAACTCTACTTTATGTTAGGGGCAAGGGTCCACAATCTGGCTGCAATGATTATTGACTACTGCTTTTTAGGCTTTATGGAAAACTAAGAGTGGCACATTCAAATACTGTAGTGAACATCAACTGTATATTGTGTGATTTACAATATGTGGGTTACAATCTGTGTGTTTGGGGTAATAAGACTGATGCCTGTTAGCTACATGACATGTAAGAGAAGCTATTGTCATAGCTATGGGATCCATGTCAAATTTAGTAATGACTGGAATCACCACCTTTGGCTCGTTTGCAGGGGTAGAAGAGTTTTCATGTGAAGAAACATCTAAATGAGTTCTAGATTCCACATCAAACTAAACATGATATTGGTAAATTCACGTTGAATCAATTTGGGAACCCTATTACCACTTCAATGGTTAGTCATTGAAGTTCACACAGATATTGTTGGACAGCGAGAGAGTGCACGGACATGATAATTAATTATCTCTTTCAACCCGAACAAAGTATACTCTGATGTAAATCCAATGAATAGAGTGAGGCCAAGCTCCTTCTCATGATTTTTGCAATGACATGTCATATGTTTTAGACAGTCACAACCTTCTTCTTTTTTGGTTTTATTGTGTAAGAAATAAGTGGGAAAATGTCAATCAAAATGGTTAGGGCAGCTGATTTTTAGACCCTTTATTCTCCTTAAAGCAGTACGAGTGGAACAATTCTAAGGCTTTTCTTCTAGACCTTTATCATGAGATACTAAATCAAGTTTGCACTGTCAACTATTACCACTTTGCAGCTGAAGTTTGAATAACATTGTGGATGATATCTATACTCATGAATAGTGAATTTTATTAATAAAAGGGTGTAATTATACCACCAGAATATATGTACGTTTGTCTTAAGGTGTTCAAGTGCAACAGGTGAATGTTGATATCTCCTTTTCTTGGCTAGTAATTGTTGATACAAATGACATATTTGTTACTGGTAATAATAGTTTACTTACCTTACAATTGAATGGATACTATTGTTGAGTGATAAACCATATCACATATCGCTAAAGTGTAGATAGAGGTAACCTATTAACTGCCACTGTTAATATAAGTGAAAGTTACATGCTGCTAATCAACTGTCATGATTAATGTCTTTCCTTGGATTGAATCCTATGGCTGTTATATCTTGATAAATCGTTGGCATCTTGCAATTACAAGTATTCTTATCTAATATTGATGTTTGACAGAGAATTGATGATTGTACTTACTGCAGGCTTGCATTTCATATAGATCATATGCTAAACAATTGTATTAGTGGGCTGATTATGCTATAATATCCATATTGAACAAATACTTGACTGATAAAACCTCTCTAGTGTATCTTTCTCATTTTCTGTTTGACTCCATTGAAGGCATTGATCTTTTCTTAAGGTTATTGGAGGAAGTGGTGTTAGAAATTGCGTTGGCAGGTGCATTAAAGGGCTTTCCCCTTGAAACAGAATAGGATCCTGAAGAATTTGAGAGCTTGGACAAAGGTGACAGTAGTCCAAGCCTCTCCTATGATTTCCATTCACTAGCATAAGGCCACTCTTGATGCTACACATCTAGCCTGCTAGTTTGAAGTTTGAACAGTAACACAGTGGAAGGGTATTTACAATGCCCATCCTAACCGCTTCCTGAAGCTTATTAGAGAAGTAATAAAATTAGAGTATACAATAGGATCCAACTTTTTAGCATCCTTGCTTAACCGGGCACCCTTGGCTACCTCATCTTTCCAAAGCGCAATAAAAGCTAAAACAGAACTACTTTCTTGATCAAAAACATACTTAACCTCATCTATTGGAGAGCAGCTCTACTTGGACCTAGAAGCAGACTTAGATGAAAAAACCCAAGTTGATGCATTAGTATCCTCGCTGCCTCCATACCTCCATCTTAAATCAACTCATTTTCTTGAATATGTTTTCGGGCATAAGGATATAGTATTTTCTTTCATGGGATGGTGTGTATGCCTTTTGAGTAATGCATGCATTGTCTAACTGTAAGTTTATGTTTCATAAGATTCCACAGAGTGTGTTCTTAGTCTCCTGTCAAAGTATAAAATACCTATTGTACTGGTGAGAATTTGTAAATCAACATTGAAAACTACAAGGTTAGCATCTAACAAAGACAACAAAAGGACTTTACCCTTTTGGTTGTGTTCCTCCAGGGCAAACAACTTTGTCAATCTCAAAGCATATTGCTACAAGTCCCAAGGTCAACATGCTCTGTCCTCCCCCTATCCTGTACAAATATTGGTCAAGTGTCTTAAATGTACTTTTTGACTAAGTGTTGATCATGCATATGTAACACATGTCCCAGATGACTGCAAGTTGAAGTTACATTAATGTATTCTTGGTCTCTATAAACATCAGCCAGTGATGTTTGACTCATGGTAGACTCCCGAATCCCTCCTGTTCTACATGAGTCTCCACTGAGAAGAGTACTCGGCTCAGACTTTCCTAGAGAGTTGGGACTTGGAAGCTTGGCCAAACACGCAAATATCTCCATGATAATAACAATCCCAATCTAGAACACAAAAGTGGAACCCAGCGTGGAAATGTGGCGGTTAAAACAGATTTTAAAAGGAAAAAATGGAAGAAAAAACCTTAAATTCAATGTTTAATATAAAAACTCTCCCATTTCACTGTCTTATTCATTGTAAACGTGACTGTGGGGAGCATTTTTATTCACAAGTGTGTTTGTCATCCTGTTAAAGAGGCTGAGTTCACATTGTAGTGTTTTATTGGCTGTGTTTTTGCCATGTGAAGGACTCAAGGAGGCTGCATTGTTGCTGTGTGAAGGAGGTATGTTCACAATCCAAGTATATGCTTTTGATATTCTTTTCTATATCATACTTCCATATTTTATTATATTTTTATGAATCTGCTAGAATATGAAAGGTTCGGTTTTAAGATTTTTAATCAATCTGCTAGATTATGCCATACATTTATAAGGGTATGCTAATCATCTAATTCTGTCATACATTTATCAGAGTATGCCAATCATTTAATTCTTCCATAATTCTACCAATCTTGATTCTTATCCATGGTGCCTAAGTCCAAACCTAATAGGACTCTTGATCAAGCATGTGAACATTGTCTCCAGGTGGATCAAAGCAATTCAAGTGCAAATATTGTCTGGCTGTTATGTTTGGGGCCATAAGAATACTGAAACACCACAAAGTGAGAATCCATTAAGAAGATGTAGTTTGTGATGGTTTCCCTGCAGAAGTCACAGCCCAAATGCAAGTTGCTTTTGATAGAATCAAAGAAACAAATTCAAGGAGAGATGGGATGAGGTTAGCATTTTCTATCACCCATTGGACAAAACAACATGCTATCACAACATCTTGAACCTACAAAAAACACTGACCACCTATGAATCTGAAGACTGAAGGAACATATTACTGGACAATAAGTGGTTTGTAACAATGCAAATGAGGAACTGATAACCCAATCATTTCACCAATATGGATCTTCTATCGAAAATAATTTTTGTTCTCTTTCTTGGTGCAATTTTTAGTGCAAACTTCTCTGCTACTACTTACCAACATGCATATAGGAATGGTTCTGATAACTTCGTATTTGGGCTTGTTCATTGTTGTCTAATGTTCAAACTAGTACTTCTACCGAGTTCCAATCATAAACAAGCAATAATAAGGTGAATGGCACTTTGTTCTCAGCTGAGTATAATATCCTGTGATCTGACTGTGCATAGACAACACTCTTAAACTAGTTTTGTACCCTTAGAAAATACAAGGATAAAAAAGGCTGACTCAGTTATGCCTAGATGAGTGAATCCCAACACTCTTGTATGGGAATCACTGCAAGCCTACAAGGTCATTTAAGCCATAACATGCATATCAATGCTTCCCTCAATGTCATTGTTCACAAGTGAATGACAAGGTAATGTTGTTGAACTGTTTTCAAGGTAATTGTAATAAGTAATAAACAACAACCAAACAAACTAGAATATTGTTCACCAAATTCTTATTCAAATGGACTGGCTGTAGGTGATGATATGAAGGGTTTTTTTTGTCAATGTTTCTCATAAACCATGATCACTAGACTATGGATTCATTTTTGTTACCATGCGGGTGTCTATGTGGAATTACTACAACGTACAATTTGGGGATGTTTTGCTTCATGCAAAGGGTTAACCATATGATAGCTGTTGGAGCATACTTGTGCACATAGGAGTGTTCAAAATGCATGGGATAGTGTTGACAAATGGTTTCTCCAACAAAAAGTGTACTAGGAAATTCATTGAAGGTAAAACATTTTAGAATGCAAAACCAACGACATACTACACAATTATCAGGAAGATCAATTTAATTAACTTGGAAATGATATGCTTGGGAGTAATTTTTCAATGCTGTAGTGAATTTACAAATGCACTAGCAATGATTCCCATCAGTGACTTCAAGGAGATGGTTAACATACATATAAATTAACCCAAAAATAAATTTGATGGTGGAGGAATTAATTAACACCTGAGCAGAAATTTGCTCTGTTTTCAGAAATTTTGGGCTACTTTTTAATATTTTCTCTATTTTTAGAAATTTGCTGCCGTCCTCTTACAGTCGCAACAAAAACCTAGATATGTGAATTTGGGAGATGAAGATGTCTAAGTATCTAGTGGGAAATACACAAGCAATAATAAGGTGAATGGCACTTTGTTCTCAGCTGAGTATAATAGCCTGTGATCTGACTGTGCATAGACAACACTCTTAAACTAGTTTTTGTACCCTTATAACATGCATATGAATGCTTCCCTCAATGTCATTGTTCACAAGTGAATGAAAAGGTAATGTTGTTGAACTATTTTCAAGGTAATTGTACTAAGTAATAAACAACAACCAAACAAACTAGAATATTGTTGACCAAATTCTTATTCAAATGGACTAGCTGTAGGTGATGATATGAAGGATTATTTTGTCAATGTTTCTCATAAACCATTATCACTAGACTGTGGATTCATTTTTGCTACCATGCGGGTGTCTGTGTGGAATTACTACAAATTACAATTTGGGGATGTTTTGCTTCATGCCAATCATAAACAAGCAATAATAAGGTGAATGGCATTTTGTTCTCAGCTGAGTATAATAGCCTGTGATCTGACTATGCATAGACATCACTCTTAAGCTAGTTTTTGTACACTCTTAAACTAGTTTTGTACCCTTATAACATGCATATCAATGCTTCCCTCAATGTCATTGTTCACAAGTGAATGAGAAGGTAATGTTGTTGAACTATTTTCAAGGTAATTGTACTAAGTAATAAACAACAACCAAACAAAGTAGAATATTGTTGACCAAATTCTTATTAAAATGGACTGGCTGTAGGTGATGATATGAAGGCTTATTTTGTCAATGTTTCTCATAAACTGTTATCACTAGACTGTGGATTCATTTTTGTTACCATGCAGGTGTCTGTGTGGAATTACTACAACGTACAATTTGGGGATGTTTTGCTTCATGCCAATCATAAACAAGCAATAATAAGGTGAATGGAACTTTGTTCTCAGCTGAGTATAATAGCTTGTGATTTGACTGCGCATAGACAACACTCTTAAACTAGTTTTTGTACACTCTTAAACTAGTTTTTGTACCCTTATAACATGCATATCAATGCTTCCCTCAATGTCATTGTTCACAAGTGAATGACAAGGTAATGTTGTTGAACTGTTTTCAAGGTAATTGTACTAAGTAATAAACAACAACCAAACAAACTAGAATATTGTTGACCAAATTCTTATTCAAATGGACTAGCTGTAGGTGATGATATGAAGGCTTATTTTGTCAGTGTTTCTCATAAACCGTTATCACTAGACTGTGGATTCATTTTTGTTACCATGTGGGTGTCTGTGTGGAATTACTACAACATAAAATTTGGGGATGTTTTGCTTCATGCCAATCATAAACAAGCAATAATAAGGTGAATGGCATTTTGTTCTCAGCTGAGTATAATAGCCTGTGATCTGACTGTGCATAGACAACACTCTTAAACTAGTTTTTGTACACTCTTAAACTAGTTTTTGTACCCTTATAACATGCATATCAATGCTTCCCTCAATGTCATTGTTCACAAGTGAATGACAAGGTAATGTTGTTGAACTATTTTCAAGGTAATTGTACTAAGTAATAAACAAAAAACAAACAAACTAGAATATTGTTGACCAAATTCTTATTCAAATGGACTGGCTGTAGGTGATGATATGAAGGCTTATTTTGTCAATGTTTCTCATAAACCGTTATCACTAGACTGTGGATTCATTTTTGTTACCATGCGGGTGTCTGTGTGGAATTACTACAACGTACAATTTGGGGATGTTTTGCTTCATGCAAAGGGTTAACGATATGATAGCTGTTGGAGCATACTTGTGCACAGAGGAGTGTTCAAAATGCATGGGATAGTGTTGACAAATGGTTTCTCCAACAAAAAGTGCACTAGGAAATTCATTGAAGGTAAAACATTTTAGAATGCAAAACCAATGACATACTACACAATTATCTGGAAGATCAATTTAATTAACTTGGAAATGATATGCTTGGGAGTAATTTTTCAATGCTATCGTGAACTTACAAATGCACTAGCAATGATTCCAATCAGCGAATTCAAGGAGATGGTTAACATACATATGAATCAACCCAAAAATAAATTTGATAGTGGAGGAATTAATTAACACCTGAGTAGAAATTTGCTCTGTTTTCAGAAATTTTGGGCTACTTTCTAATATTTGCTTTGTTTTCAGAAATTTGCTGCCGTCCTCTTACAATCGCAACAAAAACCTAGATATGTGAATTTGGGAGATGAAGATGTCTGAGTACCCAGTGGGAAATAATTGGAAGAATATTTCCAAGTTCAATGTCTTAACATCTGCTCAGTAGGATCTATTGGTTATACCTTAAGGAGATTCATGGGATTCGTCAAATACAGAACGAGAGGGTTCTTCCAATTAATTTAAAATAAATTAAAATTTTAAATACCTCTCGAGTCTCAACACTGTCCACATTCCACAGTCACACGACCTCCAATAAGTAGACAGTCCACGCTTCACTCCTCACGCCACTGCTCCAGTTCGTCCACATCCACAGCTCACGGGCTCACGAGTCACAACTCTGGAAATTGGTCACAGCAATGGCTCACTGCTCACGAGCTCTCACCACAGTGATCACGGGCTCTCAGCACAAGGATCAAGGATTAAACCTCATGGGCTCTCAGCACACCGACCAGCACACAAGCGGATGGTTCACAGCTCAAGGAGAAGCTCACGTTGTTGACATGCAGCCGGTTCAGAATGAGGAGGATAAAATAAAAAGGTAAACCGTAAATGCCAAATGGTAAAGGTAAGTCTAGGTTAAAAAGTTTTAGTTTTATTTTTAAATTAAAATTAAAATTTCATTTTTTTATTTGTTTTTGAATTTTTTATTAAAAAAAATCAACTTTTTGGTGGGGGGGGGGGGGAACTGTGGGATCCCCCCATGTTCAGGGGGGCGTGTAGAAGCCCCCCCATCATCAGGCTGCATTTCACCACTTTTCGTCGAAAAGGGGGTGCCAGGAAACGTCTCACATGAAGCAAACAACAATAATAATAGAATACGAGATTTATGTTGTGTTACCCCCTTGTTTGCGTAGGGTGTTTACCTTCAGTTTTCATGAGGAGTTCTGGGCTGTTCTGAAGGTTTCTAGGTATGTAGAGGGACAAATTCTATACCATTTTTACAGCACTATGGGCAATTTTGGGTCTGTTTGTGGCCTTAAACATCCCTAAAACAACATTCATTTCTAATTCTGGGTTGATTGTGGGAAAATATAGCACAAGAGTAACAGATATGGGCATGAAAACAGCCATAAATCCCAAACCTGGAAATTATATGAACTGTTTAGAGTCTCTAAACAATATTTAGGGAGAAGTTCTAGCCTCTAGGTGCATTACAGACCTCAATCAGTAGTACCAGCAATTTTGGGCATGTGTAGCAGCAGAAAGCAGCGTCCTATCCATATTGTGGGCTGACTTATGCAATTGAATAGTAGTTCTAGGCGTGTTTTAGCTGCAAAGAATGAGCAGAAAGCCAATTCTGGGCTAATGCTATGAGCTGAGAAGCAATTATGCTATGTTCTGGGTGAAATTTATTGGTGTCCATTGGCAAATCTGATCATGTTCCTGTGTAGATGCAGCCTTATTTTCAATTCTGGGCATCCTTTAGGCGTCATTTCATGTGCAACAGTCTAAGCATCAGCTAACATGTGACTTGAAAATGATTTGCAGTAGTCTAGATCTAAAAAGAAGTTCATGGATTGAAACCTCATTGGGAAGTAAGGCTGTTGTTGGAGGGTGATTGAATAAACAAACTGTAGGCCGTCACTTTTAAACAGAAATTATAGGGTTCATATGGTAGCTTCCAACAAAGCATTGATCAGCATTCCTTCTTGTGGTTTGTTTGAATACTCTTGGAGATGCATTTGAAGAGTTTGCATTCCTGTTGAAGAGGTTTATTTGCTGTGCCTATCCTTTTGAATCTTTGAGCCACCCTTGGATCACCTTCTAGAGGAGCTATAGCCTTGGGATAACCTTGTAGGGTGGTCAAATCAGTGTGTATTGTGGAGTATGGATTAGCTAAGACAAGCTTTTGTAAAAAATTCCCGCTATATTCATGCTTCATTAGGGTAGCGCAGATATCCTTGGGAGGCTTCTCAGCAAGGTTTAGCATTTACCCATTGTTTCAGCAGTTAGCTTCTTCTTTGAGAGGGATCGTTGCATCTTGAGTATTAATATGTTCCTAGGATTGTTGAACTGTTCTGCAATCTAGGTTTGGACGTTGCATCCTAGAGATTTACGGCTATTGCCCTGAAATCTATGCCTTTGCAAACTTTCTAATTGAAGAACAACTATGGAAGAAATGGCATCCATCATTCTGTTGTAAAGGCTCCTACTTATAGCACCAACAACACCTACAGGCTCGACAAACTTATACAAGGAACCAATATAATGGAACCTTAATTCACACTAGTATAGCCTTGGGTATAAATCCATGTAAACTAGCCTCAATGAAGAGAAGATGATGCCCAACAAGGATTTCTACCACCACAAGTTTTATCAACTAGATTTCTAAACCTATAATGCCTTGAAGGTTCTTTCAATAGGCATGTGGGAAATCGGTAGCCTTCACTCCATACAACCTTACAACACTCTATGCACTACCTAGCCACATATTCCAATTCTTTTCCTTCACTGAGGTATGTTAAATCATTCACTACGTCCATAATCACTAAAGGTTCCATAGTTGGATGTTTTTATTATTTTGTACCCTCCTAACTCACATCTTAGTAGAATTACTCATCCCTTTATTGTGAATAGTAAATTGATCCTTCTTAGTGACCTCTAAGATTGTCACATCTAAGTTTTTTTATACAATTGAAACACCATCAATAACACCCTCAATTTCTTGGTATATATAATGTTGAAGCACATCCATAAGGGGATTGGATTCACATACCCTTCCTTCAATTAACCCACCATCTTGTAAGGAATATTTATATTGAATGAATGTCTCTTTGCATTGCTGATAAACAATAGTTATCTTGTTTTCCAATGAAAAAAATGCATCCTTATGAGTTCTCTTATCTTGTGTATAATCATTAATTCCATAGGATTCACCTTGGAGAATTCCTTTGTCACAAAATCTTGCATCTTCTACTAGTGCAAGATTCAACTTACCTCCAACATCCTTCCCCTCTTTCACTTAAGAACACAATTGAACAACTTTTTCCAAGACTATGTTTGTTAAATTCTCCAATGCTACCAACATATTTTCTATGTGGGAGACACTTTCATGAACACTTAAGGTTCCTTTACCAAAAAATAGGTATTCTTATTGTTGTGTGAAAAAAATGTGTGTTCATGGGATCGATAACTACCTCAATCATCTTCACAATTGAAACTATTGACACCCTCCCCAACTTGTTTATACTCATCATAGGAAAACCACATGTCTTGGTCCCATCCAAGAACATAAAAAAATTTCATGCGGAAAAACAATTGCTTTGGAAAGTTTCAGAAATCTGATCTTAAGATTATTTTATGTTCATTCAATTGAACCAATTCCAACTCTAAAACACCAAACCATTCCCCAACCTCAAAAGGTGAAAAAAGAACTACTTTGGTTGCTACCTTCACTACAAAGTTCACCATCTTGAATGAGGCCATGCTACTCTTATCCTTACAATAAATTCCTTTAGTAGTTCATTAAATTATAAATATATGGGTTTAAAGTTTGTCTACTAAAAACACCACTTTCAAACAATTGACTATAACGTTCAAAATACAAATTTCATGCCTACTTTCACCTTGAAAACCATGTCCTTGACCTCTTTTCATGAAATTTCATAGACCAATTGCCAAGGAGCCTAGAACCTCCAAATCTACCTATGAATCCTTTTATACATGGACTTCTTCCAAGGATTTTATAATTTCCTTCAAAGAAAATTTAATATGAACATTTTCTTGGTAACAAAGGAAATAAACAATATTCTTACCTCTAAACTTACACATTTTTTTATACTTCCTTGTTGAGATGTTTCCATTTCCTTTGGCATAATTCACTCCACTATATGATTTGAATTTAGGTTGCAACTATGCCTCTACTTGGTTTGTCACAACTTGAAACCTTTGAATCAATAATTTAAACCACTCATTGGTCTCCATCTTAGTGAAGTGATCCTAAGACATCACCTTGACCAATTGGATTAACTATTCCCATATCACCACTCTTACTTTCACCCTTGTCTTCCAAGACTCTTCCTTTGCATCTTCCATGGAACATCCATAAATATTGTTCAAGATACCAAGTACACTTAAATAATACACTCAAGTATTCAAGACTTAATTTACCCCCTACACTTCCAAGTCCATGGAAGGAAGCACCTATTCCAAGATTTCTTTTTCCACCCAAAGTTAATATAATAAAATATCCCTTTCCTTATATCTATGGAGTTGAAAATATCCCTTTCCTTATATCTATGGATTTTTTATGATATTAAAGGGGCCATAATGTTTTTTAATATTGATCTATGATTGGGGTATGATCATCTATAAATAAAGGATGAAAATATCATGAAAACTGCTTTTACATTTTGATTTGAGAATTGTGGGTTTGTGGGGGTTCCTTTTGGGTTGACTAATGTGCCTATAGTATTAGTGAATGATTGTGTCCTTTTCTCCTATGTTATGTGCCCCCTTAACATCTATTTAGCATACCTTCTTCATTTATCCAACCCCTACGGTGTCCTCTTTTGATTTTTCCATTCTTCCTTACCATGAATGTCCCCATAAAAGGTTTCCTATATTGCTATGTACCCTTGTTTTTCTCTTCCTTCTTAGCCTCAATCTTTTTCTAATCCTTCCTTCTTCCATAATATAATATTAGCAAACACCTTCCCTTCCTTCCCTTCTTCCTTTAGGGTAACCCAACAATGCAAATCATTTCCAAATTAGGCTTGGCTTGCTATTTCCTTTCTACATTTCACCTTCCTCGTTTACTTTTGGTATTCTTCCCTTCCTATTCTCATAGAACTCCACACACATAGGGAAATATAACTAAGTTATATGGTCATTAGAAAACCCTTTAAATCATGAAGAGAACAAGATAAGGGTATCCCCACAAATCCAAGTTCCATTAGAAACAATGTTGATACAATGCAATTAGGCTTTAGACGCTATGGTTGTGCCACTCATATGGCTTCAATACATATTTAATTCAAGTCCTTTTCATGGCCTTTGGAAACATCCCACCAACAATGTGCTCATGTAATGTATATGTTATGTATGATACCCATACATCTTCATACTCAATTATATATGGCCAGGGTTTCACTTCATTACAAGTTGTCTACAAGCAGAATAAGGAATGAGGTAATGCGACAGTATGTGTGGTTTACGAAGGCTCCATGGTTTATGTGGCTCAATATTGTTTTGGATTTAGTTAGGCTGGGCTACCCACACCAAAATAAGCATATTTAGTGCAAATACTATTAGTTTATAAACAAAGTAGCAATGCATGGAAGTCGAATCAAAAGGAGCCATTTAACAGTCCAGAAGACCACATAGAATCCTCTTTGTCCTTAAAAGACCAAAAGGAGCCATTTAATAGTCCAAGGAGACAATCATGCCCAATTTTGGACCAACAGAGAACATTGGTTATAAATACCACAACCAGAAGTTAACATTGCTTACCCTTCCACTACAACCACTCCAGTGAATACTTAAATTTAAGCCATGTCAAACTTCACCTATGCAGCTTGTGAATCCTCAACTTGTGTGTCCATTACTTCTCGATGCATAACAAGGACAACTAGATTTTAGTGCAAAGAAAGATATCTACTCAAACAGTTTATGACAAGAAAATTGAAAATTTACTCCACAATACAATGCCAGTCTTTCTGGCGTATCTAAAGGGAGATGTTAATTTGGGCCAGTTAATAAAGGAAATTGAGCAAGGAATATGGACAAGGATGCTACAATGATCTGTCACAAGATAGGTGATATAATTTGCTTATATTCCGCTAAAAGGACTATTTTAATGGAACAAGCTACCTATGTTCACAAAAAAGAGAAATCTGGCTTAACTGTTGCTTAAAAAACAGGAAGGAATGCTGTGACTGAAAGCATGCATCATAAAATAATGAGTTGTTTGCAGCAGCAGATAAATGCTACAAATTTATCAAATGGAGAATTCGGTTTAAATACATAATTCTGAAAATGGTGTTTGACAACTTCATGTATATGGAAACTCTCTTTTGAAAAGTGAGGAGGAGGGCGGTTGGGAACCAGGCGCATGAAAGATTTGATTTTAGGAGGGAGCACAGAGGAGGAGGGCAGTTGGGAACCTCCATCAATGGCGGCCATGACGTCTGCAGAAGAGGTGAACCCGAGAACCCTAACGTGCGAGCTGAAACCCTAGCAAAGCAACTAAAAAATTTTGGTTATCCCCTATGTAAATATTTGCATAAGGTCAATGAATGGTCACAATAATAACATGACCATTTAAAATAACTTCCATAGTTTCAAAAAATAATAATTAATTAGTTTTATAATTTTTTTTCAAAACAACACAACAATTTTGTATAAAAATGGTAAATTAAATCACTCATAACTCATTCTAAGGACACCTATAAATTAAAAAAAAATCCTTAAACTTAATTTCCCCCAAGGACACCTATAAATTAAGAAAAAATCCTTTAAATTAATTTCCCCCAATTTGACAAATATCTTTTGAAAACTTGAAAGGCTATACGGCTAATGACATTGAAATCATCGTTTTTGCTCATTTTCCGGGAAGAGAAATTGCTCGATCAGGTAGGGAATTTCAGTCATGGGTTGGAAAACTTCACTTCATATTGCTCGATCAGGTCGGGAATTTCAGTCATGGGTTGGAAAACTTCACTTCATATTGCTCGATCAGGTCGGGAATTTCAGTCATGGGTTGGAAAACTTCACTTCATAGCGGTGCGTGGGTATCGACCTGCATCTGCTCAGGCTCGATTTTACTGATTTTTCATAAAGGGACTTTCACAGATTAGGTTGTGTTGCATTTTGGTCAGGACAAACGTTTTAGGTATTTTCTCAATCTTCTGCAACAATATTTTGTTCAGCTTATTTTCCCTGTATACTCCATCCCTGTAAACTTCACACAGGGTCGATTTCACTGATTTTTCATAAAGGGACCCTTTAATCGCCACCGATTTCCAGTTGTAGAGGTTTTAATCAGCTAGATCGCCCCCGATTTCCATTAGTAGAGGTTTTTAACTTTGTGAATGCTTTCAGAGAAGAAAGATACTAAGTTTTAACAGAATGAACTTTTAATTCTAAGGACATGTCAACCTAGTGACTAAGTATTGTCTTCTCCATGAAGCTCATCAAGTTTGAATGATGTCTTCTCTTCTGAGAATAGATGGGAAACTGTCAAAACAATGTATCTAGAGTGCAAATCAAGTAGTTCATAAACCTTTCATAATCAGCTGGTTCCATTTTACAATATTCAGCTCTAGATTGAATTTTGTTCTATTGGCTATGTTTTGAAGCACCAATTCCAGGTTATTTGTTAGTCTTTCTTTCTTGATGTAAAGGAAAGAATCTACGTTTTAGGAATAGTACCCATCTTGCCAAGTTCATATGAGCAACAACTCTGTTTACCATGTTTAACAACAGTTCAAAAGAAGAACCGTTGATGTCATTGGTTAAGTGATCTAGCATACTACTACCTTTTGGAAGAATTGCACTCAGTAATGTTTTCCTACTTTTCCTCCTTTTTTTTCTCTGAACTAAAACTAGCCTGCAGAAAGTAGATAGCTCTTTTAAGTAGGGTGTCACTAAAATACGATGAAAAATCTTCTGTAGTCTCATGTCTCCTTTCATCACACTGTACAATGTCAAATATTTGGCAGTAGGCATACTCATCCCAGACTAGTTCATCAACAAAATCACCAAGTCTGGTGTACACTCTCTGCATTTTTGATACAAAATTTTCCCAAGAGTGATCATAATCCACCAAAAAACCTAAGTCTTGAGTTGATAGCCATCCTTGTTTCCATAAAATATGTTAGGACCATATTGGCGTGCCTAAATGGATTGAACCTAATCATAAATTCCAACTAACTGGTTTCCCAACCTAGCATGTCATGTTTGTGTTTTTCCCACCATTTTTTCGGAGTCCATTTGAGTGTTGTATCCAAAAAATCCATGCAATATTCCTATGTGACTAAGTCCATTTTCCTAAGGAACTGGTCTATACTATTGGTTCTATTATACCTTGGTGAATCATGTACTTCTACTCCAACCCAGTGAACTGATTTCATCATTACACAATGTCTTGATGAGAGTCCATGTCACCCATTTGTCGATTTGTCCCACTCCTCCTTGGAATCATTTTCAAAGGACTTAATGCTTCTCCAGCTTTCTAATCCCTCTACTTTTGGGTTTACATAATCTTCCCTTTTGATTGATCTTAGAAAATATTTTTTTTCCAAGACATTTCATTCCATATTTTCTTGCATTAGCTTTATGTATCACAATTCTTAGTTTGGATATATATGTTGTGTTACCTTCATGCCATCAGTATTGAAGGTCATTGTTTAGTTTTTCAAGTCAATTATCCCATAGTTTGCGTAAGTCCATTAGATTCCTAGCAATGTTGGGTATGAATTTGTTCCACCCATGATCTCTATTGATTCAAAAGATATGGTTGTTTTGATACCTACCATATCGACTTCAATATTCTCTATACAACTAATGGGAAAAATGTGGTATAGATTTTGCATCCTCAACTGAATGGGAAAATAGATAATAGATGGATATTCCATTGCTTCCCATGACTTCTTTGGCAGGATGCTTACATTGGAACCTAAGTCCAACATCACATTCTTAATATCATAGCCATGTACTTGTTAACTAGATGCAACTCTCAAATAGTCTTGTTCCTTCACCTTTGTCACACCAATTGTAGGTTTCTTTCTAGAAATGGGGTGCACATCTCACAATCAATTTCTATAACATCATTTAGGTTGTGAAGTGATCCCCGCAACTTTTGAGTGGCATTGTCAAAGTGGAACCATAATGAAAGAAATCCCATTGCTTTTCCATTACCTAATTCTTCTCCATGATTTTTTGTGTCATTCTTCCTATACTGGTGAGACGGCCATGCTTCTTCTCAAGCTGGGGGGATTGGTATTCAACCAAACATGTCATCAACCTCCTATTAGGTCTCTTTCTATTGGAATGGAATATGCTTAGTCTACTTTAGTGTTTCCTTCCTAATCACTGGAAATTGTAGTCATCATTGATCTGATCCAACTCTTCATCCTACCAGAGTAACAACAAATCCTGCTGCACTTTAGTCTTCTTTTGGTTCACAATCAATAAATTTGGTTGGCCTCCTTACATGATATTCCCATTTCATGATCAATTCAATAAATTACTCCATATTTTTTATGCTTGTGCGATAGTATGTACTGTCTAACCTATCTGTCAAGTATATAGAGCGATCTAACCTCTCTGTCAAAGCGTCTATGGATCTACACTTCTCATTTTTATGTATAGTGAACCCAAGATATAATTATTATATGTTTTTCAAGACATCTCATTCCATATTTTCTTGGATTTTATTTGTGTATCAAAAGCCTTGGTGTGGATCTACAGGTTGTTGTACCTTCATTCCATCATGCTTGAAGGTCATTGTTTAGTTTTTCAAATCATTTATCCCATAGTTTTCATAAGTCCATTCAATTCCTAGCAATTTTAGGTATGAATTTGTTCTTCCTGTGATATCTATTACTTCAAAAAAATTGGTGGTTTTGACACCTCCCATATTCACTTAGACTTTCTCTACACAACTAATGGTAAAAATATGGTATAGATTTTCTATCCTCAACTGAATGGGAAAATAGATAAGAGGTAGAGATCACATTTCTTCCCATGACTTCTTTGGCAGAATACTGACATTGGAACCCAAGTCCAACATCACATTATTAATATCATATACATTTACTTTTTAACTAGATGGAACTCTCAACTAGTCCTATTCGTTCACCTTTGTCATACCAAATGTAGGTTTCTTTCTAACAGTGGGGTGCATATCTCACAGTGAATTTCTATAACATTGTGTAGGTTCTGAAGTGATCCAAGAAAATTTTGAGTGACACTCTCATCCTCCATAATATATTTTAGTAAGTGGAGCCATAATGAAACAAATTCCATTGCTTTGTCATTACCTAACTCTTCTCCATGAGTTCTTGTGTCATTCTTCCTATACTGGTGAGATGGTAATGCTTCTTCTTAGACTAGTGGGGTTGGTATTCAACCAAACATGTCAGCAACCTTTTTGTAGATCTCTTTCTATTCAAATGGAATATACTTAGTATAATTTAGTGTTACCTTCCTAATCACTGAGAAGTTTGATCATCATTGATCTGATCCATATCTTCCGCCTACCCAAGTAACAACAAATCCTGCTACACTTTAGTCTACTTGTTGTTTACAATCGATAAAGTTGGTTTGTATTCTTACATGAGCTTCTGATTTCATAATCAATTCAATACATTCCCACATAGTGTGGGTGCTCATTCGACAGTATGTACACCATGATATTTTGGGAGAAGTACAGTCATGGGAAAGATGGCCAATCTCATTGCAATTGAAACATCATATGGGGCCTATGCGATCGCCTCCTCATATGGATCCAAATCCTATTACACACCCCCAATTCCTAGGGTTTCATCATCTACATAGTATATAGAGCGATTTAACCTCTCTGCCAAAGCATCTAGGGATCTACTCTTCTCAGTGCTATGTGTAATGGATCCAAAAAATACCAGGGGCAGAAACAGACATACATAAATCCTAGTTGCAGGTCACGTCTTTTATTTTTCATGTCTCTTTCTTTCCAACTCAGGATACAAGGTACTGAAAAAGATTATTTGAATTTAGGACATTATTGTTAAGTTATCTTTAGTTTGTACAATCTAAACCATATGTCAACATTTATTGAATGCTTTTAATCTTGTGTGCTGGCTATGTATCATAGGAGCTGCAATTTTGATATGTTTTTGTCATATCTTAAGGAAATTGAAGTGTGATGCCAAATATTCATTTCACTTTCATTTAATGTACAGATTGTAGAATCACATATTCAGCCTGGAGAATTA
The DNA here is from genome assembly GCA_001517045.1 of Pseudotsuga menziesii. NCBI lineage: Eukaryota > Viridiplantae > Streptophyta > Pinopsida > Pinales > Pinaceae > Pseudotsuga > Pseudotsuga menziesii. The sequence continues at coordinate 42,321 of LPNX010693814.1, forward strand.
TGTACTAGGCAGGAATATGCCCGATGGTTTCTTTCTTCAAATTCACTGTTGTCAAGGTAAAAGTTAAGAAAAATATGGTTTTCATCAAAGAACTGAATGTGCAATTCTTAAACCCATTTTCCCAACAGATTTTCAAGAGGTCTGTATAAACTATAATATTCTAAATATCACGTGTGCAGAAGGCCAAGCAACAAGGTGTTTCCTTCAGTATACATTGAAGGTGTTACACAAGATTATAAACTACATTGACTTTTATGAAAGCTTGATTGAGTCAGGTCTGGCAAAAGCAGGGATTATACCTAGTAAGTTATCTAATGACGTAACATGTAGCATCAGTGACAAAGAGCAGAGTCATAGTTGTAACATGTTTTACCCAAACAGGTAATGCATAATTTTGGCAAGCTTTTTCATCTGTTTTTGTGAGCTAGCCTGTCAAAGAAATGCAATATTTGGATTCATTTCTCACCCACTGGTATTTTTTCTTCCTTCCTACAGTCCTTTATCACGAGTGGACCTGGTGACCTAGAAAATTGTTGTAGAACACAATCACTTACCATAAATCGATAAAAGGGTATGACTTACCTATAGTCCTTTATCTTGTCCCAGCTTACTAAATGGAGTCTTCTCTCGTTATTTTTCCCACCTTCCCACAAAAACCTTCTTAACAGCGTGTCCACTTTGCTGATGAAGGATTTTGGGGTGAGCAGAATGGTGTTCTGGTAAACAGGAATACTTGAGAGGTCAGATTTTAAAAGAGTCACCTTACCTATTAAGTAAAGCCAGGTTGCCCCCCAGGCTTGAATTCTGATTTTAAGATTGTCCAGCAGCGGCATCCAGTGGACCACTTTGGGTACAGATTTGAGGATGGGAATTCCAAGATAATTGAAAGAATCCCAAGACAGAGTCCCTTCCATTCCTAACAGCCTAGCGATTCCTGTCATTTCCCTTGTGGGGCAGTTCCAACCATAAATCTTGCTCTTCTGAAAGTTTATCTTGCTTCCTGAGGCATCCTTGTAAATGTCTAGCTCTCTTTTGAATAAACCGGCAGATATAGTGCTTGCTCCTCCAAGGAGCAGAGTATCATCGGCGAATTGGGCATGGTTTATGTCTTTAACATTTTGGTCCATCTGGAGGCCAGGAAGAGAGCGGATCTGTTGGCAGTGATCCAATTGGAAAATAAGCACTGAGGCTTGAATGGCGTAAAGGAGTGGGGACAATGGGAAACCTTGACTTAGCCCTCTCAAGGCTTGGAAGAAATTTGTAGAGCGTCCATTGACCAGAGGGGTGATCCATGGGGAGGCAATGCAGGCTTTGACCTAGTTTATGAAGTCCTTAGAAAACCCGAATTTTCCCATTACTGTGAACAAAAAATCATGTCTCACCTTGTCGAATGCATTCGCCAAGTCGATCTTGATTACCATTCCTTTTTGTTTCCGTTGGCAGCTCGAGTGGATTACTTCTTGGACAAGCACGATATTGTCCATGATCTTCCTCCCTTTTATGAAACCACCTTGGTTTTTAGGGATGATTGCCGGCAACATATTCTTAATCCGATTGGCAATGAGCGTAGTAATTAGTTTATAGCCCATGTTGCATAATGAGATGGGCCTGATTCTGCTGAAGTTATTGGCTCCTTTTTCTTTTGGGATCAGGGCCAGGAAAGCCGAGTTGGTACTGCCCCCTAGCTTGTTGGTACTTTGAGATTTCCTTACCATTCTCAGGAGGTCGATTTTAATGATGGGCCAACAAGAAGTGAAGAACCTTGCCATGAACCCATCGGTCCCTGGGGCTTTGTCAGCATCCATATCATCCAAATATTTTTTAAGTTCTTCCATTCTGATGGGGGCAGCTAGAAGGATATTATCAGTTTCCTGGACTAGCTTTGGGACGAGATTGAGTGGGTAGTTGTTTGCATCAATCGGGTCCTCTTCTGGGGCTGAGAAGAGGTCTTTGAAGTGGGAGTGGGCTGCTTTCTTAATGCCTTCGAAGTCTTTGACTAGATTTCCTTGAAACTAAATTTCATTGATAGTTTTGAATTGTTTACAAGCCTCAGCCTGCTTGTGGAAATAGCTGGTGTTTTTATCTCCTGCATGCAGCCACATACTTCTGGATTTCTGCCTCCAGTACTCCTCTTCCACCCTGCATGCTCTATGTAAATATTTTTGAAGATTTTCTTTTGCTTGTAATAGTTCTTGAGACATTTTAGCGTCCTCCATAATCAATTGGTGGCTCTCTAGATCAGCCTACGCTTCTTTTCTTTTGGAGGTGGGAGTGATCAGTGATTTAGCCCAATTTTTCAGCTCTTTTTTGAGAGCTCTCAGCTTTTCTTCCCAGACATAGAAAGGGGAGCCATGGATCTGTTAGTTCCAAGCCATGGAGACTGCATCCTTGAACCCTTCTTGCTGAATCCAAATGGGGCTAAATCTAAATGGAATGGGACCCAGATTTTTACCCATGGACAGCTCGAGAAGTATTGGTTTATGATCCGAGGTGTAGATGGGCAAGATTTTGGAGGATGCCATAAGATCAAAAGTCAGAAACGAAGACTGGATGAGGAATCTATCTGGATGAGCAGTAATGTGGCCAGGGCCCCTTCTTTTGTTTGTCCAGGTGAATTTACCACTGGAGGGCTTGATATCCTCCAGCTCCCAATCTAAAATGATGTCTTCAACCCATTCTATAGCTTGATCTCTGATCAGAAAGCCTCCCTTTTTTTCCTCTACTGCTAGGGTGACATTTAGATCCCCTGCTATAATTATATTGACCAGGTTGTGTGTGCTAAGATAGGACTTTAAGGAGTCCCAATAGCTAATGAAATAGGGACATAAACATTGAACAGACTTACAGTATGACCAGAGTCTTTATGGAGAAGTTTGGTGAACAACCAATGTATGTTGCTTTCTTCAGCTTCCAGATCATATTTGGAGGTGTCCCAGAAGGTAGCTATCCCTCCTGAGGCTCCTATTGCACTGACTACTTTTCCATGACCTTTTCTCCAATAATTTTTGCTTGCTTGGAGGAGAGCGAGGTCCTCCATTTTAGTCTCCTGGATGAGAAGTATATCTGGAAAATACAAACTTACAATGTCTTTTAGAGCTTCTTCTTTCAGATTGCTGCCTAGACCTCTGCAGTTCCAAGAGATGTATTGCATTACTTACTAGCTTGGGAGGTTGTGGCTCACTTTGGAGCCTGGCCTTGCTTGATAGTGGATATGGTATTTATCATTCCCTTGAGGGTCTTCTGGGAGCCTTGGAGAATATCAAGGTAGGTTTTTTCCTCTCTCTATTTCTTCTTAGTTTTCTGACCCAAGGTGACCTTGACAGGGGTGACTTGGGAGTTTCCAGATTCAGTTCCTCCATCCTCGGAGTCCCCTCCTGATTCCGATCCCAGACTAATGTGATCTTCCTCTACTTCTTTTTCCCTTTGATATTCCATTGGGGGAGTCGGGTCTACCATTTCCCCGGTTTCCCTTGTTTCATTCGCATTCTTCCAAGATGTTTCTGGTCCCTCTAGGTTTTCATTGGTATTCCCCGAAGCTAAATCGTCCTTTTCTTTTCCTATGGGTTTAGTGAATGGTGGAGGGTTTTCTGATGGTACGGAGCTTCTTTTCCCGCTTGCATTTGGGGCTGCCTTATTCCTTTTTGCCTTTTTCCAGCCTTCTCCATCCTCTTTGTCATCTGGTTGAGCCTTTGGGAAGTTCCTTTGGAAATGGCCATGCTCTTGATAGTTTCTGCACTTGAATGGGAGCTGCTCATAATCTAGCTTTTGATAGTGCTTCCATGACCCAATTGTGAGTTTTACCGCTTCTGGAAGGTCGACTTCCAGATCCACTTCTACATAGATCCTGGCACAGGTGTATTGGCCTTTGTTGTCTGCTATGTCAATAAATTTGCTGAGTCCGTTTCCAATCTTTTGCAGCGAGTGGAAGTTCCAGCAATGGACTGGAAGGTTTGGCAGCCTGACCCATACTGGCACTTCTTTAGGCACGTCGACCGTGGGATCAAATTCAGGTGTCCACCTGTTGAGATACAGGCCCTGAGACCCCATGAAATATGTGCCGCTCCTGAAGACCAGATCTCGATCTTCCTTGGATATGAACTCAAAAATGAAGAATCCTCTTCCAACGGTGTAGTAGGTGACACTATTCTTCAGCTCGAATCTCCAGTTACGCTGGATCTAGTCGTCGGTGGTTTTTGTGTATGGCCAGAGCCCCATAAATTTTCCTATCAATCCTCTTTCAGCTAGTTCTAGGGAAATTTTAATGGGTTGCTCTTCCAGCAAAGCAATTTCAGGAACTTCATCCAGTTTCTTTACAAATTTCGGGATAGGAAGCAAGGTTGGTTTCTTCCTAGCCTACCCGATTAACTTCATGAAGGCCTCATTAGCCGAGATCGAAGAGGGGGAAGGCAGCTCCCCACCCCCAGACTCACTCATGGCGGCTCTGGGTCGCGCCCTGCACTAGGAGCCAGAGGTCGGCGCAGAGGTCAAGATCGACAGCGATCCAGTTGCATGCAAATTCCTTTTGTTTACATCGATCTCGGCTCAATCCTTGTTTCAAAATCAGAATTTCTCATCCTAAAACCTTGGGAATTGTTATCCAAACAATTGTATTGTAATTTTGGAGATTCACAAAGTATGTGCGATTGAAGCAATTAGTAAGGATGAGGGTAAACTATGGAGGTTGGGTACAAATTCATCAAAAAAATGAGCTACTTACCAGAAAGCCTAACATTACCGGTAAATGATCTCTGAGGAGTGTGGGCATAAACTTCTACTATCTACTAGAATTCTGATCCATAGTGAGCTAATACAAATGCCTCCAAAGGATGGACCTAAAGAGTAAAATATCTTGGGGAGAAAACAGATATCATACAATAATACTTTAAATTTCTTGGTTGGAAATCTTGAAAAATGACAAGTAGGAACACTTGGTTGGGTAAATCCAGGAGAGCTATTGACATGAGAAATTGTATCAAGAGACGCTAACCAACATCCCATTGGCACACTTGCAATCACTAAAGAAGCATGCCAACTGTCACCAAACTTTTATCACAAAATAAGCATGTAATTTTAAATAAAAGGATAAGATGTGAGTTTGTCAAACAACTAGACTTCATCAATAGTTGTGTAATAACTAAAAGGTCGTTCCAATAGCTGGCTAATTAGCTGTCAATTCAGCCTAGGCCAGGTGGTGGAGAGTAGGAGTGTTATCCTCAATTCAAGTTTCTCACAACATTTTAATAATCAGAAAGATTGGTATATTGATTTTGTTGAGGACAAATCCAAATCTAATTCTGTATTCGAGTGGTGGAGAAAATGCAGAGTTGAGAAGTGGGAAAGTTCAAATGAGAGGTAAGAGGTTGATATTTATGACTTGACACTGGTTCATAGAAAAAATTATTTTTTGTTAGTTGGATAATGAAGCATAGCCCACAGTTCAATGTTTTCCTTCAGTAATAATCAAATTTTAATTGCTGACAAGAAGTGCAAGAAGATGACTTATAAGTGCCAAAGATCAGGGTTTGTTTCAACTAGTGGATGGTAAAAAAAAGTTGGCAGTTAGCAGATTCATTATGCTTTATCTGTTCATTTTCATGAAAGAGAGAAAGACACTTAAGGAGGGTGAATCTGAGGCAATGAAGTAAAATGGTGCTTTCTCAAAGAAGAAAACACAAAACTTTGATATCTTGAAGCGCCAATATGTTGAAAATTTGATATTTTGGAATAAGCTGCAAACGGGTTAAACGGGTTGTTTTTATTTAGGGATTATAGGGTGGTAACCAAGCCGAGTAACCAAGGATATAAGCCAATCCAAGTAGCCAAGTGAGTACCTATGGATCCAGAGCCTTACTAGTCATCTATGGAAGTGGGGGAAAGGGTCCAAGGGCATTCCTACCCATCAAAGGGAAACTTTCTTTTTGTTTTGCAACCTCTCCCTCCTGGCCTGTAACCCTAAAATGAGAAGGTTTTGAAATATGTACGTCCTCCCCCACAAAAAAAACATGGATTCTTTGGGTTTTATATAAGCTTTTACGCGGGTAATGAGCGCTCAGGATAACCCATTGAAATGAAAAGTTACACATATATATAGTCTGAGTTTGAGTTTAGCTCCACAAGAAACCATAACCTGCAGTGCTGAGAAGGCGGCATATGTATTGGACAAAGTTGAAGATACTTACTTGGGGGTTACTGCTGAGTTAGCTAGGAAGCCTTTAGGAAAGATTTCGCAATTGTCTTGTGGGGATCATTTTCAACTATAAATTAGCAGTAACAAGACATAACCTTTGAATATGGGCTGAATCTAAGGGTTGAAATACATTTTTGGGCATGTTTCAGTCTTAAAAGGTGATGAATAACAACATAAAACTAGCTTTGGTAAGTTCTAGTCTAATTTTGGGCATGAGCAGGGATGGTAAGAGAACTCATTTCTCATTTACAAACTATTTGGAGGGGTTTTGAGTGCATTGTGTCCCTAGAATAACAATATAAAATTTTTATATAGCCTTTTGCATTAGAAAATGTGACAAAAGTATAAACAATAGTCATAAAATCCTTAAAAAATCCAGGTTTGATGTGTGTTAGGGATTCATGTGTATGAAATGAAAGCCCTATAGGGGGTGATTTACCTGTGTGACCATTCATGCCTTGTTTGGAGTATTGTTCAACTTGCGTGGGGCACTCATGGCAAGTTTGGATAGGTTTGCATGGTAGATTGTGAAGCAATTGTTGTAGTAGCATTTGGATCCTTCAGTCAAGTTGAATCCTTGAATCATTACACAAGTGGAATCCAACAAAGCATTTGCTCCATATATCTATGGAATTTAACTTAATAAAGGTGCACAATATGGAATTTTATGGGAAGTTTTGGAGCTTGGGTCTCCTTTTGTTTAGTATATGTGACTTCAGGAAATAAAATTATAAAGATAACCAGCAGGTTTTCTAGTTCTTCTCATAGAGATGAATATTTCAATTTGGAAATGTCCTATATGCTTGGAGGGGAGGTTGGATGAAACTAGTAAATACTTTTTTGTTGCTGTTTAAAAAGGCTTAGCTTTATAAGTCAATATAATGTACAAAGAGTAATCCTTTAGATCATTGAATTTCCTCTTACCACCACAATGAGGAAGGCAATCATAAATCTAACTCCAGCTAGATTTTTATCATGGTGTAATGTATTTGATAACAATGTGGTTCTGTTAGATGGAAAACTACCTTATGAAAGCTAACATACATTAGCTTTACTGACCCTGCAATGTTTTAAGAACAAAAACTAACTCCAGTTAGATTTCCATCATTGTGCATTGTGCTTGATGACAATGTGGTTGTGCTAGATGAAAAGCTACATTATAAAATCTAACACACATTATATTTCACTCATCATGTAATGATTTAAGGATGAAAGCTAACTCCATCTTGATTTCCATCACGGTGCAATGTGATCAATGACGATGTGTTGTGTTAGATGGAAAACTACATTATGAAAGCTAACACACATTATCTTTCATTCATTGTGCCATGTTGTTAGAAGGAAAGCTAGCTCCAGCTAGATTTGCATCATGGTGTAATGTATTTGATGACATTGTGGCTGTGTTAGATAGAAAACTACCTTACAAAAGATAACACACATTAGTTATTACTCACCATGCAATGTTTTAAGAACGAAAGCTAACTCTAGCTAGATTTCCAAAATGGTGCATTTTGATTAATAACAGTGTGGTTGTGTTATATAGAAAACTACATTATGAAAGTTAACACACATTAGATTTCACTCACCGTGTAAAGATTTAATATTGAAGGCTAACTCCAGCTAGATTTCCATCATGGTGCAATGTGACAATGTGGTTGTGTTAGATGGAAAACTACCTTATGAAAGCTAATACACATTAGCTTTCACTTATCGTGCCATGTTGTTAAAATAAAGCTAACTCCAACTAGATTTTCATCATGGTGTAATGAGCTAACACACATAAGCTTTCATTTATAGTGCCATGTTGTTAGAATGAAAGCTAACTCCAACTAGATTTTCATCATGGTGTAATGTATTTGATGACAATGTGGTTGTGTTAGATGAAAAACTACATTATGAAGGCTAATAGACATTAGCTTTACTCACTGTGCAATGTTTTAAGAACGAAAGCTAACTCCAGCTAGATTTTCATCATGGTGCATTGTGATTGATGATAATGCGGTTGTGCTAGATGAAAAAATACACTATGAAAGCTTACACACATTAGATTTCACTCACCGTGCAACGATTTAAGGATGAAAGCTAACTCCAACAAGAATTCCAACACGATGCAATGTGCTTGATGACAATGTGGTTATGTTACATGGAAAACTACCTTATGAAAGCTAACACACATTACCTTTCACTCATTGTGCCATGATGTTTAAAGGAAAACTAACTCCAACTAGATTTCCATCATGGTGTAATGAGCTAACACACATAAACTTTTCCTTATAGTGCCATGTTGTTAGAAGGAAAGCTAACTCCAACTAGATTTTCATCATGGTGTAATGTATTTGATAACAATGTGGCTGTGTTAGATGAAAAAGTAACTTATGAAAGCTAACATACGTTAGTTTTATTAACCATGCAATGTTTGAAGAACGAAAGCTAACTATAGCTAGATTTCCATCATAGTGCATTGTGATTGATGATAATGTGGTTGTGCTGGATGAAAAACTACATTATGAAAGCTAACACATTAGATTTCACTCACTATGCAATGATTTAAGGATGAAAGCTAACTCCAACTAGATTTCTATCACAGTGCAATGTGATTAATGACGATGTGTTGTGTTAGATGGAAAACTACCTTATGAAAGCTAACACACATTATCTTTCACTCACCATGCCATGTTAGAAGGAAAACTAACTCCAGCTAGATTTGCATCATGGTGTAATGTATTTGATGAGAATGTGGCTGTGTTAGAGAGAAAACTACTTTACAAAAGCTAACACACATTAGCTATTACTCACTGTGCAACATTTTAAGAACGAACACTAACTCTAGCTAGATTTCCAAAATGTCGCATTTTGATTGATGATAATGTGGTTGTGCTAAATGAAAAAATACATTATGAAAGGTAACATATATTAGATTTCACTCATTGTGCAACGATTTAAGGTTGAAAGATAACTCCAGCAATATTTTCATCACAGTGTAATGAAACAATGTGGCAGTGTTAGATTAAAAACTACCTTATGGAAGCTAACAAACATTAGTCTTTACTCACTGTGCAATGTTTTAAGAATGAAACCTAACCCCAGCTATATTTTTATCATGGTGCAATGTGCTTTATGACAATGTGACTTTGTTAGATAGAAAACTACACTATGAAAGCTTAGACACATTAGATTTCACTCACCGTGCAACGATTTAAGGATGAAAGCTAACTTCAAATAGATTTCCAACACAACGCAATGTGATTGATGACAATGGGATTGTATTACATGAAAAACTACCTTATGAAAGCTAATACACATTAGCTATAACTCATCATGCCATGTTAAAAAAAATCTAATTCCAGCTAGATTTTCATCATGGTGTAATGAGCTAACACACATAAGCTTTCTCTTATAGTGCCATGTTGTTAGAAGAAAAACTAGCTCTAGCTATATTTTCATCATGATGTATTGTATGTGATAACAATGTGGCTGTGCTAGATGGAATACTACTTTATGAAAGCTAACATACATTAGTTTACTCACCGTGCAATGTTTTAAGAAGGAAAACTAACTCTAGCTAGATTTTCATCTTGATGCATTGTGATTGATGACGATGTGATTGTGCTAAATGAAAAACTACATTATGAATGCTAACAGACATTAGATTTCTCTCACTATGCAATGATTTAAGGATGAAATTTAACTCCAGCCAGATTTTCAACACGGTGCAATGTGTTTGATGACAATGTGGTTGTGTTACATGGAAAACTACCTTATGAAAGATAACATATATTAGCTTTCACTCATCATGCCATGTTGTTAAAAGAAAAGCTAACTCCAGCTAGATTTCTATCATGGTGTAATGTATTTGATGACAATGTGGTTGTGTTAGATGAAAAAATACTTAATGCAAGTTAATATACATTTGCTTTACTCATCGTGAAATGTTTTAAAAATGAAAGCTAACTCTAACTACATTTTAATCATGGTGCATTATGATTGATGACAATGTGATTGTGCTAGATGAAAAACTACATTATGAAAGCTAACACAGATTGTGTTTCACTCATCATGCAATGATTTAAGGACGAAAGGTAACTCAAGTTATAATTCCATCACGGAGCAATGAGATCGATGATGATGTGGTTGTGTTAGATGAAAAACTACCTCATGGAAGCTAACACCCATTAGCTTTCACTCATCGTGCCGTGTTGTTAGAAAGAAAACTAATTCCAGGTAGATTTGCATCATGATGTAATGTATTTGATGACAACGTGGCTGTGTTAGATGAAAAACTACCTTACGAAAGTTAACGCACATTAGCTATTACTCACCGTGCAACGTTTTAAGAACAAAAGCTAACTCTAGCGAGATTTTCAACATAGTGCATTTTGATTGATGACAATTTGGCTGTGTTAAATGTAAAACTACATTATAAAAGCGAACACACATTATATTTCACCACCGTGCAACGATTTAAGGTCGAAAGCTAACTCCAGCTAGATTTCCATCACGGTGCAATGTGACAATGTGATTTTGTTAGATAGAAAACTAATCTAGCTATGTTGTTAGGAGCAAAGCTAACTTCAACTAGATTTCCATCATGGTGTAATGTATTTGATGACAATGTGGTTGTGTTAGATGGAAAAATAACTTATGAAAGCTAACAACAACTAGATTTCTATCATGGTGCATTGTGATTGATGACAACCTGGTTGTGTTAGATGGAAACTACATTATGAAAGCTAACATATTAGATTTCAATCATCGCGCAATGATTTAAGGACTAAAGCTAACTTCGACTGGATTTTTGTCATGGTGTTATGTATTTGATGACAATGTGACTCTTTTAGATAGAAAAATACCTTATGAATTCTAACACACATTAACTTTCACTCACCGTGCAATGTTTTAAAAACAAAAGCTAACACTAACTAGATTTCCATCTTGGTGTAATGAGCTAATGCACATTAGGATTTCATTCATCGTACAATGCTTTAAGAATGAAAGCTAACACATTGTTAAAAGGAAAGCTAATTATAGCTAGATATCCATCATCATGTTATGTATTTGATGACAATGTGATTGTTTTATATAGAAATCTACATTTCGAAAACTAACACACATTAACATTCACTCAACCGTGCAATGCTTTAAGAACAAAAGCTAACTCCAGCTAGCTTTCCATCAGGGTGCAATGAACTAACACACATTTGCTTTCACTCATCATGCCATGTTGTTAGAAGGAAAGCTAACTCCAGCTAGATTTTCATCATGGTGTAATGTATTTGAAGACAATATGACCGTGTTAGATGGAAAACTAATTTATGACATCTAACACACATTATATTTTACTCATCGTGCAATGTCTTAAGAACAAAAGCTAACTCTAACTAGATTTATATCATGGTGAATTTTGATTGATAACAATGTGGTTGTGCTATATGGAAAACTAAATTATGAAAGCTAACACACATTAGATTTCACTCACCATGCAATGAGTTAAGGACGAAAGCTAATTCCAACTAGATATCCATTGTGGTACAATGTGATTGATGAAAATGTGGTTGTGGTAAATGAAAAACTACCTTATGAAAGCTAACACACATTAGCTTTCTCTCATCATGACATGGTGTTAAAATAAAAGATAACTCCATCTATATTTCCATCATGGTGTGATATATTTGATGACAATGTGGTTGTTTTAGATAGAAAGCTACCTTATGAAAACTAACACACATCAGCTTTCACTCATCATGCAATGTTTTAAGAATGAAAGCCAACTCCAGCTACATTTTCATCATGGTGCAATGTGATTGATGACAATGTGGTTGTCTTAGATTTAAAACTGTATTATAAAAAACTAACACACATTACCTTTTACGCATGGTGCAATGTTTTAAGAATGAAAGTTAACTGTAACTAGATTTTCATCATGGTGCTATGTAATTGATGACAATATGGTTGTGTCAGATGAAAAACTAATTGATGATAATGTGGTTGTGTTAGATGAAAAACTACCTTATGAAAGCAATCGCATGTTAGGTTTTACTTACCATGCCATGTTGTTAGAAGGAAGCTAACTCCATTATATTTTCATTATGGTGTAATGTATTTGATAACAATGTGGTTGTGTTAGATAGAAAACTACCATATTAAAACTAACACAAATTAGCTTTTAGTCACCATGCAATGTTTTATGAATGAAAGCTAACTACAGCTAGAGTTTCATCATGGTGTAATGTGATTGATGACAGTGTGATTTTGTTAAATAAAAAACTACATTATGAAAACTAACACAGCTAGATTTCCATCATGGTGTAATGTGATTGATGACAATGTGATTTTGTTAGATGAAAAACTACATTATGAAAACTAACATAGCTAGATTTCCATCATGGTGTAATGTGATTGATGACAATGTGATTTTGTTAGGTGAAAAACTACATTATTAAAACTAACACACATTAACTTTCATTCAACGTGCACCATTTTAAGAATGAAAGCTAACTCTAGCTAGATTTCTAGCACATTCATACACATACATCAATAATATAAGTTCCATGTCCAAAGTCAAATAGAAATTTGGTGGTTTTATTGGAGTTGATATCTATCATTCTCTAATAATTCTTGGATCTCTTATTGTTATCTCTTCATAATATATATTTTGTGTAATTTACATGTAAATTCCTTTTTGCAAGCATGCACAAGATGTAGGGGAACAATGTTTCGTGGCATACAAAAGGGCTACTTTATTGTTTTGAATTATTGCAACTATATTACTTTTTTGAACATACACTTCATATGGCTTAACCTTAATTACAAACTAAAGTTCAAATGTGTTACAAAAATTGGGAGGAGTTACAATGGAAAATATAATTTTGACAAGAGGAGACTATGTTGACCTCCTAATTAATGGTCAAGTTGTTGGACTAGGAAAGGTTAAATCTATAGATACTACAACTCATTATGGTGGACAAAGGCTTAATGTAGGATATGTTATGGTTTTGATAATTCATGTCATTGAACCACATTTGATTGTGGAAGATGTTGATGAAGGGGACTTACATCCATGGAATATCATATATTTGAGGCATAACAAAGGTAAATTAAAATCTTGAAGCACATGTTAAGTGTTTTTGATAGTACAATGCTTGTTTTTTTTGAGCAAATACTAAGTTTGTTTAATTTGCTGTGTAGGTGCAAATGTCTCTTCTGCATTTTCTATTGGAGACAAGGTATATCTTTTGCAATGTGGATTGAAGGTGGGTGAAGGCTCCATATTCAATATAGAGATTGGTCATAAGGTGCATGGAAGGATGGTAAAAAAGGGATCCATAGTGGTTAACATTGAGAAAGTGTTAAAACATGATGTTCTTTTGCCACATCCAACAAGATTTGAGAATACACTAGGGGGTGCATTGGGATCTTATGAGATTTGGCCAGAATCAGATTTGGAACCTCATTGTCATGATCATCCAATAAATACTCCCCAAGATAGTCTTACATTCACATGTAAAAAGGTTTATGTTACACATGAATGCACAGGAACAAGCATGCGCATTGCCAAAGGGATCATAGTTAATGTCCGTGAGGATGACATGGTTGAGGGTGAAATGTTAGGTGAAAAGGAATTTGGTGTTTTTGTGGAAGACATAGATAGAAATTGTGAAAGATGTAGGATTGGGTACTAGTATATACATTGTTTGGTTAGATGGCCAATAAATAAGTTGGTGGACAATGAAGGTGAGATTTTAAGGGTGAATGAAAATTTCAAGGAGGCACCCAAGGAAATGGCGGTATGGGATCTTATAGAGGACACAAGTCCCTTAAACACATGGGATGATGATCTTTATAATGAAAAATATCCAAAATCAATTGCTATGCATGTAACGAGGCCATATAAAAGGATTAAACGAGTTGTGGCTACAAAAAAAGTTGGAAACTTTCAAATACAAAGAGATGAAGAGAAAGAAATCCGACTTTTGGTAGTGGATGAATGTTGCAAACAATATTGTCTTCAACATGTGGATAGGAAAGCCATTGCAACTGCTAGAAGGGGTATGAAACTCTTTAAAAAAATGACATTAGAGAATTTGTCCCGAATTCACTCCTTTCCAACACAATCATGTCAAAGAGCCATGGCCATGGCCTACCTCCTACTATTAGGAAAGTAAAGGACATGAGGTTTAATGGAGATATTATTTGTAAGAAAGCATGGTACAAGATACATAATATTCCTCAAAGCACCTTTTATAATCACCAACATAATTTCCAACAAGGACATGTGAAAGGAATTCATGGTAACACCAACAAATGCAAACCATGTGCACATACTGTGGTAGCCATAGAAATATTGCACAAAATTGTAATGGATAATTCAGACTTTTCATCGAACCAAACACGACAAGTTGAAGAAGATGGAACATCTGCTCCTTTAAGATTGCTGCCATCAACATACACCCAAATTTCTTTGTTAAAAGAGATCAACGAGGCTCTTCAAGAGCTAAATTTTCCATCAATATCACAACCAACAATGAGCAAGATTTGGAATACTCATTTTCCAGATGTGGCATTCTCAAAGAACACAAACTTCAGTAAATGTAGTGAATGTATCGTGTTGAAAGCATAGATGAAGACAACGACTACAAAAGAGCTGGAAGAAAAGGCATGAGCTAGACTGAAGAAACATAACAAGATTGTTATGTGTGGAAGATATTGCTACTATGCCCATAGAATTATGTCAGAGCGGTATCCAAAGGAATACTTGAGCATTATCGATGATAAAATGGACAAAACAAAGACTTCAATCCCAAGATTACATGTCAAATCAAAACATGTTGCAGGAACAAACTTGGGTTTGTCGTTGATAGGTATACTAACACATGGGCATAGCACAGGAGGTTTTGGTCATTTTTCCCTACCATTTGTACACATGGGATCACAATTTACCATTACATCTCTTGCAAAGTGCTTGAGGGACCTTGAAGACCCACACCTTGATATGTATGGTGATTTGCTTTATGAGAGTGGAAGTTCAAGAAACACACTTTCAAATGCATTACTTCAAAACTCTATTTACTCAAAATGTAGAGTGTACAAGGATGCTATTCTATCTTTAAATGGAAGCTCAACAAATCAAAATCTTGATTTTAAACCTCTTCCTCCACATCTGTTGTTACAGTTGGACAATGTAGCTAGTGATAATAAGAATCGTTATGTTTTCATGTTTCTATCACTATTAACTGCACTTGGTGTCTTCATCACTATTGAGGTTGGGTTCTTGCTTGTGGGGCACACCCATGAAGACGTAGATGGAACCTATGGAAGAATGTCTTCCAACTTGAAAAGTAAATATATATACTCTTTACCTGAGATGATGGATACATATCGCACAATAGAAGAAAAAAGGGTGTTTCCACCTAAACTTATTGACAAAGTGTATGACTTCAAAAATTTTCTTAATGGGTACATCAAGGAGGGGAAAAATGCACTAGTTGGACATCTTAATGTCTAGTACTTCCAATTCCTTGTACTCAATGATGTTCCAGTTATGAGGTATAAAGAATCCATCAGAGACATTGAGTGGTCAGAACCAGTGGAGTTGTGGAATATAGATGATGAAGGCTGACCTATATTGCCCATAGGGAAGCCATCTTTCTTACGTCCCAAACACAATGATGCATATTTAAAAGAACTAAAGGAAGGAATAACATAATACATAAAAATGTGGAAAGAGACTATTGGAAATGAGAATTCACCAATTGTTATAGAGGAATGGAATGAAAAACTAGATTATTGGAAAAGAGTTCATGATGCATTAGATGGAATCTACAATGACCATACACCCTTGGATGAAAGTGATTCTTCTTCTGATGATTTTTGGCCAAAGACAAGGCAAAATGCTAACGTTGATGGTAATGCACTCCATGCAATATCAAGTATTATGGATGGGGATTTTGATAATGTGACAGATGAACCAGTATATGTTGGACCCAAGTGCAACAAGCCAAAGCCAACATTCGATCCTAGAATTGATGTTGACAAAGGAAAGATGTTGCTTGTTAGATCAGGAAATGAGGATGAAGGAGAGATGATTTGGATGGAAAAAGCCACCTTAGATATCTTCCAGGATGATGATAGCGAGACCCTTCATGTAAATATTGATTGGTGGAAGCCTAGCTCAGGGAAATACAAGGGAAAAGTTTTAGAACAATATTGGGTACCAAATCCTGATGACACAGAACTTGGATCTATTCCAATTAATACCATAGTTTGGGCATGGATGCCAAAGAAAAAAGATTGCAAGAAGACAAAGATAAATAAATGTGGTGTACAAGCTGTACTTGATCTGCTTGAGCGGATATAAGGAGATTAGGTGGAGATGATACATGAATGTAACTTTGCTTTTTGAATGACTTTTAGTATACATGAAGAAACATTTTTCAATATTTGTACTATAATAAATACTCTTCAAGTTACTTTTTGAGGAATTTTATATTATTTACTGCATATATGAAATTTCACTTCAAGTTCAATGTTAATTTATGTGATGATACTTTATGCGATTAGATAATACCATTCAAATTTTAACTTTTCAATTTGTCTTTTAGATCAACACAACATCTCACTATATCAAATGTGCATAATTATATTCATTAATGCATGTACAAAATCCTTTCCTTATTTATTATTAGCTTTTGCTCACTCTCTTCAATACTACTTTGAGCTTTTCATTTTGTTCCCCTGATGATTGGTGGAGTGTCCACTTGAAACGTAGGGACGTTTCAATAAACACAATTTAATTCCATAAACTCTCTTTGTCATTATGATTAACTATAGAAATCTTCATCCTGAAGCTGTACTTGATATGATTGAGAAAATATAAGGAGATTAGGTGGAGATGATTCATGAATGTAATTTTTCTTTTTGAACGACTAATTAATATACATGAATAAAAAGTTGTCAATGTTTGTAGTATATCAAATATTCTCTTCAAGCTACCTTTTGAGGAATTTTATATTATTTGCTACATATATG
>LPNX010693814.1:61262-169570 GCA_001517045.1 Pseudotsuga menziesii
AGAAATGTGTAATCCAGGTGTTAACACAATCCCTCTCCCCTCATGTTGTAAAGGGTGCTAGATCAATGGAAGAGCACCTGCATTCCAAGCAGGACGATGGTGGTTCGATTCCTCTGTGCCCTAACATAAATTAAGACATGATTTAAATATTATTGATAATATAAATATTGTAAGATATCTATACTTTCAATAAAAATATGCTCTTTTCAATTAAACACATTGTTCAATTACTTCATAAATAAATAATGAACACTTGCAATAATTAGTTAAGTTGGTTTTCCCCCTTTCCTCTTGTATATTAAAAAAATCAAACTCTACTGCACTAATGCTATTCTAGTTCATAATTAATTTTGATTGTTAAAATAAATAATATTAATAAATAAGGGAGGCTTTACTAACATCAATATCATTAAATAAATTTGTAGGTAAGAAATTTCTCACGTTAATCTATAATTCATAAAGTAAACATTCATCAACTTAGTTTTTAATACACTACCACTACCACTACCAACAGCAACAATAATAAGTTATGTTGCTATTTGAATTCATAATTTATTTTAATCATTACAAGGTTAAAACTTAGACTTTAAGGTCATAAAATATTTTCCTGTATTGATTATAAGTGGTGCGAACTTCCAAAAATAAAACAACATACTCAACAAAGACACAAATAATTACTACGACAATATTTCTAATTGTTGTAGTAACAAATACAATGTTGGTATTATGTCATAAAATAATTTAATCAACTTAATAGTAAATACAAACTATAAATAATATTACTAGACATTATGTAAGGATTCAAAGTCTATGACTTTCCTCATCTTGAAAGAACTCAATCTAGTGGAAGTTCTAAATTCTAGATCCACTAAATAATTACAAATTTAATGAAATATGTGTTTTTTCCTTTTGCCTCAATTCTCAATAAAATAGACAGCTTTACAGAAAAAGCAGATATGCGCTTTGGAGGGTCCGGAATAAAGCAGACATGCTAAATATGGTTACCAGGAGGTTTCCCAAGTGCTCCATGACTTATTTTTAGCAAGTGTTGACATCTATGACATGTAGAAGGCAACTACCATAGAGTGGAATCTAGGAGACTAGGTAATAAGACAAAAATGATTTAATTAATGTCTAAGGTAGGTAACTATGGGTTGATTATTCTAACATCCCCCCTTAAGCCTGAATTTATGAGTAAATATCAGAAAAATATAGGGCCTAGAAATAAGGCTTAGTCACCCTTTACATACTGCTTGTCCATGCAACCAAGGAAAGAGGCAAAAACCCAGTGGGAAAATCCTCCCTTAAACATGGACAGTAAAACAAAATTTTAAAATCTTATCATCAATCACGCTTCACAGCATGATCAGCAATCTCCAGCAGTGATTTGAGATTGCTGAATGTCTTCTCACAAAAAAATTTGGTGAAGATGTTTGCTACTTGTTCTGAAGATGGACAGAAGAGTAGGTGAATGGTGCCATCATGCACAAGCTATCTGATGTAGTGCATATGGATCTCAATGTGTTTGGTTTGCTGTCTCTAAATTGGATCATTGCATATTCGAATGGTGCTCTGATTATCACAGTAGATAATAATTGAAAACTCTAATTCAAAGCCACATTCTCCAAGTATTCCCTGCAACCACAAACATTGAGTTGTTGCATTTACAAGTCCTCTATACTATGCTTCTGTAGATGAGAGTGCTATGGCACTCTGCTTCTTTCTTGACCAACTAATTGGTCCTTCTACAAGAATGAACACATATCCTGATGTTGACTTTTGATTTTTGTTGTCATCTGCCCAATCACTATCAGTAAACCCAATCAAATCAAGATCAGATTTAGCTTTCTAGAAGATCCCATGAGTTCTTGTTCCTTGAAGAAAGTTAAGGATCCTTTTGCCTTCTCTCCAATGGATCTCATGAGGCTGATCCATGTATCTTGAATCCACACTAACTGCATAAGATAGATCAGTTCGAGTTTGTGTAATATAAAGCAAACACCCAATCAACTACCTATACAGTGTATTATTTACCATATGAGAAGAACCTGCTTTTTCAAGCTTAACTCCTGAAAGGAAATGAGTCTTTCTTGGCTTGCAATATTTCATGTTGAACTTGTTCAGTAAATATAAGGCATACTTGGACTGATGTACTTTAATTCCATATTGGGATTGAGCAATTTTGAGACCCAAAAATTGGCTCAACAATCCCAAATATGTCATAGAAAATGCATGGTTCATTGCATCCTTTAAGGAGGAAATCTCTTTCTTTGAAATTCTTGTAATCAGAAGGTCATCCACATATAATAAAATAATAATAAAATAACCATGAATCAGCTCCATATAAACATTAGGATCATACTTGCATTGAACAAAACTCAATGACAGCAGAAAGCCATCAATCTTGGCATACCAAGCCCTGGGGGCTTGCTTGAGCCAATACAATGATTTCTTTAACCTGCACAAAAAAGATGGATTAGAAACAAACCCTTCCATTTGATTCATGTAAATCTCTTTATTGGGGTCTCCATTTATGAAAGCACACTTCACATCCATGTGATGTACCTTCCACTGCTTCGAAGCTGCAATGGCTAAAGCTAGCCTTATGGAGCCCATCTTTGCCACTAGTGCAAAGGTTTCATTGTAGTCAATACCATGTACTTGTGAGTATCCCTTGGCTAAAAATATTGTCTTATATTTCAAAGGTGAACCATCAGCAGCAAACTTGGTCTTGAAAACCCACTTACATTGAACTAGCTTCCTCCCTGGGGGAAGATCAACAAGTTCCCAAGCATTGTTCTTCTGGAGCGAGCTGAATTCTTCTTTCATGGATGTTTGCCATATTGGATCATGTGATACATCTTCATATGTATGTGGATCTTATTCAACCATCATATAGCACTTCTCAACAAATAAGGGATCTTTCATACATAGGGAACTCTCAAACTGAGATCTAGTCCTCCTAGTGTCACTAGGATTTCCAGCTAGTTCCCCAGCTGCATGAATGGTATTTTCTACCCATTTTGGTCTTGTAGGAATGTCAAGATATGCACTCAAATCCTCATTATCAGACATATCAGAATCATAAAACTCATTAGTCTCTCCACTTACAATCAATGGATCTGGTGGTGAAGAAGACTCTCCAACTTCAACTGCTACTAAAGGATCTTCTTGGAACTGAACACTTCATTCAATGAAATATTTGTTAATGCTCAAGTTTATCAGCTTGTACCATTTTGAATATTCATAATACCCAACAAATAGGCACTCTTGGCTTTGGAGCTGCAAAGCCTTTCTCTTTTCAGTTGGAATTCTAGCCCAAGCCTTTGAGCCAAAAAATCCTAAAATAGGTCACATCTGGCTTTTGCCCACTCCAAGATTTGAAAGGAGTCATACCATCAAGATGCTTATGAGGAACCCTATTCTAGATGTAGGATGCACAGTTTATAGCCTCAGCCCAAAACTTTGGTGGCAAAGTCTTAGCCTCCATCATGCAGGTTTCCATCTCCTTCAGTGACCTGTTCTTTCTCTCAGCAACACCATTTTGTTGTGGTGTGTAAGGGATCGAATGCTGCATCTGAATACCTGCATATTTACAATACTGAATGAAGTTAGACTTGACATACTCACCACCATTGTCAGATCTGAGGATCTTGAGTCTCCTCCCAGACTAGTTTTCAACCAGGGCCTTAAAGAATTTGAAGAGGTCAAAAACTTCAGACTTATGCTTTAGGAATTAAACCCAACAATATCTGGAAAATTCATCTATGAAGGTCAGTGCATACTTGGATTTACTCATGGAAATATGAGGAAATGGACAAGCAATGTCACTGTGGATCAACTCAAGAGGTGCATAGGTTCTTTCATGACTAGCTTTCTCATACTTGTGCTCTGGGTATTTTCTTAGGATATAACGTTTACAGATTCCCTTAGAAAACTATTGGTGGACCTTTCAACATGTAAAGAGAGGAGAATGCCTCTTTTGTTGAAACCATATGTCTAGAAGCTCCGGATTCCATGATGAAGCTAGGCGAGCTTGATGTGCCAACAACCAAAGAGTGTACTCTCTCTCTGTCCTCTGAATTTGATCCTCCTTCCCTCTTCTTTGAGAAATCAGGAAGGGAGATGTTATTCTTCTCTAGGAGTTGGGTCAACATGTCAATTTTATTCTTCATACAAGAGCTCTCAGGATGATAGCCCTTACTATAGTATGCACACTTGCTCATTTCTCGTTTGTTCTTCTTCTTCTAGAAGTTCTTGTTGGAGCCTTAGGGATCCTCTTGAGAGTTGTTCTTGTCATCTTTTGCTCAGGTGGATTTTTATATTTTTTCTTTCTTTTTGAATCCACCCTTGAATCTCCAACAACCAAAGCTTGGTTTTTGGAAGGTTTGATGGTGCCCATCATCACCAACTTATCTTGTCCTATGTGAGGGATTCAATGAACTCTGGAAGCTTAGGCATCTTCTAGGCTCGAGCTGTCAACTTGGTGGCATGGAAGGTAAAAAAAAACACTAAATAGTCAGAGCCAAGCTTTAAGAGTATGGCCAAAATTAGTTTCTCTTCCTTGTTTTCAGTTCCACACTGTTTTAGCTGCAAAACAAGGGCTTTAAACTTGGAAAAATAGAGTTTCAAGGATTCAAAGCTACTGGGACTCAAGGAGATCAGCTCATTCTCGATTTGATGTCCTCTCCTCTCATATATATTACCAAGAATATCTAAAATATTATCCCACACTTCATTAGGTGATGTCAATCCATCAATATTTAAGAGGAGGTCTCTTGAAAGGCTCAGACACAAAAGACCATAGGCCTCATCCCTCCTATTGTGCCATTTGATTTTCTCGGTAGCTGCATTGGGATTTGACTCAATTTCCATAGTAAACCTGTAGATACCTTTCTCTCTCAAAAATATCTCCATCTCATCTTTCCATTCAAAGAAATTAAATGGAGTCAAGGAGATCTTCTGAGATTGGTCCATAGCTCAGAAACTGTGCCCTTTAGTCAGCAGAATATGCTCCCAGTCAAGATGTCAAACTTGCAATAGCAATATGGAAGGAGAGAAATTTATATGAAAAGGCTCTGATACCATGTGGAAATTGGACCCAAGTGATAGAACAATTACACTCACAAAATTGCTAATCAAACATGCAAAATTAACATCAAAGGAGACTGAAATTGGAGCATAACACTAATCTATATTGAATAAGTGTAAACTATCCAAACTTGTGAATTAATAGGCTACTGCAATATATAATTACATGAGAGATTTTAATGCATAAGGATGCCATTCGAAGTAGTCAAAAAGTAGGCTTACTAAATCTAGTCAAATCCCCCATAGGTGCATAAAGCAGTTTCCAAATCCACTAAGATGCTCGTGAATTGGATAAGTAAAGGAGGAAAGCTAATAAGGGATGGAAATACAACTCATACATTCTTTTATTAGGAGAAAAGGATGGAGGATGATGTGGGCAAAAAACAAGTCAACTACACCTAGTCTAGCCTTTCCTTTTGCCTTAATTCTCAATAAAACAGGCAACTTTACAGAAAAAGCAGATATGCACTTTGGAGGATCTATAATAAAGAAGACATGCTAGATATGATTTCCAAGAGGTTTCCCAAGCACTCCATGACTCATTTTTAGCAAGGAAACTAGCATAGAGTGGAATCTAGGAGACTAGGTAATAAGACAAAAATGATTTAATTATTGTCTAAGGTAGGTAACTATGGGTTGATTATTCTAACAATAATTTGCTAACGAATCAACAAATACATTGTCTACTCTAGGGATATGCCTATAAGTAATTACTTCAAATGACCTTTCCAACAAATGTACCCTCCATAAGAGACGAAGAAGCAGTGGGTTCATGATGGTATAGACATGGTTCAAATGACAAACCACCAATTGCGAGTCCATGAAAACTACCAAGTCATTAATGTGCCAAGATGCAGTCTCAGTCAATAGACCTATGACTTTCTGATACTCAATGATATTTTTGGTAGCTAGACCAATACAACCGCTCATGAACTAACCAAATCATGAGCTGGGGAATAGACGACCCAAGCAGCCGAGGCAAAGTTCAAGGTATGGCGGCAAGCACCATCAGCAAAGCCATAAAAATTCCATCTATTCTGCATAACCAAAACATGGTATAAATAGTTTGGACACTAAACTCAAAACCATATTGAAAATGATAAAACACACTAAAAAAATTAAAACAATGTACATATATACAAGGTACCATACATGAATGATCTAGGTATAGTACCTCTTCAGGTACAACCCATTGTGAGGTTTCCCGAAGGGGATTCCATCATAGTCCATGAGCTCATAATTCGCTTTCTCTAAAACTTTGGAAACGATAAAAGGATCATACCACAATGATTCGAACTTCCCTTTCCCTATTTTGTCATGTCTCTGATCGTAGGTCAGAACTAGGTCACCTTCATTAAAAATACGAGGTAGGACAGATTTGTCATACTGTGCCTTGCTATGTTTCTTCTGTGCCTCATTGGATAAGGAAGCATCTCATCTAGTTTCGTCAAGATTGTTTAGGTATAGGAATACTTC
Organism: Pseudotsuga menziesii; assembly: GCA_001517045.1. Classification (NCBI taxonomy): domain Eukaryota; kingdom Viridiplantae; phylum Streptophyta; class Pinopsida; order Pinales; family Pinaceae; genus Pseudotsuga; species Pseudotsuga menziesii. The sequence continues at coordinate 67,830 of LPNX010693814.1, forward strand.
TTCCTCGATAGAGGTATCTGGGAGAAGTTCAAAGGTAAGTTTCAAATATGGAATCTGACACTGAATAGGAAAGACAACTTCTAGTCCGTAAACTAACTGGAAGGGTGTAAAACTAGTATCTATTTTTACTGAAGTCCTATAATCCCAAAGAGCGGAGAAGAGGATGTGGTGGTAGTTGGATTTATGGTCTCCAAACATCCATTGCAACATGGTTTTTAAAACTATATTAATTGCCTCGAGTTGACCATTAGCTTGCGAATAATAGGGTGTTGATTTTTCATGACGAAAACCCAGCTTAGCACTCAGTTATTCCATCATCTAATTATGGAAATGTGATCCATGATGAGTAACTATAGACCGTGGGACTACGATTATTGCTATCATGTGATTGAACAAAAAGAGGGTGACAGTCTTACCATCCTTTGCATATGTAGGCATAGCCTTAGCCCATTTCATAAAATAATCAATTGCTACGATGATGTGACCATTCCCCCCAGCTGAGGTAGGCTTACAATGCATAAAATCGATCCCCCATTTGCAGAAGGTACAACAGTAATGACAGGGTGTAACAGAGCAGGGTGGGTGCACTTTTTTGAATATAAATGTTAGTAGGGTGGGAATTTCTTAACAGCCTCATGACAATATTTAAAGACTGAAGGCCAGAAATAGCTAGCGTGAAAGATTTTTTGGGATATAGCCATCCTAGAAAGATGACTGCCACATGATCTAGAGTGGCAGACATTCAGAACTTGTTCAACCTCTTCATGAGTAAGGCATCATTGGATAACAGAATTGATACCACACCTATACAAAGTATCATTCAGGATAAGGTAGTATTTCACGTGGTGACGGATACAGTGACGATCGTCACAAGATAGAGTGGGATCAAATATTTGTGTTTGGAGATAAATGATTAAATCTCCATGCCACAGATTAGTAGTTCTTATCAAGAACATAAATTCATCCTGGAATGAATCACTGGGCTCATAATCCATCAAAGCACAGGGAATATCACACATCAACTCAGCGAAGACCAAGGATTTCTTTGACATGGCCTTGGAAAATTCAAGGTCAAATTTCTGTAGGATAACTATCCATCGAGAATATTTGTCCCCTAGCACCTGACGAGTTAGGATGTAATATATAGGGTTTTGATCTTCCCATATGATGGTAGTGCAAAGAAAGATTTAGTGACGAAATTTATGTACAACAACGACTGTGGCCAATGCTAAATTCTCCACACATGAGTATCAAGTTTCATAATATATGAGATTCATACTGGCATAATAGATCACGTGCTCCTGACTGTCAGGATTTCCCTGCACCAAAACCATTCTAATGGTAGTAGTGGAGGCAACAACATATAAGAGAAAATCCTTTGAATAATCCGGGGGGTGAATCACAAGTGAATGGGTCAGAGCATGCTTAAGGTTATCAAATATGCGTTGGTCTTAGTCATCCCAAAAGAATAGAGTTTCCTTCTTGAGGAGATGCATATAGCCGTATGTTTTCTCTACAAAATTGCACACGAAGCGGTGAAGAAATTTTTCCTTCCCCTGCAAACTTTGGAGTTCAACAATATTGGTTGGCACTGGTAGGGGTAAAATAGATGCAATTTTCAATGGATCTATCCAGATGCCATCCTTAGAAACCATGAAACCTAGGAGACGTCCCGTCTCAATGCAAAAAACACATTTATGCGGATTAAGCCATATATTATAATGACGACATCTCAGAAAAATATCCCTAAGATAACCAGGGTGGTTATCCCATCGTTGTAAATGAGCTGGGAGGTCGTCAAGGTACGGTTCCACAATATGTTTAACATCATGAAATGCATAGGGCATAGCATGCTGAAATGTAGCTCCAGTTTTCTTCAGGCCAAGTGGTAACTTCCTATACGAAAAAGTTTCCCATAGGAAAATAAATGCCATCTTGTGCTAATCGATGGGCAATATCTCAATCTGATTATAGCCAAAAAAACCATCCATGAACGAAAAGATGACACTTCCATCATAGTTGTTGATAATCTAGTCGATGTGTGGAGTTGGAAAGTTGTCTTTGGGACAACCTTTGTTCAAATCTCTGAAATTGATGCAGAATCTAATGGTGGCCTATTTTTTATTGACAAAGACAACATTTAATACCCATTTCGTCAGGGGAATAGGATACATAAACCCTGTGTTGCACTGCAACCATTTCTCCCCAATTTTCTTAAATTTTGGGGCCCCTCCTTTCCATTTAAAGCTGCTCTGTTTTCGTTTGATTCATAAAGGTTTGATCTTGCTTTAGCTTGTTTGGTTCTAATGATTATTTTTGCGGCCCATTTCCATAGGATGCATGTTTCTAGTTTTTGTTGTTTGGTCGCGGAATCGAATGTGGCCGGCTAGCCAGAAACCCATCTGATCGGTTGCCCATTGTCTCTGAGATGAATCAGCTGGACCATCGATGTTTTGAGTGTTCCATTCCTTAGTTTTTCGGGCGTCTTTTATGTTGAATCGGGGGCTGTAATCTTTGTCTCGTCCGCCATTGCGGCTCTCGAATGAGGTTAGCTTCCGAAGTGTGAAATGATCCGCTCCCCGATGCCCACCATGTGACTATATCTTTTCTTCATCCGTCGTTGCGGCCAAGAGATCTATTTCGCTCCCGACGTCGAAGCCTTTCGACTTCCAACTTAGAGTTTCCCCACCCTTTCCGTCGCGTGCCTGAAGTCTCCCCCCTTCCGCCGTTGCGGCTAGGATAGTGGTTTGGCGTTCGTTATACAAACCTTTCCGACGCCCGATGTAAATTTTTTTTAGCCCACTTCTTCGTACCGTTAGCTCTTTTCCTTCCACCGTTGCGGATAGGAGAACCTTCTCCTATCCGATGTCAGAGCCTTCCGAGGGCCGTTTCAGATCTTCCCTCCCAAAAGGACTTAATGCATCCTCTTGTAGATTATAGAGATGCGGCCAGTCATTTTCCATGGATTGGTAATTTCATTTCGCATTATTTGTGCAGTTATGTTTTCGATGATTGGCTCTCGTTGTTGTGTGCAGGTGAAATCCTGGAAAATGATAAAAAATTTCCACGACATGAAGGGAGGCAGACCGTTGATGGTGGTATGACCAAAACCACTTTGAAGACAATGAAAGCGTGAGTCCAAGGGATGCAGCAGTTACTTAACCAATCATGAGTATGGAAGAAAAGACAGAACAAAAGGATATGATGCGTTGGGGACTGAAAGGTCGAAGGTTTTTGGGGAGCAGCCCAAAATACCTGTGGGGTAGTATAAATAGAAAAAAGAGAGGATTGAGAAGGGGCTTTTTCCCTAGAAAATTTTGTAATGTTTACTTATAAGAGGAACTATTTCGTTTTGCAAAGGAAAACTGCAAGTTTGCCTGCTGGATAGAGTGAAATGTGGAATGTATCAATGCAACTCAATGAATAATGCTGAAGAGGAACTATTTCATTTTCAGCCATGTTTCATTTACTGTGAGAATGTTTAATTTCCTGAACCTATGTTTTTGTTAAATGTTCTTCAGTATCTTCAGGATTTCTTCCACTATGAGTAATAAGTGCTGTTCATAAAATGATTAGCTATCTGATTGTTTAAATATCTATAATTGTTCATGTGTCTTGAATGGAGTATCAGCTATCTGTAATTCTTCATTATGCACGTACAAAATGTATTACTTACCGATAAATGCTAATTCTTCTCCCTAGGGATAGTTTAGATAAATAGTTTATTTTATTGTCGTATGTGATTTGAATGTTTGCGAGCCCTAAGACGAGAGGTAAGAACCTGCGCACCACATTGTGATTGCTCCTTGCATTTTATCACCCTGCATTGTTAGTTAGGCACCTGCATTTCATTGTTTAATTCAAAAATAAAAAAAACTCGGTGGACCGGACCGCAACCGGTAAACCCTTTGTTTGTTGTTTGACCTACGGTAGCCGGACCGCAAACGGGACGGATTCCCTACACCAAACAGTCAACGGGCTAGTTGGGAACATTGATTGGAGACAATCCTTTACTATTGTCACTTGCAAATTTCCAGGCCCCAACACCCTGCTTTCATAAGTTTTTCTATTTCAGCTTTGATAGCCGCAGCCTTTTGCAGATGGAATTTCCTTATTTTGTTCCTGACAAGTTTGGCTCACTACTACATTTTGATCCAAAATCCGACGGTTTTTTCCGATGGCGCGTGGATTTTTTATTTTAACCGTGCCAAAAATCAGAAAGATTAGATTTTTTTTTGAAATAATGGGCATAAGCATCGCTTAAGCGACGGACATCCTCCTAAGTGTCGCTTAAGCGACGGCGCTAAAATTGCTATCCTCCTAAGTGTTGCTTAAGCGACGGTTTGCCTCCCAAGTGTCGCTTAAGCGATGGCTCTAAAAAGGTAGGATTAATACTAAATCAGTTGTCACCTTTGCATATGCCTCCACATTAACGTATTTCGGTTATTACCTTTGCATATGCCTCACATTAATGTGATTCACATAGCCTTGTTATGTATTATTTTTAAGTTCTCCTTTACTTAAATTTATTTTGAAGGCTAACATTAGGAACTACGTAGGTTTTCTTAACCAACAATAATAAAAAAGCTATTTTGCATCGTAGCATTAGATACTAAGTAGGATTTCTTAACAAAGAATAAAAAAATTCATTGCTGCAAACGTGCAAACGTACCTAGAACTATTTGATAGAAAACCTCCTTCAAATTTTTTTAATCAATGTAAACAATAAATAATGTAATGTTTCATTTTACCATGTATATTGCATAACATCTTTTATTTGAGTCCAAACTTTTTGAGACCGTTGATCACCATTTTGGTTTATGAATACGAGTGAAAAGAGAATTTGAACCAAAATACCTTACATCTCAAAACCAATTTTCCTACACATATGGGTTTTTAAATTTTCAAATTAACGTTATACTCTATTCTTTGTGTTATAATCTATTCTTTGTTTCAATTATTTAGGTTCAATCTTCCCTTTATTATCTTTCTATTATTTAGGTTCATTCTTCGCTTTAGTCTAGAAATTTCTTCAAAAAGCACTAACTATAAATTTCTAGAAACTTGGAGCTAAGTCTACCCACATTTTTACAATTTTGTGGTCTTCTGCATTCTGGACTTACCCCTAAAATTCCATTCAATTCTAGATTAATATGCACATGTTGTAAACAAAATAATAAAATGGCTCTAGTCTTTTTTGGGGGTACTTTTTTATCTATTGATGTGGAATCTATATTGTGTGGCATGGCATGAGTCAAAAATTGGAAGAGTTCCTTAAAAATGTTGCATCCATGGTAAGGACAGAGTTATAGGATGCTATTCAATTAAAGTTTGAATAAGAGGTCAAGGAATCCTCTAATCTCATTTGATCATTCCTACTTGCATGAATCTGTTGGAGTTAGTTGTTGTCAAACTTCACATAAAAATACTAGTAAAATTTTTGTTATACAATAGGTGTTTTGTTATACATGGACTCTAACATGTCTTATATAGGGGAAACTTGTTCAACCTTTAACCTTTTTTTTCCTCTCAAACTACACTATGACATCCGTAAATTCATAATGTTGGGTTGATATTAGAGAAAAATAATTTTATTCTAGGGAACTTTGAGTTTTCATTTAATTTACAAAAAAAACTAATGCAAATAACCAAATATCATGTACTATAGCGAAAGTCTATGATGTCTTCAACAACTATGGCTTTGCTAGTTTTGAAATTTGGCATATGTATGGCATGGATTGTGTCATTTTAATTTATCTTCTTATAGTAAGGACTATAGGATCATATATATTTAGGTATTTTGAACTTTAATTTACAAAACATTACAAACTAGCTTTTCTCATGGTTAATGGTGACTTTATATATGGTGAACAAATTAAGCTTGTGAAAAAATTGGTTCCATCATGTGAAGTTAGACCTTAGGGAAATAGAGAAAAATTGGGAAAAAGATTTTAGATACTACATCCGTTTATCACTGCATACATTTAATAAGGGTGGAAGGGAAATGCTAATAAGGGTCATAAATAAATACAAAACCCATATCGAAAACCCAAATCCCACTTTCAAAACCCACATCACATTTTGATTTAAATTTGCAAATCAAAACAAGTGGCCATGGGGGAAATATAAAAAACTTACTTGTGAATCTAAGAGATTGGTACTGCACTATGGATTTTTTTATAATATTGATATAAAAAATTAAAATAACTACTATTATTATTAGTAGTAGTATATAAGAATTATTATTATAGCTATTATTTAAGAACTATTATAATATTTTTAAAAAAACCCCTAAAACATGAGACATGCCCTTTGTAGGGAATCTTTGGATTATGACTAGGGCATGGCCATGATTCAAAGATTAACACACCAAGGGCGGGTCTCCTCACTCAACACACACTTAAAGAATGGAAATTGGAACTTAGGATCTATGCTTAAACAAGCACAAACACAGTCGCACATGTGTGTATATGCTTGTTGATGTCCATATGTCTTTGTCCCATCAATTGTTGTGTTGAAGAGTATCCCTAGGATATTTTGGTGATGGAAAATTATCACTAATAAAGAAATCCCCAAATCATTAACTTATTACGATGACAAATTTTACATAAATATATATTATGCATGGTATAAGATTGACATAAATATTATATAGTTTTTATACATAACAAAAATAAATCTACAATTTTTTTTTCCATGAATAAAAAAAATAAAAAAATGATAATGACCAACCTAAAATAGAAAAGAGAGGTAACTATTGCTTCCCGCCAATACATAACAATTGCAATGCTATGGGAGTGGTAACTATAGCGCTCTACCCACCAAGCGCTCTCATCCCTTGGATCCAAATCGATGGTGTGAAATCTATTACCTTTCGACCGGGTTCACCAAATCGATTTGTGGAGGGAAGAGAAGCCCCATTACTATTTTGGGTCTATTGGGTTTGACAGGGTTGCAATAAAAACTGTTTATTCCAATAGCATAGATAGCAGATCCTGCAGCATAGACAGCAGCACGAGTAGTAATTCTTCATCTTCCGCAGGGGACAGAGCTTGCAGAGGAGAGGACGGCAAAGGAGGGTTTGCAAAGGAGGAGGGTTTGCAGAGGTCACACTAAGGCTGACCTCTGAGGCTGACAGAACGCCCCAAATGGATCCATTCTCAGGAATTCCACCATATCAGTTGCACTTGTAAGTAGATGCTCTTTAATAGATAAGTTAGGGAAGGTAATTTGAATCCCCTCCCTAAGTTACAAATTGACGAATCTTAACTTTCTCTTCCAAGAAGATTTCAGAAACCAATAGCCTGTCAAGACATTTTGCTATCCGAGCTTCCCTGATTATTTTTCCAGGTTGGTTTGAGCATATCAGGGACATACAAGGAAGCCAATTTCCTTCATAACTCTCGAGAGAGTATTCACAGTACCGGTCCCAAGATTTCACTCCTCTTTCTTCCTCCAAAACTTTCTGATCATTGATTTCTCACAATCTCGAATAACATGCCCATATTTGTGACATTGCCTGCATCTAAACAAAATGTTCTGGTAGTCTCATAGCTGAATATGATGCTTTCCCTCACAAACTAAGTCTAGAGTCTCAAAGAGCCTTTTACTGACATCCAGCTCCATATAACTCTGACAAGGGAGAGTTGAGAGCGTTCCAAGAATCCATCATCCACTGTAGTTGTTTTACCTAGCTTGTCTCTAATAGCTGTTAGAGCAGAGATTGAATAGAATTCTATCAGCAAGTTCAACATTTTAACCCATATTGGTGAGCTTCCGATGCATTCCTCCATTGGGTTAATTAGAGGAGACCATGGTATTACTGACAGCCGGGAGCTATCTGGAAACCACTGTCCCTTCAGTATTTGAGGTGAGTCCTATGAGCTTCAAAAGGATATGAAAGGTCGGGATGTAGCTTATGAGTCATAGTCAAGAGTCTCCCATCCATTTGTGGATCTGTTTTGACCTTTCCCTCCACCTTGAGAATTTACCGACAAGGGTTTTCCCGGCCATGTCCAGAACTTGATTGACCCGAAGGTCTTCTCCCACAACCAAAGAAAGTTCACTTCCTCTGCTCAACACTATTCTTTTTCATGTTGTTGGTTATAAACTTATAAGGACATCTCTTTTCACATTGTGTGATTAGAAATTTAAGAGAATATTCTTTGTGCTATTTATTTCCTAGCACTTCATCTCTTTCTACATTATTAGTTGTAAGGTTAGGTAAATATGGTTTATTTGGTAAATGTGTGTTAGTCTAAAGTTTTGATACTTTTTTGGCAGCCTATTTCATGGAGGCCTATCGCCCAGTAAGGAAAGGAGACCTTTTCCTAGTTAGAGGTGGAATGCGCAGCGTAGAGTTCAAAGTTATTGAGACAGACCCTGGGGAATATTATGTTGTTTCTCTTGACACTGAGATATTTTGTGAGGGAGAGCCTGTAAAGCGGGAGGATGAAGACAGATTAGATGAAGTAGGTTATGATGATGTTGGTGGTGTAAGGAGGCAAATGGCCCAGATTCGTGAATTAGTTGAGCTTCCACTTAGGCACCCACAGCTCTTCAAATCAATTGGCGTGAAGCCACCAAAGGTTATTTTGCTATTTGGACCACCTAGTTCTGGAAAAACCTTAAGTGCTAGGGCAGTAGCCAATGAAACTGGTGCTTTCTTTTTTTAAATTAATGGGCCTGGAATTATGTCAAAGTTGGCTGGAGAAAGTGAAAGCAATCTAAGGAAAGCGTTCGAGGAGGCTGAGAAGAATGCCCCATCCATTATTTTTATTGATGAAATTGATTCAATAGCACCCAAAAGAGAAAAAACACATGGTGAGGTTGAGAGGCGAATTTTTTCTCAACTTCTGACACTGATGGATGGGCTAAAATCTCGAGCCCATGTTATTGTGATTGGAGCAACAAACTGGCCAAATAGTATTGACCCAGCCCTTAGAAGGTTTGGAAGGTTTGACAGGGAAATTGATATTGGGGTTCCTGACGAAGTGGGACGGTTGGAGGTCCTTCATATCCATACGAAGAACATGAATCTTTCTGAAGATGTATGAACTTTACTGCATTGTCAATTTTCTCTCTGGACATTTTCCCTGGCAAATTCATTTGTATTTTGACAATATATATCATGTTTTTGGTCTTTGTTGTAGGTTGATCTTGAACGAATTGCAAAGGATACACATGGGTACGTTGGAGCTGATCTTGCAGCTCTTTGCACCGACGCTGCACTACAGTGGAGAGTTGGACTGCCTAAGCATTTCTTCAATTAAACGTTAAAAGGCTCGATCAGACTGTCCCCAAGTTAATGTTATTTGTTCTTCTACAGGCCATAGCAAATTTATCAGTCAATGCCGATGTGGCTAAAGCAGTTGCTATGGAAGGAGGCATTAGCATTTTAGCAGCCCTTGCCAGGTCACCTAATAGATGGGTTGCTGAAGAGGCTGCGGGAGGACTGTGGAACCTATCTGTAGGAGAAGAGCACAAGGTGTCAACTTTATGCTCTTTGCTTATTTTTTATTTAATCTAAAAACTAAAAAGAAAACTATGATGATCAGATCTCCCTATATGACAGGAAGCCTTACTTATCCTTTTAGCAAGCACCCTACCTACATTGTGCATGTTTATGGTGTTGCCCATGTATTGTATGCACTGGAAATGCTATGGAAATTACAGTTTATTATTGATTGGTAAAACTGGGCTGTTTGACTAAATACTGCTTCATTTTCCTATCATCCATAGAACAACATTCTAGTTTACTTCCTCCTTTCCAAATAACATGAAGTTGATGTTTTTTTTCTTATGCTCAGGGTGCTATTGCAGAGGCAGGTGGTATAAGGGCACTGGTGGATTACCTGAGTGAAGATAAGCTTTGCATTGGTACAGGATTATGTGATGGAAAGAACAACAATGACTTACAATACAAGTTAGGTATGGGCAAAAATATCCCCTCATTGGATGCAGGTGATGACCAAACTTGTGCAATGTGTGAGGAGCTTATAGAAGAGGCAACATACTATGTCAGTCAGAACACAACTCAGGCACAGGTTTTGGCTGCATTGCACCAGACATGTTCAAAACTTGGTGTTTTCGGTACTGAGGTAGGATTTTAATCATATTTATAGATCTGATTATTCGACAAGCAGATATATGTTTGCAAAATCTATTTATTTATTCCATAAATAAGTTCATCTTCAATAAAAGGAGTGAAGTCCTGAAAAGCTTGAGATTGTTTTTCTTGGGAGTTTTTGTAGCTTTAGCTTTGTGAAAAATGTAGGATCTTTCCATCCCCTTTGGAGTCTGCATGGGGTGAAAATGGTAGCTGTTTGCAGCCTTCTTTTCGTTCATATTTTGCGGTCTGTTCTTTATTTGGAGTTGGCAGGTCTCCTTCTTGAGCCCTCACAAAAATGATCTTGGTGGTTTTGGTACCTCTCTTAACTCGACTTTGCTACAATGGCAGCTTACATGCTGGTCATGCAGATTTACGGATGTAAACTAAATAAACAAGCATAAGTATCTTCAATGTAAAATATAGGCTCCAAACCCTTCAAGGCATGTGCAAGGCATTACCCTTCATAGATGGTTTGGCTTTTTCCAGCAAGCTTATTTGTATTTTTATATTACTGTATCTCTTAACATTCATTTTACTCTGCCGTCCTTTTGATATGCCTTTTCTTTTACCATTATTGTGGCTCAGAGAGTGCTTGATTGCTTTCATGTGACACCATTATAGAGTCATCAAGCTTCTTAATAAAATCATCCTTGCCACTGTGCCTTCTTCAGAAACATAGATTACAGTAAAAGGATATTCAAATCCCAGATTTGAGACTTAATATTCATATAACCAAAGCATAAATCAAAGGTCAGATCTGGCTTGACACACATAGGACTACAAGGAAAAACTTGCAGGTTTGAAATTCAAGTATGAAACAAATTGAAATCCAAGCCTGCACTATTCCACACCAAACTTTGGATTTCACTAAACCACCTTCATGACAAGTCACAAGAACAACACATAAGTATGCTATTATACAAAACACAGATTATCACAGCGGGTATAGTGCAGCAATATGATGAATTTATCACAGGGAAGTATCCATTAGAAGCCTTTTTAGCAAACCCATATAATGCATCCACCCATGACAGCCAGAGGCTATGGATAGATTGTCCCATACGATATGGTTCGAGGCTAAGCATGGATATATACAGATAAGAATCCAACCCTGCTGTTAGAGAAATAGTGGATAATCAGAGAAGGGTATATAGTATATATGTATTAGGAGCTGGGGATTTTGTGGACAAAGGATGGAAATCCATTGTTGGGTATGATATAAGACCAAGGATGGATATTCACATATGGGAATACTATGGATGGATACTCATAAAAGAATTGTGACATGAAACCTCTTCCATTAGCATATATAGACCATGGATCTATACTCAAAGAAGAACTGTCATTGACATGGTTATACCATGGATAGAAACAGGCAGATGGGCATGTTTTCAGCTAAGTGTGGATGGGTATTCATAGATGGTTATGCAATTAGGATGAAGATGGATGTTCAAATATGGGTTTGCTGAGAAAATTGCATAGAGTGATACCTAACACTGATTGCCCAACAAGAAAAAGAAAATACAATTACAGAGAAAGGAAAAAGCCACAGAAGGTTATGAACCATAAAAAGTAAGGCAGAGAAAGAAAAATACATATGAACTGCCAAATGCTTAAATTGCTCACTATTAATCTATATTTGGCTTCCTTTTCTACTATTAATGCTGAAATCCAATGGCATCCAATGCACCACAGTCATGGAACAAACATGAAAATTGTAGACATAGGACTCCCTGTTGTTTGCAGCGGCAATACCTTCATGTATGTGAAATTCCTGATTCCTGACAAGAGCTGTACACCCTCTGATGCTTCGTTAATGGCTTTCATGATGGTAGTGATGTCGGCATCTGATTAATTCCTTCCTACTTGGTAGATGAATACCATTTGTTGGTTATTTTTATGATGGAAAGAGTGCACGCTTTATGTTGAAGATTTCTTCTAAATTATGGCCTTTGTGACATCTATTTTTCACTATAATATTGTATTGTTTATTGTATAGTTTATTTCTTTTGCGTGGCTGGTTTGCACCGTCCAGCCATATATTGGTGCATGCTTCACTAACAAGATCGATTGTATATATATGTCTCTACTCGAGAACCCTGAATGAACAGTACATCAATACATGTTAAACAAAGTTGCAACTACTACAATCCCTGGGAAGGTGGATTTTGTGAAAAAATTAGGACCTGATATGGTGATTGATTATACCAGGAAAAGTTATGATCAAATAGCAGAAAAATTTGACTTTGTTTTTGACACTATTGGTAGGTATAATATTTTTTTCTTTTTAATGTGTCTGCAGTTTCTATATATTTGTTGTCTTTGGTAATCCCACTGATGACTGGAATCTGGAATAGTGGAAAAACTTGCAGGTTGTGGATTGAATTCTCATATTCACCTTGGTCTTATTGTTTATGTATTCCAGGTTTTGACCACCCAAGGCATTGTGAGAATGTAGGTGGATAATGAGCCCTGAGATGGCCAGCTCAATATCAAATTAAGAGTCCCTAATCTAACTTTAAAAGTCCTTGTAAATCCTTATTTTTCATCATGTACAATTTACTTTGTAAAAAATAAACTGCATCCTCATTTTCAATAGATAGTTTTTTATGTTTTTAACATTGCTAAATGTAGTCCAATAAAAGCTATTGGCTACAAAAAAGCTTCAATGATATTTCCGAAACTTTTAAGATATTTGAGCACCTTTGAACTTCATGATTTATGTTTTTATTCTTAGTCACATATTCATTAAGAACTTGGCTTGGGTTTTGCAGGAGATCCTCACGGGTCTTATGTGGTTGCTAAAAGAGGAAGCTAAAATTATTGATATTGTCAATTCCTCACCTCATCCAAGGGTAGAGTTTTACGTTGTGACTCCAACTGGGAGCAACTTGGAGAGGCTTAGGGGATACAATGAGTGTGAGGAGTTGAAGCTAATGATTGTTCCCACGGGTCCATATGCATTTTTAAATGTTATAGATGCCTTCAAGCATCTTTAAAGTGGAAGAGTGAGAGGGAAGGTTGTGATTTCACTCATTGATTGATGTCATGGCTCGAGTACTATATTGTTCTCTCGGTTCAAATGCGCAATAGGTATTGGATTAGAAACTAACAACACCAGTCACAATATTTAAAAAAAAAAAATTCAGCGGGCGTCGCTTAAGCGACGCTTTCCACTGTCTCTTTTCCGACGTCTTTTGAGATATCCGTCGCAAATACGACACTTTTAACTGTCGCTTTTTCGACGTCTTTTGAGATATCCGTCGAAAATTCGACGCTCTAAACTGTCACTTTTTCGACGTCGTTTGTAGATATCCGTCGCAAATCCGACAGTTCTTGCTATCGTTTTTCTTAAAAAACTTTCACCACTGTCGAGGATATTCCGTCGCTTAACTGACGGTTACTTAGGTGTCGCTTAACCGACGGTTATTTAGGTGTCGAAAACCCGACGACAAGTTTCTGACGCTTAACAAAAAATCAAAGTGTCATACATGCGACAGGGAAGTGTCGAAAATCCGACATGACAGCCATCGGATTTTTGGTCAAAATGTAGTAGTGGCTGTAGGATAGGTTTTTATTTCATGAACCCTGATAGATGAGTCTATCCTAGGAATTTCTTCATAGGACCAGGAAAAAATATCTCAAAATTGCTTGAAAAGTGCTCTGTATGCTTCAGATTCTTTTGCTGAGCACTTCTTCCCAACATGAACATGCTCAAGAGTGCCAGGATTGAATGATATGTCGATTGGATTCATTTTAGTAATGTTGCATAGATTTCCTTTAGAATCAGTGTTTTGCAACAATACAAGATTTTGAGGAGTATGGACAATATCAGTACTATAGAGAGATGCAAAATCACGGTCTACCAAGCTAGTGTTGGGGAGGAATGATGATCTGTGATGGTGATCCTCCCATATGGATTCATTTGTACTCATGATCTCCATGATGGACTCGTCAGAAGCAAAAGTATGGGAGAGATAATCTAGAGTAGGAAGAGAGGGTTCTAACCAGTAAGGCAGGTGGTAGGGATCCGAAGCCATTAGATGAAGATCATCAGCGTGGTCATCGGAAAGGGTTTGGACAACGTTGTACATTGCTTCGTGTGGACTCAATGAGGTTGAATCAACAACTTTTTTTCCCTTGGAATCATAACCAAATGAAGAAATCATATTTAGTGTCATCGTTTCTGTGTTAGGAGGAGCTGATGGGAATACCCCCATAAGGGAATAATCCTTCAGCATTCCTACACTGATCGACTGGTATGGAGGAGGGGACTAACCTAACATAGGGATGTTATTTGCCGTAGGTGTAGTAACATCCGACATACAGATATAAAGATGATCAATTGTTACAATCTTCCCTAGATGTGGAAATTGGAGGGTTCAAAATACCGTCAAAGTGACAACAGTCATGGCATAAAACCAAATTCTTCCTAGCGGGAGATTGTTTTCTAGTGGGGCATCCAGCACTTCCAATTGAACAGAAATAATTTTTCCCCCAAGCTCGATCAAAAGTGCTGGTATGAGACCATGGGGCTGGAAACTTCATCCGTCAAATGCTTTTAGGGTCATCAGTGATTTGATAAGCTCGGGAGAGGCGAGGGCTTTCCAACAAGACAGGGACAAAACTGAAGTTGAAGTTCCTTCGTCTAGGATGGTTCTAAATACCTTTTTCCCAACTACTTTCATCATGATTTGAAAAGTGAGCTTGTGAGGAATCCTAGACTTATAGTTCTCAACATTGAAATGAAACAAATTAGTGTTGTTCAGGTCTAAGGCTCCTAACGCAGTTAACAGGTTTTTGCGTTGTGCAGGGGAACTTTGGAGTACTTCCAAGGTAGACATTGCACATGATTCCTGAGAAAGATCTTCAACGACGTTGTAAAACTGTGCATCTCCGGCATTGGGATTAAAAATAGAATTTCTAAGAGTTCTCTTGGGCAAATGCAAAATCATGTTGAGATTAGGTTTCTCGATAGTTAGGGGACCATTAGACAAGGACGAAGGAGAACCAATAGGGGGATATTTTTCTGAAGAAGAAGAATTATCTTCTTTTTTATCTACAGGTTTGTCATAATTCTGACTTCAAGTTTGCAAATTAATAGTTTCTGAGGACATCATGCAAATTTCCTTTGAAGAACTAGAATTTCCCTGATTAGACATGTGGTCTATCAGTTGTTGCTGAGAAGGGAAAGGATCAGTGAGAACTGCTGGCGTAGGGTTATCTTTAAAAAATTTATTGATTTATTCATAATGGGGACACTCCTTCATTAAGTGAACCCCTCCACACAACAAACATCGATATTTTTCTTTTCTCTTCCCTTTATCATTTTCATTAGTTGTAAGTTTCGGGTTCTCTTGTTGGTTTCCGGGTTTCTTGTTTTTTCCTTTACTTTTATTTTTATTATTAGCGGGTGTTTGTGTACTTTTAATAGCATTCACCTCGGTAGAAACCTTGGGATTTGAAGGAGTAGTAGTAGAAGCATTGGGTTGCTTGGTAGTTTTAGCCACTTACGGGGTCTGAACCGACAACCCCATCGACCAAAATTTATGTAGGTGGCTTAGTCGGGTCCATGCTAGGATGAGGAGCTTGAGGAATAAGGTCATACAAAGTTCCAAATTGGGAATATACCAAGTCTAGATACTAAGCATGACTAATAGCCTACTCTTTAGTGACAACACCTCCCATAGCCACATCTCGAGCAATGGGTGGCAACAAAGACTTCTTAAACCAATAAGTTAAGAGTTGGTCTGGGATAGGAGCTTTAATGAGCCTTCTTCACCTTCTCCACTCATGGATATGATCTAATATGTGTGTGGAGGTGTTTTGACATAGAGAGGTTAAAAGGTCTGTACCCATTTCATAACAAATGGGTAGCTGAAAGTGTGTGAGGAAGACAGTTGCCAATGAACTAAAATCCACAAACGACTGTCGTGGAAGTTCAATATACCACTTCATGGCTATATTGGTCAAAGTGCACTAGAAGAGTCTCAATCGAATAGAATCATCCATCAAGGAGTTCAATGAACACCATAGATGGAAAGTCATAACATGATTTTTGGGATCATCTCCCTACTTACCATGGAATTTTGGGATGTTCGATGGAAACTTTACTGGAATAGTAGACCATGAAGGATTGTGTTGAATGGGGTCATTAATCAACTTGGAAAAATTTGGCAAGTCCAAAGTTGCTAGGAAAGGTAAATGACGATTGGGTTCTACGTACTGGTAATATTGATAAGGCATGTAACCACCAGTAGGGCCGTAGGTTGACTGATATACAGGTTGTTGAAACATCTGATGAGATGATGTACTTATTGAAGATTGACCTCTAGGGTTAGGGATTCTAGAGCCACCAGGACCATTAGGCCCGTTAGGACCTTTAGGAGGAGGCCCACTAGGGCCTTCGGGACCACTAGGAGCACCAGGAGGAGGGCCACCAGAACCCCCAGGACCACCAGGAGGAGGGCCATCGAAACCATTAGGACCACCAGGACCACTAGGAGGAGGGCCACAAGAACTCCCAAGACCACCAGGACCACTAGGAGGAGGGCTTTGAGAACCTCTAGGACCACTAGGAGGAGGGACACCAGAACCTCCAGGACCACCAGGAGGAGGGCTTCTAGAACCTCCAATACCACTAGGACCATTAGGGGGAGGACCGCCATAAGGTGGTTCTCCAGCACCACCATCAGTATGAATAGGTATCCCTCCCATCATCGGCATATAACACCAATTGGGTTGTCCCCACAGTGTAAAAGTAGTCCCAGGGTATGGAATTCTAGGATAAGACATTCCTATAGGGTTGGGTTGATAATTCATATTTCCTACAGGAATTTGATTTGTTGGGTAACCATAACCCCATGAGGGTTGATGAAATACAGTTTGTGCCCTAAGGGCTGACCTAAACTTGAAGGAGGGTTTGTTGGTGGGAGGGACATATACTGTAGATTGTCCTGTAGTAGAGGATTGCCCATTATTTGTATCAATTCCATTAGTGGGTGACGTAGGTCATGCTAGGGGTTTCCACCTGGTGTTAGAAGGTACCGGCACTACTGGAATTGAAGGTTGCACCCCAGCCATAGAAAGTATGGGATGACCAAAGACAAACCTAGAACTCAAAGTTGTAGTAGCAGAATTGGAGGTTTGACCTTGATTGTGAGAAGTCTCACCATATGCTCGATGACCATGAGAAGAAGGTTTAATTTCAGCAAGAGGCCAAGGATCCGTGTTATGAGGAAGAAGAGCCAAAAGAGGTTCTTTATGAGGTATGGGGGTTACTAAGATTGTATCTAATCTTTGCATTCTTTCCTTAAAGTCTCGTGCACGGTGAATAGAGGCTTGGATCTGTCTATACTCTTCTTCACCTAGTGAATATTTTTGAGGAGAGGGACTATTTACCCCAAATGAGGAATTGTCCTACCCCATGGAAGTTCTCCAAAATGGAGCATCTAGGCCATACTCAGGTCAAACAGGGCTGTCGGTACAACCTTCCATATGTGGATGAAAGGAAGTATCAGCCATAGGAGGCTGTTGAACCAAGGGATTGATATAAGAAGTGAATTGGTCTCTACTTTCTACAACTATATTTTCTTCCTCGTGGGAAGTAGTTCCAGCTCCTTGGTTGATGGCTTCCATTGGACTTTCTCCTGTAACGGGAGGAAAATTGGGTGGCAAGCCTTGATTCCTTTTGGATCGTCTCAAATGAAACTCAGCCAAATTGGTATCATTTGTAAGCTAACCTAGGGTCTCAAAACTAATAACACACAAAAAATTTCTCCTACTCAAGCTACAGGCCAGCAAACAAACTTAAATGATAGGAGGAGCTAAAATAGTCGGTCTCTCACTAGGATTGTCAAGTAGGTGCAAATCACGATCTACCACAAGGGTACATGCGTAGTAATCTCCCTGAATGTTTTTTTTCAGTGTATTTCTCCACACAAGATGGCCAAATGGTTTTCTCAGATGGACATGGTATCCTAGTGGGGTCTCCCGATATACGCAAGTTACGTGGGAGATCAAATTGGTAGTAGTGATGTCTAATGCACAACCGTTCACAAGGGGCCTTCCAATATACAATCGAGTATGTGAAGTACCTTTCTATATACCTCAAGGGTACATGAAAGGCTGTTCAATATACCGACGGAATGTGGAAGAACTGCGTGAGTCCTGGGTTGTAGTGCAGACAAGTAATGATAGCTCCTATGCTTAACGACGCCCGAACACGTCTATAACCTATCACTCAAATTTCTATACAATTTTTAGGCCTAAAGCTAATGTTAATTTTAAAGTGGACGGTTAGGTGAATGCATGAGATTTTGACAGAAAAAGTAAAACCATG
This sequence comes from Pseudotsuga menziesii, assembly GCA_001517045.1. NCBI lineage: Eukaryota > Viridiplantae > Streptophyta > Pinopsida > Pinales > Pinaceae > Pseudotsuga > Pseudotsuga menziesii. The sequence goes on from LPNX010693814.1 coordinate 86,282, forward strand.
CAAATATGAAATGCACGTTCATTCACTTTACCATTCAGATTATGCCTAATTACGGGAAGGAGAGAGATTATTTTTCTTTTCAATTTTTCTTTGAAACCAGAAAAATTCTCAAACAACTCTTGAACCGAGAAATAAAACAAGCAACACACTCCAAACAAATTTTTGAAAGCAATCGGATGGGATAGAGTCTCTTTTCCTAAAAGAAAAACAAACAACACTCAATATGCATATGCAATCTATTTTTTCAATTTTTCTCTATAACATGGAAAGATCTAACTTAAACTATTGATATTTTTTCTTTTGATGAGATAATGATGCAAAAGATACAAAAGAACAAATGAATCCTAAAATCTTATGAAGCTAATCAAAGATCCAATGACTTAAGCTCGTTAAAAACAATGACCTAATCTCAACAACAACAAAAATATTTTTTAAAGCCGAAAGGAAGTCTCCCACTAACTCTATGGAAAAATGAAAACACGAAAATGATCAAGTAGTATTTCTCTTAGTCTTTATCAATGAACGAAAGGAGACCTAACTAAAACAACACTTTCAATTATTCCTTTCAAAATCAAAACCAGCAAGCATGGAAGCAATGAATAATAAACAAGCCTAACCTAACTGTTGGATTTTTCAACCAAACAAGCTCTTACCACCAAAAAATTCCAACCATGAACACTCAGATTTATCCAAACAAGCCTTGACAGTACAGGGCTGAAAGCAAAACCAAGATCTGCTTTTGCAAAAAATCAAAAAACAAGGTCTGGAATAGGGCCTACCTGGCACTGCATTGAAGGGGTCACTGATAGAGTAGTTTTTGAAGCAGCACCACTTCTTACTTTCTGAACTCAGGCGGTGGCACTGCCTATGGGTAACTGTGTTCAGGTGGTGGCACCGCGTATTGCCTATAACACATGAGCAGTTCCCTGTAAAAACTCAGAACACAAGGAGAGCAAAAAATTCAAGTTAGAAGTTGCAAAAACAATATTAAAACTGATGAATCAACAATAATACAGAGCATATAAAGTCAGTGTGACTAATATCTAAAGAGATCTGATTATTTCAAACCAAAACTTCACTAAGTCAGATAGTATATCTGATTGAAAATATTGAAGATTGGAGCTTGGATTTGGACAAGTGTTCAAAGAATGAAGAAGATTAGATCAAATGAAGTTTCTACTCCCTAGTATGGTTGCCAGATTTGTTATCAGGAATATTACACCTTCTGTGAACAGAAGCTGTTCCCCTAGTCTGAATGGTCCAGATCAAGAACAAATGAGGTACAACTAGGTCGGAATACTTTCCCTAGAAGCTATGGATTCCTGGAATAAGATCTCTAATGGAACAACTCCATAAACACATCAAGCACACAACAACATCAAAGATACCAAAAAACTATCCATAGATCTATATCAGTGACTAAGGAATCTGATAATACACATGTGAGATTATAACACAACATATTTATGGGAAACGAACCAACTTTGCATTAATAATAGATGAATGAAAGAGCTTACAATATTTTTTCCTTAGTGTTGATGCACTCCTTCACAAGACTAACATCTCATCCCCGATAGCTCCAAATTTCCCCTCTATGCTCTCTAATGGATTAGGCCAAGATGTTAATTCAACAACGTAACTTTGCTCTTTTCTTCTCCCCTCAACCATGGAGTATGAGCTTAGCTTTATAGAGCTCAAAGGGATAGGAATGGTTGATAAATAGGTGGGTGAGGTTGCCATGAGATCCCCAAAGCATGGATCTTGAGCTTAACTGACCCAAATGAATAGGGATAAGGCTAGCCATGAAGCTTTTGTTCTAGAAGCTTCATGAAACCTCCCTTTTTTCACTTTTTACCAAGGGCACCGCTTATACTCCCTTATTCTAGAGTGGTGCATGGTGAGAAGTGTGCCAAAAACAAAGGTGAAAGGAAGTGGAACCGCCTGTCTTCCACATAACTCAGGCAGTACTGTATAAAGTACCACTTATAAGCTTAAGGGTAAGAGCGGTGTTGGAGTTTTACATCTATGATCAACATCTAGAGCACTGTTTTCACTTCAAGTTTGGGATTGAGGGAAAATAGAGGTGTTAGAGATCTTATCACATGTCAGTGACAGGATTTGGGTATAACAAGCCCGTTATGGTGTGCCCTATGTGAGCATTAGGAGGAAATTATGGATCACCTCCTGGAATCATGCCATATGGTCTTGTTAGTATTTATAATCCTCCTTTGACCAAAAGTATTATGGATCACCTCCATATGCTAGAGTAGATATAAAACCATATTATATAGCATTCTTGTCTTGTTTATTGTTGTTGAGAGTGAATTGCTAAAGCAAGCGGGATTGGAAAAAGCTCAACGGGTGTCTACTTCAACCGTTTGGAATAAGGTACGAACTATGATACCTTAGTGTTAGATATTTGGTTTCTCTTGCATATTGGAAAGGATTGGTTTCTGCAATTTATCTGTCTGTTGTGGTACACCCCAAGCCATAGGAAGTTTATCTCCGTAACAGGTACCATTGGGTTGAATTAGCCTAATGGGGCCACATGTACCATTTACTAAAGTGTGGGGAACACCAATCGAGGCTAAAAACCATTGAACTCACTTGCATGCATCAGTTTAGGAACCTCCTAGGCTAATCCCTACATTTTAGGAGCCACTGAGAGTCCCGGCACCATCCTCCATCAGTCAGTTGGAGTTGGAACTAGTTAAGCTTAGTTATTCTTCAATTACTTACAATTAGTTCACTTTCAAGTCAGTTGGCGCTAGTTATGCATGACTGCATGTGGATAAGGCACCTTTTCTCACTTACCACTTCAATTAGACTGAGTTAACTGTTTATAACTGATTGTGTGACTTAGTTAGACATATGGAGTTAACCACTTGGACTTCGATAGTGATTTAGGCATCTTTACTTATTCATGCAGTCAGATAAAGTCACATCCAGTTGGTAGATTCTAATTCATCCCTAATGATTCTAATTCTTACTTATGTAACACTATTGTAACACCATATTATGTAATGAAGGTAATACTGTAATTCTCTAAGCAATACTTGTCTGTTTCCTGTGATATTTTATCTATTAAGTTTGTATAATTCATTCCTATTCACTACATCAATAATTTGGACTCATTGCTTGATGATCTAAATGGCACAACAATTCTAACATGGTATCAGATCCATCTCAGGAAAGCTTCAAGTATTTCTACTCTCCATTGAACACTAGAAGCAACTAGGTTTCCACAAAAGTCCCGCAAAGAGTGGCTTGCTTCCTATGAATTTATTCAGAGTGGCGATGCGGCCATGACAGACCCTGAGAAAGTATTCATGTCAAGAGGGAAGGATTGATTCTAACATATTTGTAATGATTTTGGTTTTGCAGTGAAATTTCTACAGGTGCTATGTAGCTTGTGTGAAGATATTGTCTTTTCTAGCAGGAGAATTACGGATTCTCAACCTTCTACACCTCGGATCTTAACACCCTTCAATTATTTTGATTGGATGGAATATATGCAAGTTTCCTTGTGCAACAAGGGATACTTCAGGATAATACTTGGAAGGGAGGTCGATCCCCATCATCCAGTAGAGAAAAACAAGTTTCTAAACCGCTAAGATGAAGCTTTCAGTTATCTACGTACTCACATATCCATAGATCTCCTCTTTCACCTTGAAGGTTTGAGGACTCACATGGAAGCTTGGGAGAAGCTTGAAGTCTTGTTTGGAAAGCAAGATGAGCTTTAGGGACACATTCTAGAGAATGATTAATGGCCTTACATCCCAAAATTTTCGAGATAGTGCAACAATTATTTATTAAATTCAAGTCTCTTTCACTTCAATGCAAAAAGTGCGGAATAGAAAGAAAGGATGAGAAGCATGTGCTCTCCATACTCAGTAAACTAGGTCCTGAGAATTTCGTATTTGTCTCAATCTTCCATTCTGTGAGAGCTTCCATTCCTAATTGGAATATTCCCTCACTTGATTTCTTTTTCGAGTCCTTAATACAAGAGAAACAAAAGTTGATCCAGATGAGAGTCATCAAGATTTCCAAAGACCAAGCCCTCATAATGATAGACTCTAACAAAGTGCAAGTTAAAGGGAAGTCTAAGGGGAAGGAGCATAAACCAACTGATTCAAAGCCTAAAGAGAATCATAGAACTTATGAAGGAGCTTCAAGCTCTAAGAAGAAGAATAATTTAGAAAAGAAGACGTGTCACTGTTGAATGAGGGGTTTTCATCCAGAAGACTCTTGTATGAAGAAGCAAGTAGACTTGCTGACTACTCTCCTTGAGAAGAATAACATTGATATCCCACAAAGAGAAAATAAGTGTTATGATGGACATGAGAGGTTCCATGCTTTGAAAGATGGGCTTCCTCGATCAATGACCTATTTGATTGATTCCGGAGCATCCAACCACATGGTTGCCTCTAAGGATTTCTTCTCTACTTTCAACCTCGCAGAAGGGCCTACTATTCATATGGGTGATGACTCTCAAATTCTAGCAGCAGGAAGAGGCACCATAAAAATTTAGCATGGTGAGTTCATAAATGTCCTCTATGTTCCCTCCCTTGCAGCTAATCTGTTGTATGTATACCAGATGACTCGTAGTGGCTCACTGAAGCAAGTGGTGTTTGGACCTGACTTAGTAGAGATCACAAATATCTCAATTAGGGAGACTGTAGCGAAAGGAATTGTTGATCATGCCTCCAACGAATATACTTTCTCTCACTTCATGCCATACACAGTTCCAGCACAACCACAACTTCTATTCGAAGTATATAAAGGTATAAACATTTATTTACTTCCTATTGTAGATACAGTTTAAGTTTCTTGACATTTCAGATTCAGATTCAGAAGAGGAGGAACACCATCATGATCTAGATCCATATCTAGCATCTACCTCATTTCAGCAGCTTAAATGGTCTCAACAGCTCATAGAAGCAGCTGGAAATGTTGTTGGGTATCTAGAGGACAAGAAAAAAATGAGGTCCCAGTATCAGAAAGAGAATGTTGCGCTATCCCACAAAGATCCACTTCTCCCTGAGAAGTGTTTCATGATGTTGGGGTCAGCTCCTCAAACATTTAAGGAATCTTTCCATGATCCTATATGGAAAGAAACTATGGATGAGGAATTTTATTAGCTACATGACAATAAAATCAGGGAACTTGTCTCCTTACCTATATGGAGGAAGCTTGTTCAGTGAAAATGGATCTACAAGACCAAGATAGCCTCTGATGGAACCAAAACCGAGTACAAGGATTAGTTGATGGCCAAAGGATACTCTCAGGTTCAAGGTTTGGACTATAATGAGACATTCACTCTAGTAGCTAGAATGGATTCGATCAGGCTTATCTTAGCAGTTGCGGCTTCTAAAATATGGAAGGGACATCACATGGATGTGAAAAGTTCCTTCCTCCATGGTGATTTGAAGGAAGTGATATACATGAAACAACCTAAGGGGTTTATTGAAGATCCTTCCTTATTTTGCAGACTGAGGAAATCACTATATGGATTCAAACAAGCCCCAAGGGAATGGTACTCCAAGATGGATTCCTTCCTCCTATCTCATAAATTTAAAAGATGCAAATCATGTTGCAATGTCAACATGCATAAGAGAGAGGATTCCTTTCTTTTTATTGTATGATATGTGGATGAATTTTTCATTACTAGCAACTCTATTGCTGGATTGAGAAGCATCAAATCTACTCTAAACAAAGCATTCACTATGACTGACCTAGGACTGTTAAGAGAATTCATTGGACTTGAATTAAGTCAAAAGACTTCAGGAATCATGATCTCATAGTTTGGGTATTCATCACACATGCTTAGTATATTTCACATGGAATATTGCAAGGAATCCCGTTGTCCCTTTCTATCTAGTATCAGGCTTGAAGAAGGTGGCTCCATAGCTTTGGTAGATAGAACTCTCTATAGACAACTCATTGGGATCCTTCTGTATCTCACACATTTGAGACCAGACATATCCTATGCTGTGAGTGCTGCTTCTAGGTACATGCATGAGCTACATGAGCTGCATTGGAAGGAAGCGAAGAGAATATTTCTATGTGTAGGGTACTATAGATTAAGGGATTCACTATGCAGCTGGAGCACAACTTGATCTCATAGGATTCATAGGATCAGATTGGGAAAGAGATGGAAATGATAGGAAATCCAACTCAGGTTTTGTATTCATGATTCGATATGGGCAAATTTGTTGGTCTAGTAAGAAGAAAGAAGCACTTTCACTCTCTCCAGTAGAAGCAGAGTATCAGGGAGATGTGAATGTAGCTATTTAGGCAGTTTGGATGAATGGCATCTTGACAGAGTTCCAGATTTAGACTTCATCTACAATGGATCTTTAATGTGACAACTAGAGTACTATCAAAATTTCTAGTGACACAGTTCAAAAGCAGAGCACAAAACACATAGAGGTTCACATGCACTACATTCGGGAACTGGTGCATGACATAACCATCACACTACACCACTGTCTGACAGAGGATCAGATTGCAGACATTTTCAGCAAGTCTTTCACAGAAAAGAGATTTTCCTTTCTGATGTCTCTTTTAGGTGTTAAGGCTTGACTCTCAGTTCCTATTTTTGCTTATTTTGAGGGGGGGTTTTCCCATGAGGTTTTCTCCTATTTCCCTGATTTATTAAGCAACATTTTTATATTTTAGATTGTATTATAGGTGACTTCTGGCCTTGTTTCCAAGGCCCATGGTTTTGCAAGTTAGGATTCAGGGGGGGTGTTAGGATTTATAATCCTCCCTTGAATAAACTATCTATTCGATTATTTTAGCCTAACCTAGGAGTTTTATTTAATTATTTGGGTCCACTAGTACCATTAGGTCCACTTGGCCTAATGGGGCCACATGTACCAATTACTAGAGTATGCAGAACACTAATAGAGGATAACTTCCAGTGACTACACTTGCATGCATCGGTTTAGGCGCCTCCTTGGCCAATCCCTACATTTTAGGAGCCACTAGGAGTCCCGACACCAGCCTCCTTCATTCAGTTGGAGTTGAAACTAGTTAAGCTTAGTTATTCATCAGTTACTTTTAGTTAGTTGACTTTTAGTTTAGTTGGCGCCAGTTATGCATGACTGCATGTGGATAAGGTGCCTTTTCTCACCTACCACTTTAGTTAGACTGAGTTAACTGATTATAACTGTTTGTGTGACTTAGTTAGACATCTGGGGTTAACCACTTGGACTCTGATAGTGATTTACACATCTTTAGTTAGTCATACAGTTGGTAGATTCAAATTTATCCATAATGATTCAAATTCTTTCCTATGTAACACTATTGTAACACCGGATTACATAATGAAGATAATAATGCAATTCTCTGAGCAATACTTGTCTGTTTCCTGTGAGATTTGATTTTTTCAGTTTGTATAATACATTCATATCCAATGCATCAATAACTTGGACTCATTGCTTGATGATCTAAATGGCACAACAATTCTAACAGGGCTCTTCCCTATGGGACTTTGGTGCAGCACAATTTCACAGAATGAATCGGGTGAGAGGCCCACCTCACAAAATGATAAAATATTGGGACAAGCAAACTTTCAAAAACTCGGTAATTCAAAAATTTTCGCTAATGTTCCCCGGGACTTTGACGTGGGACATGGAATGAAAGAAATAGTTGAGTTTTTGAAGGACGAAAAAACCCAAATCAATTGGTTTAGAACCAAGTTGTCAAATACATTGAGGAGACCATCAAAATTCACACCTAGTGCCATTAAATTATGCGGAAACATTTTTTCTAGAGCTGGCCTCAACTGGGTAACTGCCCAAAGCTTTACATCCAATGCCATTAATATGAAAATATTTTCTCTAGGGATGGCCTCATCTGGCTAAAGTACGATGATCTATGGAGTAAGCGTGACTAATATGATGAGTAACCTGTTAATAAATAGCAAGTACAATGGTTTTAGTAAGGATAACCAAACTTGGATGAGATTCGAGGCTATATATTCTGGATGTGCCCCCCCCTACATTCTGCATCTTATCTTCCTTAGTTGGTCTGCTATGAGAAAACCTGAGTTGGTAGGATTTCTGTTGAAAGACCAAGCCCCTATTTGATGGCTCCCAAGAGGAAAGCAAGGGGAGGAAGGAAGGGGCGTAATGGGGGTCAAAATAATCCATCATGGGAAATACTGAGAGTGGGGAAATCTCCTAGTTTCTTCTGTGAGCACATTCCTCCAATTATCTGAGAGGAAATTGAAAGTGTTGAAGGAAATTTGTGGAATATGGTGCAGACCATGGACATTGAAACTGTTAAAGCCAATGTTGAAGAGTGGGTAACTAATCTTGGTATGACTATTGGGCATCTTTCGGCCTACGAACATATGATTACCACCCATTGGGTTACAGAGGATCTAGTTTCCCATGTTTTGATGGATAAGGAAAACAAGGCATTGGAAAATGAGGAATCAGTGAAAGCTTGGAAAGAGCATTATCATGAGAACCGGGTGATGCACATAAATATTGATAGAATTGCTAAGAAGCTGAGAATTCCATCGAAAATTGTGGCTATGGGTGAAAGATCGTCTAGTGCATGTTCGTGGGGCCCCTATCCAATTTATGGCCCGATGATCTAGACTACAGATGCATATGATAATAGACTCGATGGTCTTCGACCAGGTTCCCTAGTGCCACAGACCATCCCCCAGACGCCAAAATGAGATGATATGCATGTTTCAGGGGCTGGTTGTGTTTCTTTCTATTGTATCTTTTCTAATCCATTATGTTTTTAGTTTCTATTTATGAATCCATTAGAGGCAGGAAAGTCCAAAGTATAGTAGCGCATTTTTGTGACAGATAATGATGTATCCAATTGTAATACGAAGAAGGGAGTATAAGATAGGGGTAGGGATAGAGTTAGGGAATATTTTTTTGTGAATTTTGTGTCCAAATGATCATGCTAATATTTGGGGTTTCCAGGCCTTGGAAGTCCCGTGTTTGATGTACTGAAGGCCTTTATTAATATACTTTTCTTGCTTACAAAAAAAATAAAAATATTTTAATAGTAATTTTATATTAAATATTTATTGTGTTGAGAGGCGCATTCTACAACCTAGTATGGGGGATGTGTAACTCCTTCCATGCTTGTAATACACTTATAATAAACTCAAATAAAAATAAAAAATAAAATAAAATAATTTAAATATACCAAAAAATTGGTCAGCTTGATAAAAATAAAATAAATATCAAAACATAATAAAAAAATGGAGCTAATTATAAATTCATTTATGAAGCGTGTTGAGGTTCACTGCGCAGAGAGGCACATTCTATAGCCTAGTAGGGGGGTATGTGTAGCTCCTTCCGTGCTTATAATCGACTCAAATAAAAATTAAAAATTAAAGAAAATAATTTGAATATACCAACAAATTGGTGGGCTTTATAAAAATAAAATAAATATCAAAACAAAATAAAAAAATAGAGCCAATTATAAATTCATATATGAAGCCTCTTAAGGTACATTGCATCAAGATGCACATTCTACAACCAAGTAGTGGGTGATATGTAACTCCTTCCCTGCTCATTAATCGGCTTGACTCAAATAAAAATAAAAATAAAAGAAAATAATTTGAATATACAAAAAAATTGGTCGGCTTGTTGCTCCGAGAGCCACATTATACAACCTAGTAGGGGGGTGTGTAAACCCTTCTGTGCTTATAATTGGATTATAATCGTGTAAAATAAAAATAACAAATAAAAGAAAATAATTTGAATATACCAAAATATTTGTTGGCTTGATAAAAATAAAATAAGTATCAAAACATAATAAAAATAGAACCAATTATAAACTCATATATGAAGCTTGTTGAGGTTCACTCCAACCTAGTAGGGGAGGATGTGTAACTCCTTCTAAGCTTGTAATGCACTCAAATAAAAATAAAAATAAAAATAATAATTTGAATATACCAAAAAATTGGTTGGCTTGATAAAAATAAAATAAGTATCAAAACATAATAAAAAAGTAGGTTCAATTGTAAATTCATATATGAATACTGTTGAGGTTCACATTTCCTCAATAGGCTTAAACTTTCATTTTAAAACTAACTAAATCACATAAAATTTTCCTTTAAAAAAATTGTATAAACATTCTTTCTGATAAAGAAATCTCACGGTATTAAACACGATTACTATTATCTTTGTATTCATGATTAATGTGATAATTAAAAATGAAATATTAACCCAAACTAAATATTTATTATTACAATTACAAATTATTCATTGATATTCTTATTAATTATTTAGCAAAAATAAATTTGCATCAACCAAAATCTTTGTTTTAACTTTATTTTAAAATGAGAAAACATTTATATTGTTAAGTTTAAAAATTTAATATTAAATAAAAAATAAAAAATAAAAGAAAATAATTTGAAGCCAATTATAAAATCATATATGAAACCTGATGAGGTTCACATCTTTGTGTTAAAGAAAACTCAAGGTATTAAACACAATTACTATTACCTTTTTCTTCATGATTAATGTGATAATTTGGGTTTAACCCAAATTAAAAATGAAATATTAACCCAAACAAAATCTTTATTATTACAATCACAATCTATTCATTGATGTTCGTACCAATTATTTAGCAAAAATAAATTTGCATCAACCACAATCTTTGTTTTAACTTTCTTTTATAAAAAAAACAATTATATTGTTAAAGTTTAAAAAATTAATATTAAATCAAGTTTTTAAATTTAATATTCTTCTTTAATATGGCATAATTTAAACACTCAGTTATGTTTCATTAATAAATTTCAAGCTTTGGCATGAATTAATGTTGTTTTAAGACAATGTTCTATTCTTTTTCGAGCCACTGTTTGTTTTTTCACAAAGTTGTTACCATTTTTTCGTCTCTCGTCATTACATATCATTAATAAGGTTATGCTCTTCTTAGAATTTTATATGTGCATGTAAAATTTCCACAAATTGTCATTTTCACATTATAACATTTTAAAAAATAACATGGTATTAAAAATACCAGTTTAAAGCTAAATTGAAAAAAAATCAAGTGCTTTAGGGGTGAAAACACAAAGTTGAGAAACAAATCCGTGACAAATCGTTTTTTTTTGTATAATTTCCAATTTCTCGGTCGAGAAAAAATTCAATTATTTTTTCGGTCGAGAGTTGTAATATATCTCGGACAAGAAATTAACCACGGTTAAAATGATCTCGTACAAGTGTTATTCCATAGTTAGAAAAGTTTTCGGCCGAGATTTTTAAACTTTCTCATCTCAGAGTATTTCCATAATTTTAACATTAAACTCTCGGAAATGTTTCTTGGCCGAGAGATTAAATTCCTTTTTAACTCTCGGTTGAGAAATGTTTAACTATATAAATGCAAACCCCATCCCATCTTATCCGACCATCGTCATCGTTTTTCTAGTTTTCGTTCTTAGGGCTTGCTTTTCACGCTCGGTAATGGATTTTCGGGCTTCCGCTTAGTCCACCATCTTCATCATTTCACTGGTTTTTTGGTCAGGGTAAGAGGTTTTCGAGCTTTCGCTTAGTCCACCATCGTCATCATTTCAGGTTTTTCGGTGAGGCATGATAAGAGTTTTTCATGCTTGGTAAGGCCTTTTCGGGCTTGCAAACAGAGTTTGGGAACCCATTCCATGTGCGGTTTCAGTCGACCATCATCATCGTTCCACCTCACACCAAGATGAGAAGTTTGTGCTCAATTAGGTCATAATTTTATTTCTCGATACATGCATTTTTTCATTCTTTGCAATGTAGTGGGTAATTGAAAATAATTGATTTAGGAAAAGGTAGAGATACAAATCTTACTACTAATACTTACAGTAAATGTATTAGGTAGGAATACCTCATTCAATAATTATTGGGATGCATAAGAATTAGAAGAGGTTTCCTTGGAGAATATTTGACCTCTTTCCTAATATTTTAATTGAGATGTAATGAATAAAATGAGAGTTAGGAGAAATGAAAATAGAACTAAATCTAGATTCCAATCCTGTTAAGGAAAGGCCCTACGTATTGAATCCTAGAATCACCATTGTTAGGTCACTTGGGGTAGTGAAAATCATTTATTATTTAATAATAATTGCATTTTGCATTTCAGAAAGTTTTTCTATGTTATTAGGTATGGAATCTTTCACTTTTAGGGGTAACGAGAACCTATCAACTTGCTGGGTAGGAGAGAAACCAAGAAAGGGATTGTCCAAACTGAATCAACTGGTCAAAATTGAGAGTTGTTTTCCCACCTTAACCCATGAATGCTAGAACCTATGGTGGTGGTGGAACAGATGGCAGGAGAACTGCATATTGAATCCTAGAATCAAATAGAGGGTAAAAGAAGAAATAGATTAATATTGGTTATGAGTCTCGTCTTCCTGAATCATATTTGAATGGTCCAATTCTAATTCAAGACAAGAATACATGATCACTAGAAATTCCAGTATCTGTTGATTTATAAACCTCAACCCCAATTATGACCATGATTAGTTCCCACCCCACTTATGTCCATGATTAGTTTCCAACACCCTTTAGTGACAAGGTGCTAGATCATGTTGCATGACAGAAATAACATTTACTCCTTATAGTTGGATTCTTGCGGTACAAATAAGTATGTATTACCAAAGAAGATAAATATATGGCCTTCACAACTAAATGGGGATTTGTTCTGTACAATGTCATTACATTCTAGTGCTCTTGCAATGTTCTCTTAGATTTCCCTTGCAACATTTCTTGAATATATATATATATATATATATATATAAGTTTTTGAAGGTATACTTAGATGATTGGATGATGCACAAACTATTGAAAGATCATATTTTGATTCTTCACTTGAGTTTTTAGAGGTGTTAGTAGCTATGGATTTCCTTAGACTTGAAAATGTGCATCTTGTACACCCATTTTGGAATTATGATAGGACATGTTGTCTTCATGAAAGTGTATTGGTTGATCCCTCTAAGATCATTGTCACTAGTAACTTAATCTAGCCACTAATGTCCATATCTTGCAACTAAATCTTGAGTAAATTGGGTATTCTTGACAGTCCATCAATGGAAATGCTACTATTAACAAGACTATGGAGTAATTGAAGAATGAAATAGATAAAAACAAAGAATGTATTTGTACAAGGAGTGTGAAGCATCCTTAACATCCTAAAAAATAAATTGGTAATGATGGAAATTTTAGTTTTCCCTAAGTGGATGGTTGAATTCCATGTACATGCCAATGTTTCAATTATCATTTGGAGAGGTATCCATGCACAACCTAGAGAATCAATATTATTTCATAAAGTTAATTTAGTAGAAATATGTTGACTCGATCCAAGTGGAACTATGCTAGTACTAAAGTGGAAGGCCTAGCCATGGTATACATGCTCCATATGTTTGAGAATTAATTGTTAGGTGGGTATTTTAAATTCTTAATAGATCATTGAACTATGAAGTTAATAAAACTATGTTGGGAGGTCATATCTAAATATGGTGACTCTTATTTTAGGAATTTGAATTTGAGGTTAACTATCTCTATCTACAACATCATAGATAAACACGAGTAAGAACTACTATAAACATGATATTTCAATAAGGAGAACATGAACACCATACATTAATGGGAATAAGAAGAAGCATCAAGTTAAGTAATGAGTATAGAGATTACTACTAATACTTATAGTAAATGTATTAGCTATGTAATATCCATAATGTATGAGAATATTGTACAGTGATCTAATCTCTACTAGAAGAACCCTAGTTATATTAGTATTCTATGTAAGTTCTTATAAAAAATACAAAGCATAGTTTTTGAGGCTGATCTGGACTAGGTATGTCCCTTCGTGTCCACCATATTTTTGAGGCTGATCCAAATTATATCCAATATTGGATGCTTACTAGAACTACTCAGTAAGACTAAAAATAACAATCCTAGGTGGAAGGCTGTAATTTCCCAAACTGAATCTAGTATAGATTATTGTGATTGTTCTTGTGTTTTGGTTGATGACTCCTGACACTTCTATGATCAATACATTCCTTAACCTCTGTTTTGTTTGTAAATGAGGGTGTAATGTTTGAATAGGTTTTATCATTAGGAACTTTCACAACACAATTCAGGGTACCTTATCATACTAGACTTGCTGATATATACTCAGTAATCATCTTTATTTGTATCCAATATCAGACTTAACCTAGAGATTCATAAAAAATGGAATATATATCCATAAATAACAACAACAGAGAAATAAAGTTAATTCAGGAAATGATCAGATCTGATCTGAGAAGTACCTTGGACAACAATAACTGAGATGGCAATCTTTTAAGCCTTAATAGAGTTGAATTGTAGATGACTATACAACTGATTTTAGTGATCAAGGTGATGCCCAAAGTCTGAAGATAACGAATTCCTAAGAATGTCCCAGCTATGCAAATAATTAATTTCCCATATTGATTGTTGACGCCTTCTCAAATAGTGATAAGGGTGGATTTTTTTATGGTTGTAGTAACCTGATATAAACATGCAGATTTATGAATATGCTTCAATGAAATGGAATCTTTGAGTACCGTGCTCAGCTAGGAGCACCTTCCACGTATTGATCCCTTCCTTCTTATGTGCATGCAGATCTCAAATAATAATGGAAATTCAATCTCTGAGGGATGTAGCAGTTTGATGTAGAAACATAGATGATGAATAGGCCCCAATGGAAGTGGTTTACTTGAGAGCTATGCCCATATTGGATGAAGGGCTTCCAGATAGACTAATGATGCCTCTCTTGAGTGTATGCAACCCTTAAATATCTGAACATGATCTATTTAGTACTCCATCCCTCTTATCCATCGAAATACGTGATCCTTCATTGCGTATTTCCTTCCTGTAGAGATCACACTTATTACACAGGATGGGTTCCCTCGTTATAATCCTCTACTCACTGGTAACTTGTTGCCAATAGAATGAACCCTTTCCCACAGTAAATCACTGCCCTATGCTTTGAGGAGGAATGGATGGAGATAACCACGATTTCAATATACAATTCAGCAGTAGCAGTATAGAGGAATATTGTTTCCCATAACTTGGTGGAGACCTTGCTTTCTCAACAATGATAGGATCGCTTCCATGATTAATGAATGGATACACCCAACTATAAACTTTAAGGAAGCTCCAACAATTCCCTAAACACAATGAATCTCTGATGCAATGAAGTACACAATGGTGAATATGGATTATTCACCCTAGCAATTGGTTAGGTTGTATAGATTTCACCACTGAATCCAATTAGGTCAAGGAAATATGCCCTAAACCCTAAGTAGCTCATCGAGCTCTCAAAACATGTTTTCAAAACATGAATAATAACAATGATACCCTTTTGGTTCAACTAACTTTCTTATATAGATTTTAGGGTTTGCATGTCACTTTGAAAGTTTGCATGCATGCCACTTTTAGGGTTTGCATGCATGTCACTTTTAGGGTTTTCATGCATGTCATTTTTAGGGTTTGCATGCATGTCACTTTTAGGAACATTTCAAAGATAGTGGCAAGACAAGTAGAAAATAGTAATCTTGGGTGTAAGCCATAGTGGCAAGATGAGTATAAATAAATAGTCTTGAAGCTCATGTTTTTGGTAGCTGACCAATTTATATAATTTAATATTTAAAGGAATTTAGATATTTTTTGTGATATTAGGTAATTTTTCCCCTAAATGTTTCTAAATTTTCTTTTCTAGGTAACATATTTGGGAGGAAACCTCCTGGGCGGTTCCTCTCATTCAAAGGATGGTACCCAGGGTAAACCCTACATTGCTCAGGGCACAAGGCCATGTTAAAAACTCATGAATAGATTATGTATAGCTAATAAACATTTAGCTCACTAAGAGGAAACATGTCAGAAAGTGGGATTTGAACTCCAGTGGGGAGGGTAACAAATTTTTTGGACCACTTGAGCTGCACCAAATTGACTGCCTAAATGTTTCTTATGCCAAAATAACACTGTATAAAATTGATACATGTGTTTGAATTTTACAATATTATTTTTTATCTAAAAAAATGAGTGCTCTTTCACTTTGTCGTTATCAAATCTTCTTAACCAGTTCAATCTCAATAGAAAGAAAAATATCCCAGCAAGTGTTGCAAATCCACTGCTTCCCTTATTCAATGTGCAATCATGAATGACCAAAACAATTTACCAAGGACTGGTTGGAAGGTGTGGTTGATCTATTGTTAAAAGAGAAATCTTAATGTCGAAGAAATATGTCTTAAAAATGTTTAAATTTCAAATTAATAAGGCTCAAATTGGCCGAAATTTCTGAGAAATAAGGCCCAGTTGGGTTGACATTTCAGATCTAATTTATGTCCAAATGTGTCAACATTTTAGAGCTTAAGTATTGATTGGATTAAATATCGAATGTTAAGGCTCAAATAGGCCTAAATGTCTAAGTTTAAGGTCCCAAGGCCCAACATTTTAGAGCCTAAGGCCTCTAAGGACCTCTAAGGTTGAAAGTTATTTCATTGTTTGTATTCCCCTTAAATCTTTAGAAAATATGTTGTAGCTGAAACTATTTGTCATGAGTGCATGTGCTTTAATGTCCCATTCTTTGTTAAGAGGCAATGCATATGGAGCCTTCCCCTAGCCACCTATCCTACTTACAATTGTCATGGGAAATGGGGGAAGTGTGATCTAAAAGGTCAATGTCACCTACATCTTGGGATTCATTTGAAAATCCTTATTAGACCACTATGTTAGTTGAATCATGTCATGAATGTATTCTTTATGATTGCATAGACTACTTATTCTTTAAACTTTCATTGCAAAAAAAACCTTTTGTTATTTTCTTTACAGATTTCCCAAGCCAATACGTGTAAGTGGAGTTTCCACAATCTGTTGAGAATGGAATTGTCAAATGGATTAAGGACCCAATTGATTATGGCTAGGGCATGGTTCTCTTTAACATGATAAGTTCTTTCAATGGAACACCAATTTTGTCCTATAGTTTTGAATAAGAGGGGCATGTATCTAACAAATGTCCAATGATTTCACAGTCTGGTTTTGTGCTATTTTTTTCAAAGAAGGAAAAGAGATGTCCAAGAAAGCCTCTCTTATCCCAAGTAATATTTTTTTCTTTATCAACAACATAATTTTATAGGGCTTCCAAATGAAGACCACATGATGTGTTTCACTCTAGTTTGGGATGCATAACCATCCTTGGCGACTGAATTTTTTGTCATGATGTTCATTTGGAAAGGTATACCATTAGATGTGTATCTTGTAGCCCCATTAAATATGTCACTCGAGGAATCATTGTATTCAACAATTCTTATTCAATCAATTATTTGTTCTTGTTATAGTGGTGCTTGTTCCTCCTCATGAACCATGTACACCAAAATATCTTCTATATTTCCTATATTTGTTGTCCAGTTGTTTACTTTTCCCTATACTGGTTGTAAGAACTAATGTCCCATATACTAAACCAAGGGGAAAATTGTCTTGTACTTATTAGTTACTGGATGAGGCTTGAGATGGAGGAGGCACGCCTTGAATTATTGGACCAAATTGATGAGAGATAAGGGGGGTGAAGGTTGAGAGAATGTTCTTCTTTCTAACTAGGGGTGTTCAGGATCTGGGAATACTTGAGCCATAATCTTTAAGGGATCATATTTGACCTTTTCAATTGTTAATCTGAAATATATTGATCTTATTTGACACATTTTGACATGCCTTTAATGTGATAATTTCTCATCATGCATAGGTGCAAAATGTTAAATTTTGTAAATTTAAATTTGACATGTTTTTTAATCTGTGGAAAATTCTTATCATGCACAACTTCATAGCTTTAGGGTGAAGAAAACTTGGCTAATATGCAGCGACATACCCAGAGGTCATCGTCAGGTAAATTTTATTGTTATTCAATTCATAGTCAAGTATATATAAAAATAAATCTTCTTTTACACATCTAAATATAATATCTTGTTTTGCCTAGGTGGTGGCTCTTAGTATGACAGACGTTTGTCTGAGCAGTCTACATGGGCCGGTGGACAAACACCGAGGACATGTTTAGTGTCTTATTCTTTGGATACACCATTTTCAGGTAGAGAAATTGTTTACATGTACATTTTCACTAGAATTCTTGTTTGGCATGTTTTTTAATATGTGGAAAATTCTTATCATGCACAGCTTCATAGCTTCAGGGTGAAGCAAACTTGGCTACTATGTAGCCACATTCCATGAGGTCATCATTAGGTAAATTCAATTGTTATTCATTTCATGTTCAAATATATATAAACATAGATCTTCTTTTAGAAATCTTTCTAATATCTTGTGGTGCATAGGTGGTGGCTCTCAGCATGACAGACGTATGTATGAGGGGTCTACAAGGGCTGGTGGAAAAACACATAGGATGCTATTGGCAAGTAGATATTTTTTTCGTACATTCTGACTAGAATTCTTGTTTGGAATATTTTTTAATATGTGGAAAATTCTTATCATGCACATCTTTACAGCTTCATCCTGAATCAATTTTGGCTATTATGCAACCACACTACCTGAGGTCATCATCAGGTAAATTCAAATGTTATTCATTTCATGTTGAAGCCTATATAAACATAGATATTATTGTACACATCTTTCTAAGATCTTGTTACATGCACAGGTGGTGGATCTGAGCATGACAGACGTATGTCTGAGGGGTCTACAGGGGTCGATGGACAAACACATAGGACACACTTAGTGGCTTATTCCTCACAATGATATCTACTTGAACTACTAGTATTTGGCACCACTCGAAAACTTCTAGATACACAAAGTTCCTTATTATTTGAGTGCATGGTAACACCTTGTGGCTAGACATGGCTTATCTAATTCATGTGCAGGATATTCATGCCTTGACTAGCCTATTGATGGATGGATATGATGTATCATATTTCTTTTAGGCTACTAGTAAGCACATCAAGTCCAAAATTGAACCCATCCTATATGGCTAGTATGGTACCAAGAGAGGAGGATGGGGTTCCTTCATTACCCTTATAAACAATGACCAGGTTCGACGGGGTCTTCACTAAGTGAAACCATGGCATAACACCTTCATTCACAAGATATTAAAGAATACCCCTAATTTCACTAGGTATTGATAATTACCTACAAAAACCCTTTTGTTGAGGCCCCCTCCCAATAAATATTTCCAATTAAAATAACCATAATTTTATGATATATTCCATGTTTTTACAATAAACCCATTTTTATACCCCCAATACCTATAAACCTCCCATACATTATACTCTCCCCCCCTAATATGCACAATATATTGACCTTAATTTTTATAATTAAAAAACCCCCCTTTATGAATTAACGTGATAATATATTGCTCACCAAGTTGAATCCCCCATGCTAGGTTCAAACCCTCTAGTTTGAATGAAATTTATGTGGGATATGACAAGACTTCTAAGGCCTCCAAAGTTTACATTCAATCCATACATAATATATTTGTATGTCAAGATGTCAAATTTGATCAGGATGCAAGGTCCCCCTAAGCCTTAGGGGTCTCCAATAGACATTGACGATGCAGAGAAGCTTGCTACCAAAAATATTGATCCATAGATTTCAAATAAATAAGATACAGATAGTCAAATTCTAGCACAAGTACAGGTACTATTTTTCTTTATAGTTTACATAAATATAGGTTACAGATAGGTTACATAAAGATTACAAGAGGCACAAGAGCAAGTAGGAGAGCTCGAGTCTTTTTTTTTGGGTTAGTCATCCTCTTAATAAGTTTCCTAATTATGTTGCATTGAAACCTTTATTTTTAAAGTGTTCCAATTATGAGGACATAGGATGTGATTTTCATATTCTCTTACATACACTCGTTCTGCAAGTAAATACATTTAAGTTGCAGAAATAAATATCTTGAGATGAACAGACCAACAAGATTTCAGGGGGAGCAATTGGTATACATATTGGTAAGGGGAGAAATATGGTTAGATAAAGAAAAGAAAATAAAGTGAAGCAACATTGTGATGTTATCATTGATGCATGCTTACCTTTTATGAATTTTCTAGATGACTGTTGATACATTCATTATGCCGGCATGTCCTTACATGTCACGGGCATTTCAATGATAAAGTTAAACACTTGACAAGTAAAGATAAAGTTATGCTATTATGGGAAGTGTGAGCTTATAAATATATTCTTCAACTATATTCTACAACCACTTAGATGGAGATGAATTTCCATAAGTCCTTGATTTGCTTCAATTGTATGTTGATCATGGCATCATAGGTGCACTAAAAATGACCGCAACTAGTTAAATATGCCCACATTTAAGTTGCAAATTACATTTAGATCAATTCTGCAAATTGGATAAGTAGTTGATTTGGAAAAATGTCCGCATCCTATTGAGAAAAGGAAATAAAGTGAAGCAACATTGTGATGTTGTCATTGATAGATGCTTACCTTTTATGAATTTACTAGATGATTGTTGACACATTCATTATGCAGTAAAGTCCTTACATGTCATGGGAATATAGTATTCATGTGTGGATGCTTGGATACTTATGTGGGAATGTCCTTACATGTCATGGGAATTTCAATGATCTACTCACATTTCAACACCTCGTTCGGGAATCTTTCCACCTCTATTTCCGAAATTTTGGGGTTCAATGGGAATTTATCTATTACCTTGTGGAAATGTTTAACTAGCTGTGGGCATTTTATCTTACTCTTGCATGCATAATGAAATAGTTATAGGAATTATATCCAGTCAGTGCGGGATTTAAATGTCTTCAAAATATTTCACTAGCTCAGAGTTATACCTGGAAGCAGGGTTGATAAGGGTATCAATATCGTTAGATAAAGAAAAGGAAACAAAGTGAAGCAACATTGTGTTGTTATCATTGATGCATGCTTACGTTTTATGAATTTACTCGGTGTTTGTTGATATATTCATTATGTGGGCATGTGCTTACATGTCACAAGCATATAGTATTCATGTGTGGGTGCTTGCATACTTATGCAGGAATTCCCTTACATGTCACGGGAATTTCAATGATCTGCCGACATTTCAACACCTCCCGCGGATATCTTTCCACCTCTATTTCAGGAATTTTGGGGTTCAACAGACATTTCTCTATTACCCCATGGGCATGTTTAACTAGTTGTGAGAATTTTATATTAATATTGCATGCATAATGCAATACTTGCAACAATTATGTCCATTAAGTGTGGGATTTAAATGTCTTTAAAAGATTTCATTAGCTCAGAGTTATACCTAGAAGCAGGGTTGATAGGAAGTAGGTGAAGTATTTTTTGTATAAAACCATCCATCTTAATCAATCGATGGAGGGTAGATAGGAGCAAACCCTAAATGTATCTATCAATAAAACCTTGACTGCAATTTATGGAGGGAATATAGGAGAAACTATCATACACACTTCTATTAGATTCTTATAGTTACTTATGGTACGGTTCAAAAAACCAACAGTGCTCTGGCTTCGCTTACGCTCCACTGCACAGATGGTAGGGTTCGTAATAAGGTGGTAATAGGGATGATTAAATTTAGTAAGTATGAGTTTTAGGTCTCATGCATAGGTTAGGATAGTCCCACAAATGTGTTATTTCCCAATTCTAGTCCCAAGGAGTAGGTATGATGCCATAGGGTCCAAAAGAAGAGTTTCTAGAGGTTCCTAAGTCATAGGTGTGAAGTAGCTCAATAGCTTTTGGGATAGCTCATAGAAAATTAGAATAGGTCGAGAAGCTTGGATAGCTTGCAGGCTTGTAGAGCATGAGAGAGAGGTAGTATATTGATCTACAGAAAATCCTGGAACTACTTGTTCTTTGAGTAGAAGCGACAGTGTATGGGTCTATACTCTATCAAGATCAATTTTATTTCAGGCTCAAGCTTTGGAAGTTAATTGAATGGTACAAGTAAACAAAGAAATTATTGTATTGAGTTTGTTTTTACATTGAATCGAATTATTTCATGAATTCATAGCATTGTAATCTATCCATAATCCATAGGGGTTATATTTCATTAAGGTATTTCAAATTGAAACATGTATTGATATAGTTCATGAGCATTTCAAGCAAAGCGCATGGAGTAAAATGTGGTTCGACAGTTATTGTGCATGAGAAATTTGAATCGATGGTTTGTGTTTATCAAGAAACTGATCAACAGTGATGAACGATCATATTACCCTTCTAGAAGACGATGGTGGTGATCAATTGTTAAGTGATCAACGATTGTAAAAGTATATCATAGTCAAACTAGAAAATGAGTCAATAACCCCTTGGCAGTGCGATGGAAACTGGGGTAGTTTCGATTGAGGTAAGGTGTTGATTCTTGATTTGATATCGCACTCCCCATTTGTTTTTTTAAAACCATTTTTAACCAAGTACGATAAGGGACTTATGACCAAGTCCATGGTCACATAGAGAGGAAATGGGAGCTAAATCATAGAGAAACAAGACATCAATTATTCCGTTGAATCACCCATAACAACAATGTGCAGACAAGACAAGATTTTATATCTATCCACTATCCATAAGTGGGGTTGATTGTTAGGGTTTATAGGAAGGCAGATAGGAGAAAACCCTGACTGTATCTATCAATAAAATCCTGACTGCAATTTATTTACTGTATCTATCAATAAAACCCTGAATAGAAAATGAGAAAATGGATTAAATGAAAGAAGATGACTTACTGAAGACATATCTATGGGAAAATAATATACTAGAAGCTACCTTATCCTTTTATTTCTTGATGCCTTACTAAACTTCACCTTTTCTTATGGGTCTCAATCTCAATATTCAAATCCCCCCTTCATATCTTTTGGAGATGAAGGGGGTGGAAATCCTTGAGGATAGAAAACCCCCAAAGATGGGATATCATTAAAATTGAGCTGAATCCCAATGCCCACCCAATAAAAATTGGCCTGTAGGAAGATCCTAGGCTATAAAAATTGTTTCAAACAAAAAATTGATCTGTGTCTGGTGCAACTTAAGGGTTTCTCCACGCTCACAACCTAGCTTGATGCTTGTGTCAAGGAAGGGGTTTCTTGAACGAACAAGAGATGCCTCCTATGCAAACTTGGAACCTCCTCCACAACCTTAAAACCTCCTCTGTGACCTCATGCCTAGTTAGTGGGTGAGGTAAGTAAAAAAAATCCTCTTCCACCTCGAGCCTAGTTTGTGCGTGAGGTAAGTGAAAAGACTCCTATGCGACCTCAGGCCTAGTTTGTTGGTGAGGTAATTGGAAAAACTCCTCTGCAACCTTGGAAACTCCTCTACGACCTTAGGTGTAGTTCATGGGTGAGGTAAGAGAAAGATGTAAAATTTCTTTGTCATGACAAGGGGAAGGTAAGGTGAATAGTTTTAATTGTTTGTTGTTTCTCAATGTTTATTTTTTTTGTTTATTATTTATATTTATTATTTTTAATGTTTATTAATATTTTAATGTTTATTATTACTTTAATTCTTTTTATTATTTTAATGTTTACTTTTTTAATGTGATTTATTATCTTTCCTTGAATCCAATAAGTCTACTACACCCCTTATGATCATCGTCATCATCACCATCACCACCATCTTGATAATCATGATAATCACCGTCACCACCATCTTGATTAGCATCATCATCATGATAATCATTGTCATCATTATCATCATTATCATCATCATCATCAAGAACATCATCATCATCATAAGCATTCTAATTGTCATCGTCAATGATCATCACCATCGCCATATACAACACCATTGTCATTGTCGTCGTTGTCGTCATCGTCATAAACAACACCATCGACATCATCATCATCATTAGTGATGATGATGATGATGTTGAAAATGAAATTATCATTGTCACCATATTCAGCAGGATTATCATGATCAAAGTCTTTATGGCCATCATCATCATCATAGAGAACATCATCATTGTCAATAGACCGTTTCTTGAAAACAAATTGTTATATGAGTGTAATATGGTGACCATTTCAAAGTTTGACACACAGAGAATGATTAATAAATTCCACTATCAAGAAGACTTGAGACAATCATAAGTATGTAATAAGGTTAGATGGAATTCATTGTATAATAGAATTTATTTCTTACAAATATTTAAATCCTGAAAATGTGTAAAATTCAATTAATTAGAACCTTGATAAATAGGAAATTGAACTCAAAATTGTTCTTGACTTATTATTATTTTTACAATGTCTTCTAACATAGAAACCATTTAAAAAAAATAATTAGTCTTATTCAATATATCCTAGAGTGGTTAGTTACAAATTATGGATTACACATGTTAATGCACACATAAATGAAGTTTTGATGCCTAGAAAAATACCAGGTACTAGACAATAGGGATTCTCCCCAGTAAACAATCCCAATGATATAGCCCACCATTAGTGGTGTGGGGAATCCATCTGGTTTATGGTTCCGACTACCGTAGATTAAGTTCTTTAAATATTTTACTTGTCATGGTCCATTCCACCGTTTATATGATTTTTGTTTAAAGAATGAAATGCAGACGCATAAGATAAATGTAGGTCTAATCTAGATCTAAAACCAAACTATTTATCCCCTGCTAGGGAGAAAATTTAGAGTTCAGAGTAATATATTGTAAATGGTCATAAAATTCTAACAGATAGTTGTACCAACACAATAATCACATTCACAACAGAAATAATACCAAAGATAGATATGACATAATTAAACCATTTATTACCCTGTCAATACAGACATTTATACAGAAAACAGACCATTCATGACCAAGGAAATAGTTCAAGAAGGTTAGAACAATCTCACTATATGATGTACATAAGCAAGAAGAAATAGTTCTATAGTATGCATTCCAAACACTCCGATTAAATCTTTGCGTAGAACATTGTTCCAATAAATTGATCCTTCTTATTAGCAAAGAGTTAGCTCTTTTACAAGATAGTCCAGCGTTCTTTTCACCAGCCAAAGTCCTTTCTATGGTGCTCTGCACCCTTATTTATACTATCTCTATCCATCACCCGGGAGATTCCCAAGTTTATTATTTGCTCACCTGGCTGAAAAAAATGGTTTCATAAAACGAATAAAAATTTATACAGGCCTTGCCCTGCTGGAAATACACGTGGTCTATGTGTTATCTTCTCATGTTCTTGCATTGTACTTCATTGGCTCAAAAACTAGTCACGTTGTTGCACCTTCACATGTGTTGTTCCTTGGTGATCAATCCCCTGCTCCGATGTCTGTTTCATGCTTCTTTATTTCCGTACATCTTTGAATATCAGAGCAAATCTCCATCATTGATCTAAAACTTTCCCAAATATGGGTCATCCATCTTCCTGGTGAACAATAATACATGTGATATACACAACAAACATTATGAGAGATATATCTGATCTAGAAACAACTATAATTCACAGTATTTCAATTTAATGATATGCATTGATTATTAAATAGAAAACAGATAATGACAAGTGCACTGTTATGCAAGAAATTCTATTTAGTTTAAGCTTCGAGAGGAAAATCTCTACATTTCCCCAATGGTTCTCAGTCAAAAAAAAATTAGACATTGGACGACTTAGATCATCTAAAAGATGGATAGTGTTTGATTTGAATCGTTACATCATGTGACCTCGAAAACTCCTTTCCACTTCCGCCCTTCTGAAAAGCGGAAATCGGGTTCACTAATTTTATCAAGTTAGAATTTTATCTTTCAGTTTCCGACTTTCCTTTTCCGCCCTTCTAGAAGGCGGAAATTGGAAAGTAGAAATTCAATCTTTTCCAAAATTAAAATTTGGCTTTTTTGCTTCTGCCCTTCTGGGAAGTGGAAATTAGAAAGCAAATTTTCAATCTTTCACAAAGTTTCAACTTAATATTTCCTCTTTCACTTTTCCGATTCAACCTTTTCTTGACCACTAATTTATGTGGAATCCTCCATGACCGTCAGATCTTGACTCACGGAAATCAGAACTTTAACTTTTCACAACCAAAACTTGATCTTTTCCGCTTCCTTTTTTTCTCTCTTGCTATTTCCTCGACCGTTGATCCATGTTGGAATGATTCTCATCCGTTGATCTGAAATATAAAGTGGAATTATTATGTAAGGAATGTTTCCAAGGTCGTGCCTAAGGAAATTTTACCAAAATAACACTTCAGGCTTAGGAAAATCCTTATACTCAAGCTTCTAGGAACGACTAGGTATGAAAGGGGGCTTTTCTGAGTTGGGAAACAAGTGTAAGTGTGCTTTAAAAAAAAACAGAAGGAGGGGCCCTAAAATGTAAACAAATTGGGGAAGTAGTTGCAGCAACAACAATTGGCGACTAGATGGTGAACACAAATCTCTTAAAAACCTTCTTTGAACAACAAGATTTCCATATGGTATTGTACTATGAATGTTCAATGATTACTTAAAATGTATTTCTTGAGAATTCTTTAAACCATATTTATTTAGGGATGCAACTTTCAAGCATCACATTTGATACCATTTCTTTGGGAGTAAGGTAACTAAGAGTTCAATGTCTTGATAACTCTCCTAGGGCCAGAGTATGAAGTTCATTTTACCCCATGTCTTTAAGTTTCCACTAGATAAGACTCCATGGGATCGTAATATAGTGAGACAGATGTATTCGTTTGTTCCTCATTGCCATGCTATTAGAATTCTTTTGATGCTTTCTTAATGATTGAAAATGTCTTCTGAGTCTTCCTTGATTGCTTCTTTTACTTTGAGAATTTGGTACAAGTTCTTCCATCCACAATTTCCTTTTGTGTGGGTGACAATTTTGTTTTCTCATCATGCTCATGGACGGAGAAGAACCTTGATAATATTTGTTGTTTTGACAACCCTTTTGGTCTGATGGTTTATTTCTTTGGAATCATTTGTTTAATTGAAGACTGAACATTTCAGAAAAAAATAACTTTTCAATCTAAGCCTTTTGGCCTCTTTGATTTGTAGCAATGGGATCATTTTGAATACCATACCTTCATCAGAACTACCTCCTTTCCATTGTTATATCATGATATGCTTCTTGAGACATGTATTAATGTGAGAATGTATGAAACCCCAAGATAGTACTCCATACCTCATGATTTTTTGGTTATTTCATAGGGGTTATAATGATTCAAATGTGGGCTTGAAGACTAGCTTCCCTTTCCATCATCTGTCAATAGTTAAAGAATCTCAATATGATTCAACTTTACCATTTTGTCCTTCCCATAATTAATTCATGTCATACGAATATTTTGAGTTTAATCAGATGCCTATACTTCCATGAACCAAAAATTGAGCTAGTTTATTAAAAGAAAACAAACTAAGGCTACGAAATAAGGTGAAACAAATAGGAAAAAAAATCAATAAAAGCAATTTTATTTATGTACAAAGGGTTTATAGATCCTAGGTGAAGTACTAATTGAGAACAGAACCAAGCTTCCTCAGCTCCTTTTGGATCAAAGGCTCCATTTAGGGTGTGTTTCTTTGAGTTGTTACTGAAAAGGATTTTCTCCAGAATTACCAAACACTTTCATATATTTTACATTTAATTCAATAACCCTTTTCAAACCTAGAGCTTCATACCCTGTAGTGTTCTTTGTGCATTCTACATCAAAATATAAAATCCAAAACATATCTTCTAAATCTATAGAGTTAGTAGCATATCCTACATTAGTAACTAAGTCTACTATATTACAAACAATATGATCATCCCATGAGAATTGAAGAAGATCAGACTTCCTATATGATTCCCAACTGACTTGTTTGGATTGATAGTTTCCTGGTTCAAGCTCGAAAAAGTGATTTCCCAAGACTTAACATGAGAAGTTCATAGGTTCATTCTTCCCTTCTAACTGAGTTATTATTTACTTCATATGTGGTTCCCTTAGTATTTTAATTTGGTTCTGACCATTGTTGTATGGCAACCACATGTGAGAGCAGTCGGTTGCAAAGTAACCATTTAGTTTCATTGACCAATCCCTACTTAAAATTAATCGATATGCTTCTGGTATATCCACTACCATAACATCTATAAACTAACAAAATATGGGATCTGCAGACAAATGAATCAAAACATCTTTCATTTCCCCTATGACTTTAACAACAGATCTATCTAGTTGAATTATCTGAGATGGTGATGGTGTGGGTTGGTCATTAATCCTTTTACATATTGAAATTGGAATGACATTTGATGAAGCCCCAAAATCTACCAAACAGTTATGATTAAAAATATCAAATGATAGAAGAAAAGGTAAAGTCTAAGATTTAGATCTTCCTCCAATGCTTGCTTTATTTACTTCATCATCAGATTCAATGGCTTTTGGGATACTGCTCGGCTGTGGATCAAAATCTTCTAGAAGTTTCCTTCTTTTCTGAGGCAAATTACATAATTCAAATAAATAGATGTTTGCTTTTGTTTTCTTAATGTCCCTTACAATATCATATCCCATGTCCTGTTCTTTAGTAGTATCTGTTTTATTTGCAAAATTTTATACATGTTTATTAATTCTTGGGTTAGTTTCTTTCATTCCTTTTGAATTAACCTTTTGTTGTGTTTGGGTAGTGCTAATAATTTTCTTAAAATTTTCTTTTATATTCTTTTCTTTAGGCATCACTAATATTTTATCCCCCATTGGTCCTTTACTTCTAGTTGTAACATTTATTGGTGATGTTTGGACTTCCTCACTTTGCTCATCTTCGTTTGATCCTAATGTGGGTGCCCAATCCCATAGAACCATACAGTGGTTTCCTCATTTGTCTCTATAGGCTCATTAGTTTGGGCTCTTTCCTCTTCAAGATTTTCCAGCTGGGTATCTAACAATTGATTCATAACCAGATTCATTGAATTTATCCACCGTGAACAATTTTTTTCAAAATGATGTTCTTAGTACAAAATATAGAAATTATCCATGCCTACTTTATTAAAATTTAAAACAATAGAATTAAGTACAGGTGGTTGGGGATTTTCATTCTTTTCCTTTTTTATATAATAAGGAATGAATGTATTTCTATAAGAACTAACTTCCTTATCATTTTCCAAGTCCACTACCTTGTTTGAAAAATGTTGCACCATTTTCACCACATTTTCTAGCTCATTAGAGTGTTCATGTTTGGGCTTAGTTAACAACAAATGCATTTTTCTTATGGTATGTTTCAACTCAGGTTCTAGAGTAAGCCTTGCTATACTATCCATATATTCCTCTATCTTCTTGTCTTCTTCATATTTTTCTACCATTGTAACTTTACCAACCCTTTTTACAAACATTGCTATTGGTAGATAAAGTGTTGTAGTATAATATTCTACTAGAGACTCTTCGGCTAGTTTGGTTGCAGCACTAAAGCTATTCAATAAAGTGGTTAATCTATGATTAAATTATTAGACCTTTTCTTTCTTTTCTATCCTCATAGATAGTAATTCTTTCATGAGAGTGGATACCATTTTTTTGTTGCCGAATTTACCTAAGAATGCCTTTTCAAAACCATCCCAATTTACTATTGAATTAGCTTGCAAAATAAAGTACCATGAAGATGCTTTAGGTTCAAAAGTATATTGAAAACGTATGCAAACCACATATTCATATTCAACATTCAAAATATTCAAAGCCATATAAAATCTCTTTAAATAATCTTTAGCAGAAACACCCTTTCCAGGATCAAATTTTGGCAAAACTCTTTCTAGGTGTTTAGGTAAATCATGCAATGGAGTAGCCAAGTTGAGTGGTGTTATTTTTCTCCATGTGGGTTGATTAACATTTCGAGCCATAATTCGAGGTGGAGACTATGGTGGATATTAACTAAAAATAGAAACTACAGGGGATTCTGGATCTAATTGATCTAGAGGCTAACCAATTTCTTTGATTGATAGATCTACCAGTTCTTCCAAATTTTCCACAAGAATTGAATCCTTAGTGTATGAGACTACTTTCTTGGAATCATGCCTTCTAGGTAACGCAGGAATAAATTTTAACCACCCAAGTTTCTTGAAGTAGGATCTTGTATGTCTCCTAAACTAATCTACTTCCTCAAACATGACATCATACAAACGTTCTGATTCTTCTTTGACAGAACATGTCTATTCTTGTTCTTTAAATCCAGGAAAAAGATCTCTAGGGAAAGTATTTTCTAATGTTTCAGTGTAATCTTCTTTAGAAAATGGATTTCCTCTACCAGCCATGCACTAGCTTCCTTCATTCTAGCTCCAAATCTGTTGATTCCTGGAAAAATCCTGTAATATCCCTCTCATATGCCCTCGAATATTTTTATAATTACACATATTAATGTACTCGTCTTGGTGAGGAGCTCAAGGCCAAGGCCCCACCAAGACAACACCTTGTGGATTATAAAAGTTAACTACCTAAGTGAAAATACTTAGAAGATGATAATGCAATGACACAACCTAACAAAACGGATAACTAAACCCCACCATGGATAAAAACTTATCCCAACTCGAGATGCCCTAGCAGAATACTCAATCCTAGTAACCTTGACGAGAGGGTTGGGGGATTAAAGAAAGAACCAAGGAGAAAACAATCCAAAGAATTAAGAGACATATATATGTATAGAGTAAACAAAGGCTTGATATATGCAAAAGTAGAGAAAATATATAATAGGTAAGTATGGAAGTGGAACACCATATAGTAAAGAAAGATATATATATAATATATAACCGAGGCAATTGCTTACACGTATATATATACCTTTATTACATATGGATAACCGTTATAGAACGAATACCAATATTAAATGGAGTATGATTCTATCCTCTGTATTAGCCATGGGTTTAGGAGCCATTACAGGATATTTAGTCACCGATTGACATATCATATACTCGTCATTAAGTTTCCTTTGATTATGGAAAAAGATAGTAATGGTGGAAATGGTTATTAGATTTAGGAAGGCCTTTAATTACTTCCCACAAGTTGTGTTAAGAGATGTTGAACCAACAGTTTTTAATTTGCGTGAAAAAGCCCAGCACCGATGGAGGAGGCATTTTAGGGCATGCTTAGGCGCTGATAGAGGAGGAGAACGTAGGCGACCACCATCAATTCCCTCGAACTATAAATACCCGTAGTGAACTGACTGTTGGGGGGGGGGCTAAGTGATAAAAAAGAATCATTTCTGATTGTAAGGAAGAGGAGACCTTCTGAGTTGGAGAAGGCCCTTTGCGTGAAGGTGGGGGAAAATAATATTTTTTCCCACTATGCTTGCGTGGGGGAACCTATAACCAGATACCTGTCAAGAGCTACGGGCGTATTTGGACATGGATGCCACCATCCATTTTCGGCGTGGGGTATTCCAACCGATACCTAGCTGGATGTTGCATGGTTGGGTGGGGCATGGATGCATTTCGCTTCCAGTGATGCGATTGGACCAGTGCCCATGAGTTTGGCTATCTGGTATGTGCCTGCTAGGTGATTTTATCCACCTCTCTTTTTTATAAATGCATCTTGTCTAAACGGATTAAGAAGATGCAAATTATTTCACTGCATGCGTTCTTTCAGATTGTGTGGGAGGTCTTGATATTTCTCTTTCGATCTGCGCCAGAGAGAGAGAGAGAGCCTTTCTTATCCTAGGTTGCTGTGCGAGAGAGCACGCACCCAGTTCAACTGTGGGCTAATTGATCGAATGCATTTTAGTATGGTTCCCCAACCCAACGAGCTGAGTGCCAGTAGTTGGGAGTGGCTCCAATGAAACGTGTTAAGAAAACACATTTCAGTAAATAATGACCCAAACCTCTTAACTAGGCTGCGGGTCTCTAAGTGGATTGTTTCGAATGAGGTCTCTAGGTATGGAGTCTCTATATGAAATTCGTTTTTATATTAAAAAAATTTGGGTAATGGATCAGCCTCGACTGACTTTTTGCTTATTTGAACCTTTTAATTCTTTAGGCATCCCTGCATCATTGAAACTTAGATCGTTGGTCTAAATGTAAAATGTTAGGTCTGTAAATCATTACCCACTCTCTGCTTATTACAGAGCATAGCTGTTTTCCCTTTTGTTTTACTGCACCCTGGGTAAATCGGTGAAGAACCACCGTATGTTATAGATGACAAACTTTTGGGATTCTACGATCTAGAGCGTAGCTGTCTGCATTGTTTGAAATACCTGTACCATGCATTAGCAAATCAATGATTAGTCTCCTATGTAGCGTTGGTATTTCTTTTTATTATCTGAGAAACTACGAAGAGGTGCGACCCATCTAGCTTCCTGTACATCCCTTTTTAATTGTATGCTTTAGTCTGATATCTATCGCATGGTATGTTTCTCCCACTTGGATTATTCCAGATTTGTGCACCTTTTGTGTATAGAAATAGTACGAAAGGAATCAACATTAACGTAAGCAACGCAAAAAATTATAAAGGGATTGGTATACAGAGCCTGAAGGGTTAGGGGTGTATGTATTATATATATATATATATATATATAATCTATATATTATGGAAGGCATATGCTTGGTTTGGGATGGAAGGGTCTACATCCATGGACCTACTGCATACACTTATTTCATTTCTCACACTTGTGCCTTACTTCTTATGCATTATAACCTTTGTAATGGCTATGTGTCACTCAAAGAAGCATAGTCTGTTGGTATAGACCTCATGCCAAGAAGGAAATTGGGGAACATCTGAGACACACTCCCAGAGATATTGTATTACTTTTGGTTGCAGTTGTCCCTTTACCTTAACGCTAGATTCAGTGGGAATACTAGAAATTGTTTTGATAATATTGTTCAAAAGAAGGGGCCTTGTAGAAAGGCTATGTTGGTATTATCCTCTATAAGAGACTTTTGCTGAAAGGTTTGCAGTTTGGAAACTGTGGATTTGTAACCTTGATTAAATAATTAATAAAAATATCCAAACGGTTTGGTCTGGACTATCTTTGGTGGATGTAACCCCAAGGTCGGGGTGAACCACGTGAACATGGTTGTCTCATTTGTATTATTATGTTGTTCTTGTTTTCTTTCTCTTTTGTTTACATGATGATGTTATGAATGCAGTATAAAGGATTATTGGTGGAAAGGGTTACTAAACTTGTTTTTGCAGACACCTAATTCGAAACCACATTACTTAAAGCGTTAAGGCATTCAGGGGTATTTTACATATGGTATCAGAGCAAGGTTGAAACGCTCGGGCCTATTGGGGTCAAAATGCTCCCGCATGTTTCATTTTAACTAATGATTGAGTTTTCTTTGTGATCTAGAAAACCAACAAGTTCGCACTATTCATCCAATCCAGGTACCTTAAGTTGTACCCAGTACACATGTTTATCAACCTTGTAGTTGTGCAGGAGAAGGAGGAACCTCTGTGGATTCTTGGAAATAATGTCAATTTGGAGATTCTTGCCCAAAAAGTTCTAGGTTCTACCTGGAAATAATTTTTGCACCATTCATATTATAGTAGGAGTATTTATGCGTGCTTTAGAATGGACGATTAAGCAACTGGAAGATCCAGGTGCTTTGAAGTCTGCATTTTGTTGATAGGAAAGGCAGCCCAAGGGGAGGCACGGTTTCTTCATCTAAGAGAACAAGAGGGAATATCGCTGCTGTGAGTTGTCCTGCACTTTATTCTTTCCCTTATTATGGTGAATAAAAATGGTGAAACCCAATTGGTTGGCATTTAAATGCCCTTTGTGTGTTTATCTGTTAAATGTCTCAGCCATAGAAATAAAAAATACCGGATTTGATTTTACCTGTATTTAGTTGACATTACCGTAAGTCCCAACCGGCGCTGGGTAGAGGGATGACTGTGTTTTGAATAAGTATATTAGGAACATGGGTGTGTATTGTAAAGTTATATTCTGACAATTTCGATTGCTCCAATCCCTTGCTATTTCAGTTTGAGATCAACCTAGTTTATTGTTAGTATAGATGTGTTACAATCTTGGATAATTATGATTTCTAGACGTGTTAATATTTTTGTTTCAGTGTCCCAAAGTAAAGGAATCCACATAAAGGTACATGTCTACATGTGCTAGCAAGTATTCATGTATAATACAATATATAAGTGTGTTTTTCTTTCTGTTTTGAGGTAGGAAAACTCAGGGATTTAAATGTTTGGCTTCATGTAAGAGTATTATACCTTTTCGTAGTTTTATTACAGCCACGACCATGAGCATAGTATTCAAGTTATAACCAGAAAGTTCTTTGAAGAAAGCTCCATGAATGTTGAACACTTAACCATGAAGCAATGACCATCGAACATTTACCTAGTTAATTAAAAAAAAAAAAAAAACCATTAAAGATTGCCACGGTAAGGATTGGACAAATAGAGATAAGTATGTCTCTGTTTATTGAAATATGCTCATCTATGCTTCCATCGGCATGTATGTCCATACCCCTCCATTGATTGAAGGGAAGCATCCTTTCTTATGTCAGTTATGCTAAACCAAGTTGTGACAATACATGCTACTTTGTTTCAAAATACAATTTTATTTATTTTATGCACAATGTGCTATGTAGTCATGAGATGATAATATTCTAGCTCTTATATTTTCTTGTGTTACTCCTTTCGCTCCATTAGACATTATTTGTTTTGATTTCCATGGGTAGGACTTCTATGGAAGGTGCAAATAGTTACCCCATGTATGTAGTGCAATACAATAATGGAATGATTTCAGATTGTCTGTGATTGAAATCCCATGCTGTCCTATGATGGTATTGATCTTATTCTATGGTTGCAATGCAAATCGATTAATTATTTTGGCCAATCCTAGAAGGAAATATAAATTTGTCTATAGTTTATAGATGAAATTAATAATAGGTGAAATGCTTTGAACTTTTGACGAATTAAGGGATTGTAAGACAACCACATCTTGTAAAAAGGACGTGTAAATATTGTATTTGTGGATGTTCATACGGAATGAATGTGTTTGATAACATAGCAACACTAGTCCTCCATGGTATTCATGATAGTTAATTCCCACAAAGGCATCTATTGAACAGATATAGATTTATATTATTTGATACACAATCTTCTATGTAGATTGGGAGCCATGCTCCTTGGTCAGAAAGCATGCATTTCTAAGTTTCTCTCACCTGACTTGTTTCCTATCTTATGTTTTGAGTAGCATTTCCTATCTCATGTTTTGATTATATCTTGGACAGAATTTTCATTTTAGGTATCGATCTGGTAACCAAATAGACTAATTGTTGGAATGAATACTTATTTATATCATATGTCTATTTGAAGAGTCTAGTAAGAACCCTGGAATTTATTCTAGTGCTAGATGGAAGGATCTTGTTGGTAGTCCTCCGATTAAATCCAGGGAGTTTTTCATAGCATTTTGTTGCTTGGGTCGTATTTAGATTGATATGGATTTGATTATCTAAATATATTAATATTGAAATTAGGTGAGTTGATGAAGGTTTTATAATGTTATATGCTAACCTGGCAGGATGTGCCCGGAGCACTATCAGTCGAAATTGACTGATAGGAAAAGGATTACTACCGTAGATAATGAGGTTAAGTATGGGTGTTAATTTTCACTTAATATAATTGATGAATTTCAAGTTTCAAAGTGAAGGACTAACTATGGATGATATCTACATACTAACCTTGCAGGCTTCACCGATATTGTGACAATTGCTGCGATTGACATGCATTATGGCATATAAATATGCCTACATACGTGAGTTGTGCTCAAAAAAGAGTAAGGAGTAACTTTCTATATGATTTACAAGGTTACATAACTCATGAATGGCAATTAAAAATCAATGCAAAGTAAGAAACCATGATAATTGATTATTTTGGGTTATCCGCAATATGATAAACTAAAACCCATAGAGTGCTTGCAAGCATGAGAAATTATGGCCATGAGAAAAGGCTAAAGCAACAAAACTATGATGAGTTAAATCTCATGTGTCACCACGAGGGAGTGGTGATGGAGGTAGTGGTTGAAAGCTACCTTGTTTTCTCCCGGGCCAGCAAGGGACCACTAGGCATTCTGGGGACGCCTAGATGTAAGACATTTCGTTAAGGCTCATTCCGCACACATTAGAGGACTACCACATGAGTGGGGGAATTTGTGAAGAGAATAACCTCTAGGCACTGTGGGGGTGTGCAAGAACGGAGTGCCTCAGCTTGGTGAAGCACCTTGAATAGCACAAAAAGGAGATACGCCTACAGAGGGGTATAGGGTATCGTCCTTGTGTTGGGTAGCTTGAATTGGTACTTGGAGTACTGTTGGCACTTGGTGTGCTGGGATGGAGGACATCCAAATAAAATGCGGTAAAAGGTATGTGCATTAAAGGTAAACTTGTACCTATGAGGTAATATGTTGATTTATTGATAGATAGAACTGACAGGCATATATTGGAGCCACTGTGGATTATAAAAAAATTGTATAGTGGGATTTCTACATTGTCCCAATGTCAATGCTAGTAGTAATGTTTTATTGATGTATCAATTGCTTTATGGAAAATAATTGGGTATTATGGCACCAATGAACACTACAAAATTGCAGATTGTTACAGTGCAAAGGAATCTATGACTTTTGTTTAAGATGAATTGTGATTTGGACATGAATTACTGAAAAGACTAAATGGTAGTTATGATGCTGCAAAAGAATTGCTAATTATGTTTCATGATGAATTGAATTTTATCTAGGTGAAATTTGGGTAGACCCAATTTTTTTAGGTCCTACGAACCCACAAAGATTAGAAAAGAAAACCGAAAGAGAGATCCAAGCAGGGCAAAGCATGAAGAAATGACTCGAGAGAAGAATAAAAGTTTTGTCAAAGAAACAAGAAACACCGAGGACGGTGTTTTGTTTTTTTTATGGGGGAAGGATGTAATATCCCTCTCATATGCCCTCGAATATTTTTGTAATTACACATATTAATGTACTCGTCTTGGTGAGGAGCTCAAGGACAAGGCCCCACCAAGACAACGCCTTGTGGCTTATAAAAGTTAACTACCTAAGTGAAAATACTTAGAAGATGATAATGCAATGACACAACCTAACAAAAGGGCTAACTAAACCCCACCATGGATAAAAACTTATCCCAACTCGAGATGCCCTAGTAGAATACTCAATCCTAGTAACCTTGACGAGAGGGTTGGGGGATTAAAGAAAGAACCAAGGAGAAAACAATCCAAAGAATTAAGAGACATATATATGTATAGAGTANTAAATGGAGTAAGATTCTATCCTCTGTATTAGCCATGGGTTTAGGAGCCGTTATAGGATATTTAGTCACTGACTGACATATCATATACTCGTCATTAAGTTTCCTTTGATTATGGAAAAAGACAGTAATGGTGGAAACGGTTATTAGATTTAGGACGGCCTTTAATTGCTTCCCACAAGTTGTGTTAAGAGACATTGAACCAACAGTTTTTAATTTGCGTGAACAAGCCCAGCACCGATGGAGGAGGCATTTTAGGGCATGCTTAGGCGCTGATAGAGGAGGAGAACGCAGGCGACTACCATCAATTCCCTAGAACTATAAATACCCGTAGTGAACTGACTGTTGGGGGGGGGGCTAAATGATAAAAAAGAACCCTTTCCAATTGTAAGGAAGAGGAGACCTTCTGAGTTGGAGAAGGCCCTCTGCATGAAGGTGGGGGAAAATAACAGTTTTTCCCACTATGCTTGAGTGGGGGAACCTATAACCATATACCTGTCAAGAGCTACAGGCATATCTAGACGTGGATGCCACCGTCCATTTTCGGCGTGGGGTATTCCAACCGATACCTAGCTGGATGTTGCATGGTTGGGTGGGGCATGGATGCATTTCTCTTTTAGTGATGCAATTGGACCAGTGCCCATGCATTTGGCTATCTGGTATGTGCTTGCTAGATGATTTTCTCCATCTCTCTTTTTTATAAATGCATCTTGTCTAAACGGATTAAGAAGATGCAAATTCTTTCACTCCATGCATTCTTTCAGATTGTGTGGGAGGTCTTGATATTTCTCTTTTGATCTGCGCCAGAGAGAGAGAGAGAGAGCCTTTCTTATCCTAGGTTGCTGTGCGAGAGAGCACGCACCCAGTGCAAGTATGGGCTGATTGATCGAATGCCTTTTAGTACGGTTCCCCAACCCAACGAGCTTAGTGCTAGTAGTTGGGAGCGGCTCCCATGAAACGTGTTAAGAAAATGCATTTCAATAAATAATGACCCAAACCTCTTAACTAGGCTATGGGTCTCTAGGTGGGTTGTTCTGAATGAGGTCTCTAGGTATGGAGTCTCTATATGAAATTCATTTTTATATTAAAAAGAATTTGGGTAATGGATCAGCCTCGACTGACTTTCTGCTTATTTGAACCTTTTAATGCTTTAGGCATCCTTGCATCATTGACACTTAGATTGTTGGTCTGAATGTAAAATGTTAGGTCTATAAATCATTACCCACTCTCTGCTTATTACAGAGCATAGCTGTTTGCCATTTTGTTTTACTGCACCCTAGGTAAATTGGTGAAGAACCACCGTATATTATAGATGACAAACTTTTGGGATTCTACAACCTAGAGCGTAGCTGTCTGCATTGTTTGAAATACCTGTACCATGCATTAGCGAATCAATGATCAGTCTCCCGTGTAGCATTGGCATTTTTTTTTATTATCTGAGAAACTACGAAGAGGTGCAACCCATCTAGCTGCTTGGACGCCCCCTTTTAATTGTATGCTTTAGTCTGATATCTATCGCATGGTATGTTTCTCCCACTTGGATTATTCCATATTTGCTCACCTTTTGTGTACAGAAATAGTACGAAAGGAATCAACATTAACGTAAGCAACACAAAAAATTTGTAACTGGAAATTATAAAGGTATTGGTATACAGAGCCTGAAAGGTTAGGGGTGTATGTATTATATATATATATATATATAATCTATATATTATGGAAGGCATATGCTTGGTTTGGGATGGAAGGGTCTGCATCCATGGACCTACTGCATACACTTATTTCATTTCTCACACTTGTGCCTTACTTCTTATGCATTATAACCTTTGTAATGGCTATGTGTCACTCGAAGAAGCATAGTCTGTTGGTATAGACCTCATGCCAAGAAGGAAATTGGGGAACATCTGAGACACACTCCCAAAGATATTGTATTACTTTTGGTTGCACTTGTCCCTTTACCTTCACGCTAGATTCAGTGGGAATACTAGAAATTGTTTTGATAATATTGTTCAAAAGAAGGGGCCTTGCAGAAAGGCTATGTTGGTATTATCCTCTATAAGAGACTTTTTCTGAAATGTTTGCAGTTTGGAAACTGTGGATTTGTAACCTTGATTGAATACTTAATAAAAATATCCGGACGGTTTGGTCTAGATTATCTTTGGTGGACGTAACCCCAAGGTTGGGGTGAACCACGTGAACATGGTTGTCTCATTTATATTATTATGTTGTGATTGTTTTCTTTCTCTTTTGTTTACATGATGATGTTATGAATGCAGTATAAAGGCTTATTGGTGGAAAGGGTTACTAAAATTGTTTTTGCAGACACCTAATTCGAAACCACATTACTTAAAGCATTAAGGCATTCAGGGGTATTTTACAAATCCCTGGTACCAAACAATAGGGATTCTCCTCGGTAGACAATCCCAATTAGATAGTCCACCATTTCATGTGGAGAATCAGTCCGATTTACGTTCTATCTACCGTATATTAAGCTCTTTAAATATTTTATTGATTATGTCCCAATCCACCATTTATATGATTTTTATTTAAAGAATGAAATCCAGATGCCTAAGCTAAATGCAGGTCTAATATAGATCTAAAACTAACTATTATATCCCCTGCCAGGGAGAAAATTTAGAGTTCAGAGTAATATACTGTAAATGCTCATAAAAGTCTAATAGATAGTTGTACCATAATAATAATCACATTCACAACATAAATAATACCAAAGACATATCTGATATAATTAAATGATTTATTACCCTATCAACACATAGATTTATACATACAACAGAGCATTCATGACCAAGGAAATAGTTCCAGGAGGTTAGAACAATCTCATTGTATGATGTACAGAAGCAAGAAGAAATACTTCTACAGTATGCATTCAACACATTCCAATTAAGTCTCTATGCAGGCCTTTGTTCCAGCAAATTGACCCTTCTTATTAGCAAAGAGTTAGCTCTTCTACAAAATAGTCCAGTATTCTTTTCATCAGCCAAAGTACTTTCTATGGTGTTCGGCACCCCTATTTATACTATCTCTATATGTCACCCAGGAGATTCCCAAGTTTCTTATTCGCCCACCTAGCTGAAAATAAACGGTTTCATAAAACAAATAAAAATTTATACGGGCCTTGCCCTACTGGACACACACGCGATCTATGCATTAGCTTCTCATGTGCTTGCATTGTATTTCGTTGTCTCAAGAACCAGTCATGCTTCTGTGCCTCCACGTGTGTTATTTCTTGGTGATAAATCCCCTGCTCCTGTGTTTGTTTCATGCTTCTTTATTTTCCCACATCTTTGAATATCAGAGAAAATCTCCATCATTGATCTAAAACTTTCTGAAATATGGTCCTTCCATTCTCTTGGTGAACAATAATACATGTGATATACAAAGAAAACGTTATGAGAGATATATTTCATATAGAAAAGACCATAATTCGTAGTATTTCAATTTAATGATATGCATCAATTATTAAACAGAAAATAGATAATGACCCACACCCTGTTACGCAAGAAATTCTATTTAGTTTAAGCTTCGAGAGGAAGATCTCTCAGTTTCCCCAATGGTTCTCAATAAACAAAAAACAGAGGTTGGACAACTCAGATCATTTGGAAGATGGATTAGGTTTGATTTGAACCATTAGATCATGCGGCCTCAACAGCTCCTTTCCTCTTCTGCACTTCTGGAAAGCAGAAATTGGGTTCACCAATTTTATCAAGTTAAAATTCTATCTTTCTGCTTCTGCCCTTCCGAAAGAGGAAAGTCAATATTTTCTGAAATTAAACTTTGGCTTTTCCGCTTCTCCCCTTCTGGAAAGCGGAAATCAGAAAGCAGATTTGCAATCTTTCATGAAGTTTCAACTTAATCTTTCATCTTCCGCTTTTTCACTTCTACATTTTCTTGATCGTTGATTTGTGCGGAATCCTCCATGACCGTCTGATCTTGATCTATGAAAAGCAAAAAGAGGAACTTTAACTTTCACAACCGATACTTGATCTTCTCAGCTTCTTCTTTTCCGCTTCCTCTATTTCCTGGACCATTGATCCATGTTGGAGTGATTCTCAACCGTTGATATTAAATCGAAAGTAGACTTTTTATGTAACACATTTTTCCAAGGTCGTGCCTAAGGAATTTTTACCAAAATGACACTTCAAGATTAGGAAAATCCTTCTGCTAAAGCTTTTAGGAAATACTAGGTATGCAGGGGGGCTTATATGAGTTGGGAAACAAGTGTAAGTGTGTTTTTAAAATAAAGAAAAGGAAGGAGGGGATGTAAAATGTAATTTTTTTTTGGGAAGCAGTTGCAGAAGCAACACAAAGATAGTACATGATGAACATAGTTCCTATGATATCTTTCCATATCAATTATGTCATGGTTCTCATCTATCACTAGTACATGTGAACATTTTTTCCATGACAAATCATCGCTACAATGAACATGATGATGATTATTTCTATTATTCTAATGAGTATGAACATAATGATCATGATGATGAAGAAGATGACATTGATGACGACGACGATGATGATAACATTGATGATGATGATTATTATAACATTTACAGTGATGAGGTTGAGGATGAGGATGAGGTTGATTATGATGTTGACGATGACGATGGTGAAGATGGTGATGCTGGTGATGATGATGATGATGATACCATTGATGATCATAAAGATGAATATTATGATGGTTGCGATTATTATAATGAGGATGAACATGATGATGATGATGATTTCTATTATTCTAATGAGTATGAACATGATGATCATGATGATGAAGATGATAACATTGATGACAATGATGATGATGATGATGATAAAATTGATGACGGAGATGATTATAACATTGACGATGATGAGGCTGAGGATGAGGATGAGGTTGATTATCATGTCGATGATGATGATGATGAAGATGGTAATGATGGTGATGATGATGATGATACCATTGATGATCATAAAGATGAAGATGATGATGGTTGTGATTATTATAATGAGGATGAACATGATGATGATGATTTTTATCATTCTAATGAGTATGAACATGATGATCATGATGATGAAGATGATAACATTGATGACAATGATGATGATGATAACATTGATGACGATGATTATTATAACATTGGCGATGGTGAGTTTGAGGTTGAGGATGAGGTTGATTATGATGTCGATGATGACAATGATGAATATGGTGATGATGGTGATGATGATGATGATGATTATGATGATTATGATACCATTGATGATCATAAATATGAAGATGATGATGGTGATGGTGATGATGATGATTATGATACCATTGATGATCATAAAGATGAAGATGATGATGGTTGTGATTATTCTAATGAGGATGACCATGATGATGATGATTTCTATTATTCTAATGAGTATGAACATGATGGTGATGATGAATATGATAACATTGGTGGTGATGATGATGATGATGATAACATTGATGATGATGATGATTATAACATTGACAATGATAAGGATGGGGATGAGGATAAGGTTGACGATGATGATGATGATAAACCTGAGGACATTAGAGGAAATTTCAACTCAAAATGGACCTTTTGACTCTAATTCAAATTCCATGTCATCATGTGTTAGCCAATCAAATTGCTTTAAATTTGAAATACCGTATAGGTCTTAAACACTTTTTTAATATAAATTTGGGGATAGATATCATAAAAAAGACTATTTTTTTTGTTTTTATTTTTGACATATCTCCTTTTTTTCACTCAAATTTCGATCGGGAGATCTCGTTGGATGCAGAATTAAATTCCGCATCCAACGAGTACCCACTCGGCATACTTTTGATGGACCCTGCTACCCCAAAAACAAGAAATACCTGAAAAAAATGTGATGATGACATCATCATCACATTTTTTTTAGGTATTTCTTGTTTTTTGGGTAGCAGGGTCCATTAAAAGTATGCCGAGTGGGTACTCGTTGGATGCAGAATTTAATTATGCATCCAATGAGATCTCCCGATCGAAATTTGAGTAAAAATACGGGGAGATATGTTGAAAATGCAAACAAAAAAGTAGTTTTTTTCTTTTCTTCCTCCAAAATTAATAAATATTATCTTATTATTTTAACTATTTTTTTTTTTTTAGGAGGCCCATTTTGAGTTGAAATTTCCTCTAATGTGAGGATGATGTCAATGATGATGATGATGAATATGGTGATGATGGTGATGATGATGATCATGATGATTACGATGATGATGATGATGATTATGATACTGTTGATGATCATAAAGATGAAGATGATGATGGTTGTCATTATTCTAATGAGAATGACCATGATGATGATGATTGTTATTATTCTAATGAGTATGAACATGAATATGTTGATGGTTGTGATTATTCTAATGAGGATGATCATGATGATGGTGATTGCTATTATTCTAATGAGTATGAACATGATGATGAAGATGATAACATTGATGACAACGATGATGATGATGATAACATTGATGATGCTGATGATTATAACATTGATGATGATGAGGTTGAGGATGAGGATGAGGTTGATTATGATGTCGATGATGGAGATGATGAAGATGGTGATGATGGTGATGATGATGATAATGATGATCATGATACCATTGATGATAATAAATTCATCAATCAATATCATCAATGAGTACAAAATATTCTTCTATGTCATTTCAATATTAATCAACTTCTTCATTGGATTCTTCATCTAACACATCTGCAACGACCAACTGGTCCTATCTGCATAACCTTCTTCTTCGACATTGTCTTCTTCCTCTAAATTATACTTGACCGGTCTTCCTCTTGGATCATATCTAACAATGTATGACCAACCTGATTTACCTGGAACCTCTAAGTAAAAGACCTACTCACATTAACTTGGAAGAACATAAGGCTCTGTACCCGGTTCAAGTGCCCTTGTATTAACCATGGTAAATCCATTGGCATGCTCAATAATAGTTCTTTCAAGATCACGTTCATTAATTCGTAGCCTGTACCATTTGACCTCAAATAATACTATTTTAAAGGAATTAAAGTCACACTCAATTATATCTTCCAAATAGCCATAGTACCCATTTTTCGATACTTTTGGATGCTTATCACTTCTAGAGGAAAAATTAGTGACTTGAAAAACTACAGTTATCCCACAATTGAATTTTTTCTTCTTGTCATCCAACTTTTTGATGAAAAATTTACAATCATTGGACCACATAGACTTGTGCATTTCACTCATTATATGAGGAATTTATCTCTCCCAATACCTAATATCTTCTTTATGGATTTCATTAAATGAAAGCCATGTACAAATGATGCAAGAAAATAACTCTGATCAATAAGATCGAGGCATATATAATAAAGTTCCACTATGTAAAACAAAATATGTCAATAAGTTATGCAAAAAATTTAACAAACATTTTAATGCATATAAATTGTTACTTACCTCATGTATTTACCAAGATCATATATAACTTGTTTTATGTCGTGATCAAAGCTATCTAGGAGAGATAGAGGTAGAACATACTGTAACAAAAAGAAAATCATTATTTATTTAATTTCCAAATAAAAGACAACAATTACTGAGAAATATCTACTCAATGGAAATTATATACATAATTAACTACCTTAATGAATGTATGCCAATCATGAGTTTTAACACCACCAAAATCACCTTCTTTCGTTAATATATTTTGTATGTTCGACGAAAACCCAATCGAAAACATTATTTTATGAATGACCTCTTT
The DNA here is from genome assembly GCA_001517045.1 of Pseudotsuga menziesii. Taxonomy (NCBI): domain Eukaryota; kingdom Viridiplantae; phylum Streptophyta; class Pinopsida; order Pinales; family Pinaceae; genus Pseudotsuga; species Pseudotsuga menziesii. Next base: position 131,107 of record LPNX010693814.1, read on the forward strand.
TATATCATTGCTTTGTTTCTCTCTCAATGAAAATGCACAACAATCAAATTTCAACAATAAGAAAAAGTCAATGACCGTTACTGTGATGACCGTTGATTTTCAAGTGTTTAGTGCCCGTCTCTATAGCGACAAACGTCTGTCTTCATCACAATAGAGTCGAAATTTCGTCACTACAGAGACACACATTCATTTACATCGTAGTAGCGATGATGATCGGGGGCCAAAAACAATTTATTTTCAAAATATTTATCAATTTATCCACGAAAATTACCATTTTAACTTATTTGTGGAAATATTTCATGGAACTTTTGATCCATATGTACTAGCGACTATTCTAATATTTATGCTCACATTCTGTCAATTGTTTATCTTCCTCTTAAAACAAATTCCTGGATTATGAATGTGGACGCCCAATTTTTATTTCACTACTCACAATTTTACTCTCACTCTTTGTTGGGATAGGTTAGTTTAGCTAGGAATTGCATTTAGGTTAGTTTAACTTGCATTTGATCCTTAAATTATAAAAACCTAAATGGTATACCAGGTCACAACTAGTGAAACCCAATAAGGAATGGTTGTCTATCCATAATCCAAATAGGTTCCTTTCTCCTAATGGTTTGAGGTCTTGTTGGGACTTCTTACTAGAAAATCCCTATTGTTTACCCTGGGTCATTTCAACCTGTGAACACAACCATTGTTGAGCTGTGACGAGAGTGACATATGTCACTTGATGAGAATAACAAGTGGGTTTCATGAATGCCCACATTACAACATGTGAGAAATGAGAATACAACCTAATGTATGAAAGGCATTCAGTATGAAGAAGATGAACAATAGATGGCACATAGTTTTGCAGTTGAACCTAATGAGAGCATGTCTGAAGAATATGAATAACTCAACAAAGTATTCAAAATTCTAAGGAAGAAGAAATGGTTGAATCCAAGTAGTTGCACAAAGAAGAAAATGAATCCAAAGTTCAAAGTGTATATCACAAAGAAGAAAAAGAGAATTGAAAGCATCAATGTTTAGAGTAGTAAGAAATTGCAACATCACATAGCATGAAAGAAGGTTAAGATGACATTGTCTTAACAATTTCCAATCCTAGATGAGACATTGACTAGCAGATATTCGTATTTCTTAAGTTTTACGCCCATAAAGGATATGGAAATCTATGATAATTGTTAGTGATAGAATTGTTAATGGTCATAATTAAGGGGGAGTTAGTGGTTGATTGATCACAAAGTAGTTAATCATTATGAAGCCTAAGATTGACATTATCAAATTCACAATTAGTTGTTGGGTTGATCTTTCTAGAGAAGTCTCTAGATGTGTATCTAACGAGTCTATGATGCAATGAGAAATGATTCATACTTTTCTATTGTGTCTCAATTGTTTCTTTGCTTCTGAAATTTAAGAAGTAATGTTTGGAATTAATTGAAACCCTAGGTTCGTTTACTTAAATACATTTCATTTCCTTTTTAACAAAAAAGATTTCCAATCAAGCGCTATGTGGGACATTCATATTGCTTCATTTTCAAATTTGGTCTAATTTTATAGAACCATCAACACATACAATTATTTATATTGTAAAAATAGATTATTAATTTGTTTTGTTTATTTAAGTTGATTCAGAATACACTCATAGGTCGAGGTTGTGTGAGATATATGATTGTAATTTCGTGTCTCAGGAACATATTCTTACTGAGAAAAAATGAAATAAATACCCTCATCGAGACATCTCTTAATGAGTTCTTGAAAGAAAGAGAAGTGGGCACATTGTTTTGAATTGAATGAAATTTTAGGTGTCTTACACATGCATGTGTGGATTGTTTTTGTTTTTGAAAAATACAACGTTACTTTGTATTTAAATAATATTTTTTTAAAACTTTGTATCAAGCGGATTACATATGTTAATATTTTTGTTAATTTTAATAATAATAATAATAATAATAATAATAATGTTAAAAATAATTTAATTTACATTTTAATGTTATAAAAAAATATTTAAAAAAATAAAAATGATTATATTATTCAACCTAAGCCAAATTTACACATGATGGTGGAATATTCAATTTACAGATTTTAGTCGGTATATGCTTACGAATGTCTATTGTTGATATGAATATTACCAATATAGAATTTTATGCTTGCTGATTTCTATTACTGATGAAGAAACCTCCAATGTGTTAGGATTATTAATCCTCCCTTGGTCAAATGTCTATTACATTAATTTATCCTGACTTAGGAGATTTTATTAATTAAATGAGTCCACTAGTACCATTGAGTCCACATGGCCTAATGGGGCCACATGTACTAGTCACTAGAGTGTGGGAAACACTGCTAGAGGTTAACTGCCACTTACTGCATGTGCATGCATTAGTTTGGGTACCTCCTAGACCAATCCCTACATTTTAGGAGCAATTGGGAGTCCCGAATCCAACCTCCTTCAGTTAGTTGGAGTTGGAACTAGTTAGTCTTAGTTAGCCCCCAGTTACTTTCAATTAGTTCACAATCAGTTAGCTAGTGCTAGTTATGCATGGGCGCTAATGCATGGATGCATGTGGAGTAAGCACCTTTTCCCACCTACCACACTCAGTTGCACTGAGTTAACTAGTTGTCATTGATTAATTGAGTTGTTGCACATTTGGGAGTTGATCTATTAGACTCTGATATTGATTGAGATACCATGAGTTAGATGGTCAGTTAGATACAGTTAGATCCAGTGGATAGATTCGAATTTCTACCTAATGCATTCAAATTCTTTTCCTATGTAAACTATTGTAACATCGGATTTTATTATTGTGAATGATATTGTAAATTCCTGAGCAATACTTGTCCATTTCCTGTGTGGTTTATTTTGTTTAGTTTGTATATTCATTCTCCATTTAATGCAAACATTATTATAAATATATGCTTGAATATCTAAATGGAATTCAAATTCTAATATGGTATCAGATCCTTCTCAGGAAGGTTTCATGCTTGTTTCTCTCCACTGAAAATAAGAAGTAGTTGGGCTTCCACAAAAGTCCCCTACGAAAATTGGCTAGCTCTGGATTTATTCAGAGTAGCAGAGAGGGTGTGACGAACCCTAAAAACATGTTCATGTTGAGAGGAAAATAATGGTTCTACCAGTTCAGATATTTTTAGTTTTGCAGTGATATTTTGCAGGTTCAACTTCATATGGATTTGATATTATAATTTCCTCTTCTTACTCCATCCACAAGATATTCAAAATGGAAGTCGAAGATGATTGCATCTCTAAAGAGACAAGGTCTCTATAAGTTATCTATGGGACTTGTTAAAGAGTATTATGAATATGAGAAAGACTGGCTAAATGACGGTGATAGAACTTATGGAGCAATATCTGGGACGTTTTCTTGAAGCTTGCTTATAGACCTTATTGAGTTTGCAGAATACCCAAAGGCTTTCTGGATAGAACTGGATAGAATCTTTGGGAAGTACAATGAGGATTGTTATATAAATATGGGGAGCAAATTTAGAACCAAAAGAGTTCTTTACGCAAAATTCTTGGCCTCTACTCTCTCTGATGAAGTTGTTCAAGATGAAGAAGAAGCAAAATATTCCTCACAGTCAATTCGAATTGAAGAAAGTCTCCTTGGAGTGACTCCTTCTCCTATTGCTCCGGAAGTGTATGAGATATCTGATATCTCATATCCTCTCATGGATGATCCAGAAGAAGACATTCAAATCTCAATTATTGAAGAAAATCTCTCCTTCCATTCTATCCAAAAATTCTCCAGTGATTCTTCTATTATAAATTATGTGCATAGTTTACTGGTGATTTCTCTAGGAAAGGGAGAGGGATTTGATTTATCTATCTCTAATGATGTTGCTAGTGTGTATATAAGTAATTATTTGGATGTTTTGGTAATAATTTCATATTTTAGGAGTGATCTAGACACTCTCATTGATCTTGAGCTTCCAACAAATTTCTACATGATTGCATGCACTGATACTCAGGATTTTGAAGAAGGAGAAAATTGTGCATCTACCATCTTGATGGAGCACACTCTTGGATCTAATATGGAATTTATTGGATCTGATTTGATATTATTTGGTTCTGATTTGATATTACTTGGTTCTAAGGTTCAATAGATTCCAGTACTGCTTGTAGCTATTCTCATCAATTTTGGTGTGAAGAAATAAGTACCAAAAATCTCTTTCAAAGGTTTTGAAGAAGGAGAAAACTACGCGTATATCAGCTCGATGGAGCACACTCTTGGGTCTGATATAGAATTTATTGGATCTAATATGATATTATTTGGATATGCTCTAACATTATTTGGTTATAGGGTTTAATAGATTTCAGTATCGCTTGTAGCTGTTCTCATCAATTTTGGTGTGAAGAAACAAGTACCAAAAATCTCTCTCAAAATTTTTGCTGGGGATTTGATGTCAATTTTCTCTCATGAGTTTGCTGATATTATATTTTGGAAATATTTGGATATTTTGGAAATAATTTTAGTTTGTAGGAGTGATCCATTCACTCTCATTGATCTTGAGCTTCCAACAAATTTCTACATGATTGCATGCACCGATATTCAGAATTTTGAAGAAGGAGAAAATTGTGCATCTACCATCTGAGCAAACTCTTGGATATGATATGAACCTTATTGGATATGCTATGATATTATTTAGATCTGATATGATATTACTTGGTTCAATATTTCAGGTTCATGAGCTTTCAGTACTGCATGTAGCTGGTTTCATCAATTTTGGTGTGACAAATCAAGTACCGCAAGTCTCCTTAAAAATTGCTGTTGGGGATTTGATTTCACTTCACAGTTTTGGATCCGATATTAATATTTTTGGATCTGATTTATTTTCTGATGTGATAATATGTGGTTCATGTTTCAATATTCAATATATTTCAGTATTGCTTATAACTGGTTTCATCAATTTTGATGTGACGAATCAAGCACCGCAAGTCTCTTTCAATTTTGTTGTTGAGGATTCGATGTTAGTTCTTTCTTATGAATTTGATGATATCATATTTTGTGAATTATTGGATATTTATGAAGCTATATCAGATTATGGATCTCAATAATTCGCTCTCCATATTCCGATGGATTCTTTACCTTTGGTCACATGCTCATCTACTCACAGAACTAGTAAAGAGGGGGACATTCTGCATCTTCCTAGACACTTGCTCCTAACACTTTGGGTTGATTTTACCACTCATGGTTTTCTGTTCAATACTGAAATATATAATATTCTTGGGTTTTCCTCACATGTTTTTAATTCTCAAGCACCTTTGCTCTCTCATCAGTTGATATCAGCTGCACTACATGTGTCCAGTTTTTATCCTGTAATTGTCTATATTCCTGATTCAGTTGAGCACATTATTCTTCTTCCAAAGAGGAAGATTCCTCCAGAAATAAGAACTTTGTTTGGATTCATGGGTTCAACTACACAGAAGAACCAAGATACTGTTTTTGCATAGTGTTGCAAATAGCAGCAAAAATTTTCACAAGTTTTTTCAAAATTTGTATTTCTGCTTATTTTGAGGGGAGGGTTCTCCATGAGGTTTTCCCCTATGTACTGAGTCATATTAAGCAGCATTATGTCTTTTATATTATATTTGTGTGATCTATGGTCTTGTTACCAGGGCCCACATTTGTCCAAATTTGTCCAAGTTAGGATTCAGGGGGGGTGTTAGGATTATTAATCCTTCCTTGGCCAAATGTCTATTAGATTAATTTAGCCTAACTTAGGAGTTTATATTAATTAAAAGAGACCACTAGTACCATTGGGTTCACATGGAATAATGGGGCCACATGTACTAGTCACTAGAGCGTGGGGAGCACTGATAGAGGTTGAATTCCACTTAATGCATGTGCATGCATCAATTTGGGTGCCTCCTAGACCAATCCCTACATTTTAGGAGAAACTGGGAGTCTCGACACCAACCTCCTTCAGTTAGTTAGAGTTGGAACTAGTTAGTCTTAGTTAGCCCCCAGTTAATAAGTAATGTTTGGAATTAATTGAAACCCTAAGTTGGTTTACTTAAATACATTTCATTTCCTTTTTAACAAAAAGGATTTCCAATCAGGCGCTATGTGGGACATTCATATTGCTTCATTTTCAAATTTGGTCTAATTTTATTGAACCATCAACACATACAATTATTTATATTGTAAGAATACATTATTAATTTTTTTTGTTTACTTAAGTTGATTAAGAATACACTCATAGGTTGAGGTTGTGTGAGATACATGATTGTAATTTCATGTCTCGGAAACATATTCTTACGGAGAAAAAATAAAATAAATACCCTCAACGAGACATCTCTTAATGAGTTCTTGAAAGAAAGAGAAGTGGGAACATTGTTTTGAATTGAATGAAATTTTAGGTGTCTTACACATGCATGTGTGAATTGTTTTTGTTTATTTGAAAAATACAACGTTACTTTGTATTTAAATAACATTTTTTTTAAACTTTGTGTCAAGCGTATTACATATGTTAATATTTTTGTTAATTTATATATATATATATGTTAAAAATAATTTAATTTACCTTTTAATGTTATAAAAAAATATTTAAAAAAATAAAAATGATTATATTATTCAACCTAAACCAAATTTACACATGATGGTGCGATATTCAATTTACATATTTCAGTTAGTATATGCTTACCAATGTCTATTGTCGATATAAACATTACCAGTATAGTTGCTTATGCTTACCGATTTCTATTGCCAATGAAGAAACCTCCAATGTGTTAGGATTATTAATCCTGCCTTGGTCAAATGTCTATTAGATTAATTTAGCCTGACTTGGGAGTTTTCATTAATTAAATAAGTCCACTACTACCATTGGGTCCACATGGCCTAATGGGGCCACATGTACTAGTCAATAGAGTGTGGGGAACACTGCTAGAGTTTAACTGCCACATATTGCATGTCCATGAATCAATTGGGGTGCCTCCTAGAGCAATCCCTACTTTTTAGAAGCAATTGGGTGTCTCGGCACCAACCTCCTTTAGTTAGTTGGAGTTGGAACTAGTTAGTCTTAGTTAGCCCCCAGTTACTTTTAGTTAGTTCAAAATTAGTTAGCTGGCGCTAGTTATGCATGGCTAATGCATGGCTGCATGTGGAGTAGGCACCTTTTACCACCTACCACACTTAGTTGCACTAAGTTAACTAGTTGTCGCTGATTGATTGAGTTGATGGACATCTGGGAGTTTATCTATTGGACTCTGATATTGATTGAGACACCATGAGTTATATGGTCAGTTAGATATAGTCAGATCCAGTGGATAGATTCAAATTTCTACCTAATGCATTCGAATTATTTTCCTATGTAAACTATTGTAACACCGGATTTTATTATTGTGAATGATAATGTAAATTCCTAAGTAATACTTGTTTGTTTCCTGTGTGGTTTGTTTTGTTTAGTTTGTATCTTCATTCTCCATTTACTGCAAAAATCATTAGAACTATCTGCTTAACATTCGAGGAAATTTCAATTTAAAATAGGTCTTCCAAAAATAATACAAATTCCATGTCATCATGTATTAGCCAATCAAAATGCTTTAAAAATTCAAAAAGGGAGCACCTCTCAAAAAAAAATTTAATATAAATTTGGGGATAGGTATCATAAAAAAAACTACTTTTTTTGTTCGTATTTTTGACATATCTCCCTATGTTTTTACTCAAATTTTGATTGGGAGAGATCGTTGGATGCATAATTAAATTCTGCATCTAATGAGTACCCACTCAGAATACTTTTGATGGGCCCCACTACCCCAAAAACAAGAAATACCTAAAAAAACATGATGATGATGTCATCATCATGTTTTTTTAGGTATATCTTGTTTTTGGGGTAGAGGGGCCGATCAAAAGTATTCCAAGTGGGTACTCATTGGATGTGAAATTTAATTCTGAATCCAACGAGATTTCCTGATCAAAATTTGAATAAAAAAACAGGGAGATATGTCGAAAATACGAACAAAAAAATTAGTTTTTTCTTTTCTTCCTCCAAAATTAATAAATATTATTTTATTAATTTTCCTTAGGAGGGCCATTTTGAGTTGAAATTTACTCTAATGATATCTAAATGGCATTCAAATTCTAATACAATCAAGCAGTATGTTGTGAGAAAGTAAATCTCATTGTGTAGGTGGATGATGATTAAGATAACCTTTTAGTGACATGGTTTCAATTATTTGAAACAAAGTATAATGACGACCGACTTTCAAATGAAGGTTTGTTTACTTTGTGGTAACAAAAATCTCATTGATGTCTTGTTTGGATGAAAAATACTACTTGAAGAAGAATACCAATTTGATGATGTCTTGATTGTAGTAGAAGGAATTGAAAAAGGTGCACATAAACATGAATTTACAACAAAAATAGATAAGGAATATGAACATTCTAAATATTTTTTTACAAATCCTAAAGAATAAGAAGATGAATGTGGATGCCTACATTAGGAAGTAGCTGATGACACAACTGAAGTGAAATAAGCCATAGAAGTTGCATGTGAAGTAGAAGAACTAGATGAAGAATAGGATAATGCAAAGGACGATTTTCCATGGAGAAAATTTAATTTTACAAATAGTTTATTTGATTTTAGTAATAATTCCTTATGGTGTGGCATCATCATGATGCATTTCATAAGAGCGCATATGTTTTAAGTATTATAGTATATTAATTAGAAGGGGGGGGTGAGATTTTCTTACATGGAATTCATGCTCCCCGTACACATTTTAGGTATAATAAGGGTACATGATATTAATGGGTATAGGTTTCCACTCACCTTTTCCACTAGCTCAAAACATTTTTTTATTTTGGCAATTTTCTTGTAATTTTCTACGATTTTTTGGGTCCTAAACTTTTAGGGTCGTTTTGAGGCCCTAAACGATGTTTTTAGGTGATCAGGAGGGGTGGGGGTTATCATTGTCACATCCATATCTCCTAAGTTTAAATTTTCAAATATCGGATATACCTTTCCAATGGGATATCAAGCACCCCAAACAGAGATCATATGCAAACGTTATGACCCCGAGAAGTTGATTGTTCAACTAACCATCTTGGGACCACAAAGTTTATGACGATTCATCTCCTAGGGTTAGGGTTAGGGTTTTATTCCTCTCCCGGGATTTATGATAAAAAGGACCATCGACCTCATTTTGTATTCATGTTTTCACGAGTGAGCGTAGACGCCACATCTCTTCTTAGAGATATAGCTACCACCATTCTAATTTATTTTGTTTTAATGTTTGTTATGTTTCATTCATTTAATAGAATATGAGTTTATTGTATCACTCTTTTTATTGCCATATATCTGTGCATGTGAATATATATTCTCTTTCATTTCATTCTCACATAAATATCGATCAATGGTATCATAACTTTTTGCTCTTGTAGTTTCTTAGTGCATGTCCCCGACAAGATCTAAATATCGAGAGTTGGGTCTCGAACTACTTGAGCTTGGGGAAAATACCTCTTGTCGTCTAAAGAAACCTCACTTGGGAGTATTTTGTCGATGTCGTCAAAGAGTACTTCTACCTTGCCAAAATCTATGATGACTAATACACCTAGTGGATGACATGGCACCAAGAAAGGGACCAAAAAATGCTAGAGTATACCAATATATCCCATACCTTGCACTCAAAGTTGGGTATTAGAGACTCCAAATGGAACTTGGTTCTAAAGTAACACATTGTACTGCATAGGTGCATTTAGTCGGAGATGGAATTCCTCAACATATCCTCTCTATGAGTAGATTATCAATATTCCGTCAAGATCGAGAAAATGTTTAGGCAAAAGAATAAGCAAGATTTTGGGTTTGCAAATGAGCAGCAGAAGTTGGGAAAAATTGGCCTTAATTCACAACATAAAAGGACAGTGAAAGGATGGCCAAAGTATCGACAACTAGTCAAAGCCATAGGAAAATAAGGATAATGGGAAATCGAAGAAGGACACTAGAAAGTGGTACGAGTTCCACAGAATACCCTAGCACAACATTGATGAATGCCATTCAAAACAATCATTGTTGGTTGAGACAAATCCCTGGATCTTGAATATGAATTAGACACTGATACAAAGAAAGAAAGGGGTAAGAAGATCATTGATGCAGAACCTAGTGCCAACATGGAAAACACACATATCCAACCAAAAGAGTCAAAGGACCTAGAGGAAGGGGAGATCCTCTTCCATTCCCAACTATGGGTGTAGGGAACTCCACTACATTTCATTGTTGACAATGGTAGTCAGAAGAACCTCATCTCGGTCGAGGTCGACAAAATATTGAATCTTCTAACTGTTCCACATCCCCAACCCTACAACATTAGTTGGATGATCCATGGATGAAACATTCGCATCAGTCAACAGTGTCGCCTCCCCTATGACATCAAGCCCTTCAAAGATGAGGTAATGTGTGATGTTACCCCATTTGAATAAATTGTTGTGTTCTTTTACGAAAACCATATATGTGGAAACACCATGTCTTTTATGAGTCCAGAACTCGTAGTGTCATTATTACTTTGGGAAAGAAACTCTATAGGATATCAAAGACACTTTTTGCTACCACATTGTCTCTCATTACAACGAAGCAGTGTAGGAAGGTAATATCCCAAACATGGAAATTGGTACTCTTCATGGTTCACTCTAAGGGTGAATGAAATATCATAGAAACATCCACCACCTCCACACATAACCCCTCTATGCAACATAAACATGTGGACGATATCGTGGAATCATACAAAGACATCTTCACCACACCTATCGGGGTTCCAATACATTGTCAGGTAAAGTATTCCATTGATTTGATATGTGTTTCTCCTTTACCTAATTGGACAGGTGTTCCCTCATGGATAATGAAGAAATGAAATTCCATATTCAGGAGTTAGTCAAAAAGGGGCACATTCGACCACCTCTCTCCTCACCTTGTGGGAGCCCAATTCTGCTGGTACAAAAGAAAGATGGGTCATGGCGACTCTATATTGAATACCAAGCTCTAAATAAGATCATAGTCCGAAATTGGTATCCGAGTCCCTGGATCAACGACCTCCTCTACTAGCTAAAGGGGGCCAAGTATTTCAGCAAGATTGACCTGAAGTCCAACTATCATCAAGTGCCAATTCAGAAGGCCAATATCTGGAAGACTGCCTTCAAATCTAGGGAGGGCCTTTTCGAGTGGTTGGTCATGCCTTTTGTATTAACTAATGCTCTAGAAACCTTTGAGGATGATGGATGACATTCTACGACCATTCACCAATCCCTTTTTGGTTTTATATCTAGATGATATCCTCATCTATAGTAGAACATGGGTAGAAAATTTGCATCATATCCACCAAGTCCTCAACACCCTGCTACAATAGAAGTTATATGCCAATATAGAGAAGTGATCATTTGGCATGGAAAGGGTTCAATATGTGGGATGCACTATGGATGAACATGGTTTTCATGTAGATCTGGCCAATATCCAAGCCATTCATGATTTCCCAACCCCGACAACTCTCACGGAGCTTTGCAGCTTCCTAGGCCTTGCAAACTTCTATCGCGGAATTGTGTTGGGATTCTCTAATATTTCTTAGGCCATTAGCCAGGTGAACAAAGGTGTATTTAAATCCAATTTCATTTGGTCCAATCCATACCAACACACATTTGAGTATCTGAAGAGCATCTTTATCGAAGCCACTACTAAGCTCTTCTTCGAGCATGTTTGGGTTCATTTTGGGCTTCCACAGAATATCATTTCATATCATGACAACATGTTCCTGAGCACTTTTTGGTCTATTCTATGGTCATTGATGGATACCAAGTTCACCAAATCGACTTCCTTCCACCTCTAGACCGATGGAAAAACATAGGTAGTCAACTAGATGATTGTGCAAATTATGAGAATGTACAATTCTAAACATACCCACACATGGGATGAGAGCCTTCCTTATGTTCAAAATATATATAACATATCTCTTCCTATCTCTACCATTCACATCCCTTTTCAGGCATGGTTGGGTTTCCAACCACTCGCACCAATTGATGTAGTTCTGCCCCTTGCATCCACACAGGAGGAATCTTCCCATGCGTAGAATGAGGATAATAAAGCAACTATATTTGTTGAATGAATCCAACACATTCTGCAATATGTCCATGACATTTTGGAAAAGGCCAATATGAAATATAAGTTGTGACAGGACCAACATCGGATTCCACACAAGTTCTAGGTTGGGGATAAGGTTTGGTTGCATTTGCAAAAAAAGAGGCTCACAAGACCCCATCGCAAGCTTCATCCACTTCAATATGCGACATACAGCATCAGCCATAAAGTTTGTGATACTGCATTCAAATTAAGCATTCCTCCATTCCTTGTCCTGCACCAAATATTCAATGTGGAGATCCTTCGATCATATTTTGCACCACCATTGGACACCTCGAAGATGGCAGAACAATTGACACCTATAGAGATTAATCCTGAATACATGGAACTAGTAACCACTGATAATATCATGGACACATAGGTTAAGGGAATCCTCCAACAGAAGATCCAACTATATCGAGTTGTTAAAGCAGGGCACCTCCTCTACCAAGGAAAGTGGTTCATGGAGAGTCAAGTTTAGTAGATTTCTCCCCATTTGATGGGGGCACTCAATGCAATGGAGATCATTGTTTCCTAAGGGGAGAGGATTGATTCAGATGGGTATAGGTGGAAACCCACCTATTCCACTAGCTCAAAACATTTTTTATTTTGGAAATTTTCTTGTAATTTTCTACAGTTTTTTGGGTCCCAAACTTTTGGGGCTGTTTTGAGTCCCTCAACGACGTTTTTTGGTGAATCAAGGGGTAAGATGTTTGTCGTGGCATGCACTCGACCCCATTCAATTCTTTCAAATATCTAATAGACCTTTCGAATGGGATATCAAGTGCCCCAAACAAAGATCATATGAAAAAATTATGACCCTGCGAAGTTGATTGTTCAACTAACCACATTGGGGTTGCAAAATTTTATGATGATTCATCTCCTAGGGATAGGGTTCGGGTTTTCTTCCTTTCCAAGGATTTATGAGAAAAGGACCTTTGGCCTCCTTTGTATTCATCTTGTCACACAAGTGAGCGTATCCACAAAGTTTCGCCTCATAGATACATCTACCACCATTATAGATAAAAAAAAATTTACAGTTTGTTATGTTTCATTCATTTAGTAGAATTTGAGTTTACTGCATCACTGTGGTTATTTCCATATATCTATGTATGTGAAAATATATGCTCTTTCATTTCATTCTCACATAAATCCGAATGATTACATGGGCCCTTGTAAATAATATTTAAATGGGGTAGTATGTCATCTTAGTTAAGGTCATAGGTTGAATAGGAGTTAATTTAATTTATTTTAATTTTGTTATATTTTTGTATTATTTTAATTAATTTTTGTTTCTAATAAAATATTAATAAAGATAATAAAGTGATTTTTTTGGATAATATTAGGTATAGGAAAGTGAAAGATTTTTGTAGAAAATATTCCCTAATACATCCTCAATAAAATTGATCCCAAGTCAGGAAGATAGGAAAGCATTGAGGATGTGTGCCGATGACAACACAACAAAACTTCTCCTCTATAATTTAGTCATAACTTTTGACCTGGTCATCCATTTCAAGCGTTCCTCACACAGGTATCGGGGATATATACACATCTAGTATAATGGTTGTTTCCAATAAAAGATACCAATAAAATTCAAAGAATAAAGATTAACTACATCATCGATGAATACATGGGTCAATTTGACCAAAGGCCTGACATAGTGCAAATTCTTATGAAACAAGCATGGTTCAAATTTATATGGGAACACACATGTACATGCGGCCATGATGACCACCAAGTAAGAATAACATGAAACGACACCTCCAAAATATATGTCAAATAGGATAATAACGAAAGTCATTTCAATGCAAAGTTGACCAATACAAGTTGTAGACATCAACAGTGTCATGAATAAGAATGAAATGCATTATTGGAAGAAACACACATTCATCATTATCAATTAGTGGTTTTGGTTGAAATGGAAGGGAAACATATGTTTCCATAGCTAACAATGACCCTACACATTTGATGAAGTCATGATACATGAAGAACGACTCATGTGACAGAGCATGCCAAAATTCAATAGATGGAGTCAAGGAATCCATCCCAACAAGAACAAGTAGGAATGGCCAAGGAAGATGTAGATCAAAGAACCAGGTCGAAAGTATTGTACAATCATTTCACCATATAAAATATTATGTATTAAAATATCAGTATTCATAGCCATGAGGAAAATCCTCGTTGTAAGAAGTCGACATGGCACATCAAGACAATGATTTTCCCTAAGTGACGAAAGTCACTTAATCAAAAAATATTAGAATGCCAAATGCCACCCGAGGGTGAAACAAATCAATTTCTGTAATGAAGTTATTCAAAGAATTCCAAAAGTCTCAAGAGAATATAGAAGGCCAAGGGCCACCTATCCTTCACCAATATATTATAATCTTGTGTGATGAGAAAGGCCCCTATTTCTATGGGACTTTTCCATGTACTATTGTTGAATTGTGAATGAGCAACAACCTTGCTTTAACCTATGCATAGGATTACTTTTGTTATGAAAATGAATGTCGTGAACTACTTCTTGGTCTTTCACACACAGATATGGAGTAAGGTTGTTTTGTATTTCTGAATGTACTATTCATATAAATCTTTTCTTATTTCATGTGTTAATTATGTTCTTTTTCTTTATGTGGTTAGTGAAATCGAAATTTGATATTAGTAACAAGATTATTCTAATATTTGTGCTCTCATTTTGTGAGTTGGTTATCTTCCTCTTCAAACAACTACTTGAATTATGAATGTGGATGCCCAATTGTTATTTCACTACTCGCCCTTTTACACTCACTCCAAGTTGGGATATGTTAGCTTAGGTAGGAACTGCATTTAGGTTAGATTAGCTTGCATTTCATCCTTAAATTATAAACCCTAAATGGTAGAACAGGTCACAACTAGTGAAACCCATTGAGGAATGTTGTCACGCCATAATCCAAATAGGTTTCTTGCTCCTAATGGTTTGAGATCTCACTCGCACTTATTACTAGGGAAAACCCTTATTGTTGACCACGGGTCATTTTGAACTCTAAACACAATCATTGTTGAGTTCTGACAAGAGTGACATATATCACATGCTGAGAATAACAAGTGGGTTTCATGAATGTCCACATTACAACATTTGAAAATTAAGAATGCAACCTAATGTATGGAAGACGTTCGGTATTAAGAAGATTAACAAAAGATAACACGGTGTTTTGCAATTGAATTTGATGAGAGTAGTTCTAAAGAATATGAATAAATCAACAAAGTATTCAAAATTCTAATGAAGAAGAAATGGTTGAAGCCAAGTATACACAAAGGAGAAAATCAATCGAGAGTTCAAAGTGTATAACAAAAAGAAGAATAAGAGAATTGAAAGCATCAATGTTTGGAGTAGAAATAAGTTGCATCATTGCAGAGTATCAAAGAAGGTTAAGATGACGGTGTCTTAACAAGTTGTAATCCTAGATGAGACATTGACTAGCAATATTCTTATTTCTGATTTTTGAAAGCCCATAAAGGCTATAGAAATTTGTCATAATTGTTAGTGATAGTATTGTTAATGGTCATATTTAACGGGGAGTTAGTGGTTGATGGATCAAAAAGTAGTTAATCATTATGAATCTTAAGATTGACATTATCAACCTCTAGGTATGAGTTTATGATGTAATGAGAAATGCTTCATAGTTTTCTATTGTGTCTCAATTTTTCCTTTACTTCTGAAATTTAACAAGTAATGTTTAGAATTGAATGAAATAGTACAGGTTAGTTTGGAACTTAATGAAACCCTAAGGAAATTCATATTGCTTCATTTTCAAATTAGGTCTTATTTTTAAGAACCATCAACACATACAATTACTTATATTGTAAAAATATGTTGTTAAATTTGTTTATTTAAGTAGATTCATAATAGACTAAGAGATGAGGTTGTGTGAGATGTATGATTGTAATTTCATATATGGGGAACATATTCTTACCAAGAAAAAAAAACATAAATACCCTCATGGAAACATTTGTCAGCTAGTTCTTAAAAGAAAGAGAGCTGGGCACATTATTTTGAATGGAATGAAATTTTAAGTGTCTTACACATGAGTGTTTGAATTCAAACACTCAGTGTTTTGAATTTTTGGTATGGTTTCTGGTCGAACCATACCTTAAACTTTACAGCTTTCTTTTTCATTTGTGAAATCAAATAGCGATGTATGAATAGAGCGAGAAAATAGCGCAGTTTACATAGCTTTTTAATGAGATAATTGTGATTAACTCATAGCTTTTACCCTCTTCTAGAATTTTGGAATAGCTTCTTAGAAATTTGGTTACACATTTTGATACCTGTGTTCAATTCAAACCCCGCCATGATATAACTCACAAGTATGCGTAGCAACAACTTATACCCGATCGAGATCATATCATTGTAAATTTTCAAAGAATGAAAGTGGGCATTTGATGCCTTGTCATTAAGGAGAAAGTTAAGAGTTTCAGCTTAAGTCAAAAGAGAGAATTTATTGGAAAAGTCCAGCACAGATAATATACAAACTCTAATCTATTATTGTACCAGAAAAGTAAGATTCTGATCGAGTTCACAAGCCATCTATGATCTACATGATCTGAATCCAAATGACCTAAATGTGGTATAAATGGCTTTACATATAAAAGTGTTAGAGTTGATTATACATATAATCCAAATGACCTAAAAGAAGAAGAGTTGATTATACGAACAGTAATATTACAGAAGGTTCTTATTACACTAAAGATAACATGTATTTTGGATTTGTATATATTACCTTTGATTCCATGAAATATCAAGAATTTCATATAAAAATAATAAAATATTAAATAAAAATTATTTATTACTAATATATATATATTTTTTATGAGAACAATAAAATATTAAATAAAAATTATTTGTTACTATCTATATATATAAGAATCGCATCTTTTCGGAAGGGCAAAATCTGTAAAAAGTTTTTTCAAAGTCGGTTAGGAGAGTTTTTTCGTCGACAACATCTTTCGATTCACTCTTTGTCCAAACACCCGTCACCAACGTGGGCCTTCTCAATAATATGTATTTCGCTCATTTAAAGTTTTGGGATTATTTATAATTCTAAAATAGATTGAATAATAATAAAAATAATATATTATTATTAATCACACAAAACAATTCAATATTAAATTTATATTAAATATTTATTTTTATAGCTTATTTTTAAAGGAGAAGTGTAATTTTTTTTCAATGGTATTTGGTAACGTACAAAGAGAGAAAAATGTCGAGGAGGAAAATGTGTAAATTTTTTTTTAATAATGTGTAAAACAATCATTTTCTTAGTATAACTTTAAAATATATATATTTTTTCTATCATATATAGGACTAGAGCTAATTATTAATATTTTTTAAATGGCATAAAGCAATTACATATTTATATAAAAAAATTTATTTACAATGCATTTTATATTAAAATATTTTATTTAAGGTGAAAACTGAAATATTTTTCTTAGATGATTTTAAGAACATTTAGATTTATTTCTGCAAAACAATTAGTCCAATCTATTAATCTATATGAAAATTTGAAGGCGATTTTATCAATATAATATAATATGTATACATAAATGTTTTGGCAAATATTTCATTTTATTATATAATGCTCTAAAATATTTGTGAATCTTTCACTAAATTATAAGATTTTGTAAAATCTTGACGAACATTTCACGGCTTTATAATTTTTTTTAAAAAGTGATGAACCTTTCACTCATTTATAAAATATTGTAAAAAAATGGTGAAAATAATATTCACCATCTCTTTGATTCCTAAGAAATCAAAATTAATTTCTAATAGACTTGTTTCTCTTCATATTATTTCAATTCTTTTTCACACTAATTCTAATACAATCACCCAAATCACCCAATGTTGAATTGAACAACCTAATTGTTGAAACTGTTATGTAACTTCTTTCTCACTAAATCATCTTAATTCTAATTGTTGATTCAATATTCAAGAAGAATTACTACTAATTCAATCTTCAAGAATAAAGCACTCATTGTGGAAAAATGAAATTACTTTAGAAAAAATAGAAATATAGATTTGCAAGAAGTTAAATCCAATCACCACTCATGCAAGAATGAAAGATTTGTTCTATGTTAGAGACACAACATCCAACCTTCAGAATTCTCAATTCTACCTGACCATGAACTACAACCACACATCCATTTAGATTTGTTTAAGTACTAATTAAGCATAATGAATTCAACCTCTGATACCGGTTCAGCAAGAAATTAAATCTTTTTCAGCACTTCTAATTACCAAGAAATCGCTTGCATACCTTTAAAGATATCACACATGCCAAGAAATCAATTGTTTCATAATGCAGTATTCACACACTTTAATTAACTAACTATTTCAGCAATGCATTAATGCTAGAGATGACTAATTGATCCAACAAAACACTACTCACATAATCCATAGACATGAATTTTATCAACAAATTATCACACAAAAAGAATTGCGAAATCCTATAGCTATTCAAACTTGGTGAGCTCAGTGACAAGGTGGGTCCTTTCCTCCTAACATATCCGCCTTAAAAAAAACTAATGCTATAGATGGTGGGACATTTCCTACTATTTCCATAATGTATTTAATGATACAGAAATTTCTTTTGTCTCCGCACATTGGAAAGGTCTTTACTTAATATTAGGCTAGAGAAATGATTGGTTGTTGCACTTTTGATGGCTTCTCTATGAAAGATTTAAATATTCCTATCACCTATTCTAAGCCAATTCATTCTCCATGTCAACTGTCATTCTTCTTCCTCCTTGCAAAAAATCCACTCCTAGTCCCTTAAAGGTAGTTGTTTCTCTATAAGAAAAGAATTTGATATTCCTTCTCTCAATTTAGCCTTTTTTCTTTTATTGTTGTTTTACCTTTTCCCTATTCAAAATTTGGTCTACGGTGGTCCTCACTACTCAAATATCAAGAAATTTCATATTATGTTTGAAATGTAACTTAAATAAAGGACACAACTTGAAAATCTAAAAAAAAAACAAGGTTTAAGAAACGGAAATGTCATAGGAAACTTTTCCACGCACTTCCAAGAAATTTTCATTGGTATTTCTACTTTGTAAAAGTTTCCTTGTATGTTTCAAGGAAATGGAGGGGTTTTGTTTCTAGTAACATAACTTTTCATTACTCTCGGAACATGACAAGTTCATATTTCTTAAAGATAATATGCATAGATAATAATATGTATCATTTGTTGCAGTTTATTTCCGAAAATCCATTAGTTGATTTGGAGGATAATCACTGAGGTATCCTCATTGAAATAGAATCACATTTGAGAATATTAGTTGAGAGTGGTGAAATAAGAGGTATTCAAAGTAAGAGGTCTCTTCTCTATTATGCAAGTCACAAACTCTATAGGAGATATGAAGGAAAATGACAACTCTTCACATTTTCATTGTTCATTAAAATCCTTACTTTAATTTAGCATTCCACATGGGAATCAAAATCACTAATGATGTTGTTAGAGGTGTAAAGAGTACTCAAGAGTGAACTTTTTCCTTACACTTTTAGATGAGTCTTCTTTATTTACTTTAACTATGGAAGGAAAATGAAGGGGCATCTATTTGAACAACCATACCACTGAGTGTTCCTAGATGTGATGCAAATATAGCTTGAAACCATTACTTGTGGATTATTTTGTTTGACCATTACAAATGCCAAATTGCTAACATGTGTATTAGACTTATATCCTTCAAAACTCACTAACCCAAAAACAACACCTCATACTTTACTAATCTTTTTTTAGGAGACAACAAAATATTTTGTTCCCTTAGCCAAGGTTGGTTAATCTACCTCTCTTCTTGTATAAAAGTAGGAACTAGAAACCTCGGAAATATGAGATTTATTACCTCTATGATTTGCAATAGAAATGGTAGAATAAGTTCCACCAGCCACTTCCATGATTTTCCCTATGTTTTTTTCCATGGGATTTGACACAACGATGTCTCCACTAAGCCAATCAATTCCCCTTGGATTATAATTTACTCATTGTGCTAAGGACCGATTTGAACTTGGGTGTAAAGAAATGGTAACAAGAACATGGTCTTCACCCTTTGCACCCTTTTTCTTAATCCTTATGTGTCCCTCCATTTTGATGTTGCCAAACTAAGAAAAGTCATGACCAAAATACTTTCACCACATATACTTTCTGAAAAACAATTTAAATTCTTAAAAAATATTTCCATATATATGACATGAGATGCACCAAAATGGCACATTTGAATAGTCCAAGACTTGGGTATAGCTCTTATCACCATAAAGAATATATATGATCTCAAAGAGAACTCTCCTTATATCAATATCAACTATAACATGGACTATCATCCTTATCCATTCCTCCTTGAATGATTTATCAACCATTATTATCTTTTCAGTTTGTTAGCAATTGAATATATACCCTTCGTTAACCATAAATCCATGGAGAGGTTTGAAATTTTGACCCATATCAGTAGGATTGTGACCACCTCATCCTTGGAATCAAAATATAGGTGCCATGATTCAAGGTTTAGGTAACCTTTACCCTAAAACCATTATCCTTTGATAATCTTATGGGTGTCTTCCTTTGACTGAAAGATGAAAACAATATAACCACAAGCAAGTACTGGATGATGGTTTTGTAAGCTAGCATAGAGAACCATCTATTGTGGACCTATTCCTTAAGGTGATTCCATAGTAACTTCTCGACAATGGTCTTACCTGAAAATTCCAAAACCTAATTAACCTCAATATCCTCAGTCACCACCATACTAACCTTGTATTTTCTCCTACTAAGCATCTTCCTAGTTTTTTTTTTTAGGTGGCATTTTTTCTATATCCTTTAACACACCTACATCTCTTCTCCTCATAGTTTAAAAATCCATTTTATACCAAATAAATGCTACCTTCATAACCGCAAGCCTTCATAGTCCCTTCATCATTCTTATCAAAATTATTGTCTAGAAAGTTATGATTATGTAGGCTATATGTCTCATCCTCTTTCCTCTAAAAAAATAGTGGAACCTTGGCAAACATTGAATATCACATGGAATTTATGGATCAAAATCCCAAGCGATTAGCTCTGAAATTGGGTGAAGGAAAACACCTCTTCACCACCTCGGTATATTATTTTTCATAGCTAAGGTCAATATGATAGGATAAACTTGCCACCTTGGCATGGTGATTAACTTCACATAAATAGTTTTGATAATGATCCTCATGTGAGATTTATAGCTCATTAAATCTATTAAATGAAAATTACACAAGGAATCAATCAATTGTGATGAAAAATAAAGTTCCAAAAGCCTCTCATCGGACCCTAAACTAAAATGCTCAAAATCATTTATGCTCTCTATTTAGTATAGATTCATCAAAATAATCCACTAATTGGACATTGTAATATTCATTGGTTAGGGTTTCCATTGTTAAAACCCTATCTTTATCCTTCAAACTCTTTCATCGTTCGTGAACTCAATTTTAACATCATCAATATCATTTACTTATGCACATACAATTTTCACATTAATTTTATTCATATTGTATACTACTTAATATTCATAACTATTCTTTAATATAATACATGCTTGTTTAGATATCTTTTGTGACATAAATCCTTGAAAATATTGGTTCATCAAATGCATTATTTATGAGAGAGAGTGCTTCATTATATTTATATAAAATTTATTTTAAGGATTGCTTCCCATTATCATCCAACACCTTTTATTCTTGATTATAAGGAAAACCATAGCTTCTAGTCACAAGATTCTATAAATATTTAGTGATAGATAGGGTTGCATTGTTTTACTCCAATAGAAATAATTTGTGCCAATAGGTTTATAAAACATAATATTGCTCATCTAAAGTCTAAAACGAGCAACAAAGAAATGCATGATGCAAAATCACTACAACTTATCCCACTCCAAATTGGTACAAAAACACCTAACCTTAAAACAAGACTTAACCCCACACGTACATGCATAACAAAAGGCTTAATTTGTAATCTCTCAAAACGTAATTTTGACCTAAAAATGTGTAACCAATGAATAAAAAAATTTAGTACTAAAATAAGCCTATATTAAACCCTTATGCAAAACTTTCTATTTTTTACCCATTTACAACCTTTACAAAACATTTCCAATCTTTTTAATCTCTCAAAATTCAAAATTCTTCAATTTCTCACTTATATATATATATATATATATATATATATATATATATATATCACCACACACTAAATATGTTTTTTTAAAGAATAATCAATCATATATATTTTAATGATAACAAGTGCAAATAATAACCACACATTACATCAAAATATATATTTTCCTAAATGATAGCCAATCATATATATTTTAATGATAACCACTACAAACAAATTAACTACACTTGACTACACTTGGATAAATGGAGTTGGGTTGGAATTTCTTCCATGCAATTTAAGTGACAAAAATCCATACTACCATTTGCAAAGTTGTTCGTATAGCCTAAACAATATTTTTTTCCAAATTGATTAGTAGAAATTCATTATTGCATTGCTATTATATCGTATATAATAATCAAATATTAGTAACTGTTATGTATGAAACTCATGTGCATAAATTCCTTGGGTTAAAGAGCAACAAGCTCCTTTGTCCATCCAGTTTTCATTGAAGTTTTTATACCATAAAATTATTTGATCTGTGTATATATATTTAATATTTTAGTGTATATATATTAAATATATTAAAAAAAACAAGATGGAAAAATTAAGGATGCCATAAACTAATAAAAATGTTAATTCTTTACCATAATATAAATAGTTTTTTTGTGCACACCAAATTGGAAATTTAAGGGTTGAATAAACTCCTTAAAAAAAGTCATTTTTCATCTAGTTTTCATTGCTATTTTTTTAAGGTAAAATTGTAATACATAACACGGTCAAGTTTTTTTGTTTTGTGCATATATATATATATATATATATAATGAAGTTGGAAAATTTAAGGGTTGCATAAAGTAATAAAAAAGTCATTTGGCAAACAAAACATTGTACATCTATTTTGTATGGCAATTATTTTCCATTAAAATTATTACATAAAACATTGAAGTAGTTTTTGTTTTGTGTATATATACTAAATGTATTTTAAGAAACTAACTTGAAAAATTAAAGGATTGCATAAACTAATAAAAAAAAACATGTTCCATCCACTTTTCATTACTGTAAAATTGTGTTGTTGAATACCTTAAAGTAGTTTATGTTTTGTGCATATATATACTAAATATATTTGAAAACAAAAATAAGTTGAAAATTTTAAGGGTTGCATATACTAATAAAAATTCCATTGTCCATTTAGGTTTTATGACAATTCTTTGTAGTGCATAACATAGTGAAGTAGTTTTTGTTGTGTATATCTACTAATTTTTTTTTTTTAATATAGTTACAAAATTTCAGTGTTGCATAAAGTAATACAAGATTCATTCTCCGCCCAAGTTTTTTAGAAGAACACCATGAAGTAATTTTTTTGTGAATAATAATAATAATAAGAATAATAATAATAATAATAATATGCAAAATTTAAGGGTTGCATAAACTAATACAAAAGGTCATTGTCGATCTAGCTTTCATGGAAGTTTTTATACCCTAAAATTGTATTTCATAGCATAACACATTGAAGTAGTTTTTTGTTTTATAGTGTATAACATAACACAATGAAGTAGTGTTTGTTTTGTGCATATATAGTAAGATATTAAAAAAAATAAGTTTTAGATAGCACCTTAGAGAAATTAGATGGAACTTGTACTGCATAGCATAACACAACATACCACAGTAAAGTACTTTTTGTTTTGTGCATAAAATAAATTCACAAATTGATGGAAGTGACCATCTCACTGGGCTACTCTCTTTCTCTAATGGGAGGGTATGTTGCTTGGTCAACAACTATTTTTTCATAAATAAATGGTCTATGCAACTCAATCTAGAACCGGAGAGTCCGCTACATGGTCTCCTAATGCCAACGGATCAAGATCTCAATAAAAATGCATCTTGATATGGTCAAATTGTTGCTTGAACTATCCATGACACTAACTTTGCTTCTGGCACTCAATGAACATGATCCACTCATGCCTTTTCCTCCGATGATGGGAGTAATAGAATCAAATCCTTAAATTTGATCTAATCTACTCATGCTAGATCAATAGTTCCAGAAAATTTAAGTGTTGTATAAGCTAATAAAATAATCCATGGATTTTATTATGTTGGGTTAAAACTTATAAATTTTTAATATGTATACATTATTCAAATTAATAAAAATGATTGTATTTTTTTTAATACTATAAAAAAATATGTTGTGAATTACCAAAAAAAATGGGTAAACAAAGAATGGGCTTCCTACTGAGGCAATCAAAGAATGAAAAAAAATCCAAATAGTAACCTGTTAGACATAACTAAATTGGTTATCAAAATTGGATATAGGTATCATAACCTTCTATTCAACTTACCATAATTTATAGAACAGTGGGATGAAAACACATGAATAATTCATATTTCAATTAAAAAATTAGCTTATTAATCCCAACAACACAAGATGAGTGATAAAATTAAGTGAACAAAATATCCAAAGTCAACCAAATTACGCACAACTCGCCATTGAAATTGAAAAACCTCTAACCTTTTTGCCACAAGAAGAGGCCATTTTGTCAATAGAATCATCTACCACGCAACCATCACTAAATATTTATGGAACATGACAATGCATAGAGTTTTAATATTTCTCACATTATTATCTCTTGCATAACTAGTAATATGTAACTATAAACAAAAACAATTTAAAACTGTAGAAAAAAAGTGACGTAAACAATATGAAACTATTACTCAAAACAATTTAAAATTGCAAAAACATTAGAGGAAATTTCAACTCAAAATGGGCCTCCTAAAATGAAATAATAAAATAATAGTTAAAATAATAAAATAATATTTATTAATTTTGGAGGAACAAAATAAAAAAACTACTTTTTTGTTTGTATTTTTGACATATCTCTGTGTGTTTTTACTCAAATTTCAATTAGGAGAGCTCATTGGATGTAGAATTAAATTCCGCATCCAACGAGTACCCACTCGACATACTTTTGACGGACCCTGCTACCCCAAAAACAAGAAATACCTGAAAAAATGAAATGATGACATCATTATTCCATTTTTTCATGTATTTCTTTTTTTTGGGGTAGCAAGGTCCGTCAAAAGTATTCCAAGGGAGTACTCGTTGGATGCAGAATTTAATTCCGCATCCAATGAGCTCTCCCGATCGAAATTTGAGTAAAAACGCAGGGAGATATGTCAAAAATACAAACAAAAAAAGTAGTTTTTTTTATGATACCTATCCCCAAATTTATATTAAAAANAATGGCTAACACATGATGACATGGAATTTGAATAAAAGTTAAAAGGCCCATTTTGAGTTGAAATTTACTCTAATGAATTGGGGGGGTTTTGGCGTGAAGAAATGTAAAAATTTGGGTCAAAGATAAAAATATGGAGGGATAAATAAGTGTTGAAAGTTTCTAGTACTAGGGAAAATGAAGGATCAAATATGAATTTTATTGGAAATCAAGGGAGAAGATAGGATTTTAGGTAACTTTAGGAGGGCCAAATCATTATTTTTTCCCTCCGTCATTAATAGGGGGAGAACTATTTGTAATTTAATTATTATTTGTTTAATAAATATTGGACGAATGTATTAAAATTTAAAAATAGCTTTTCATGTTAAAATTCATCCATTAAATTTTTCTAACTACCTTAATTTCTCCCATGGTCTAAAGTTCACCCCTAAAAGTTTCCTTGATGATGATTATTAACATCTACTAAGACCAACATCAATTTTTTTGAATTTTTTTTTTGATGTAAGTGTATGTAGGACATTTTATGAGAAATTCATTTCATCTTTAACCCTTTCAGTATCACAAATATGAAAAATTCTTTCATCCCACAACATTTTAGGAATGGTCCAACTCCTTGTTTCCCTATAAAGGCCATGAGAATTTGTTCTTATTTTATCTATGTCATTTTTATTCTTTGTGCTAGTTAAAACATAGAGATACTTTGGATCTTGTAGGTTTGGGTTGATCAACTCCTTATAATATCACAATTCTTTATTTTCCACTAATTCTTTATCACAACAGAACTTCTTATGATTGTTCATCTACATATTATGATTGATGGTTCATCTACATATTATGATTGATGGTTCATCTACATATTATGATTGATGGTGGATTAGGAGTTAATATTATTTTATAGAGGGAATGGATTGGAGAAGGAAAAGATGCACTACAATTTTCCCATACCCTCCCCCCATCAAGATACTATTTAAACAAGTGGAATTGAAGTGGAGTGGAACCAAAAAGAATTTTGATGACACATGAAGCCTCTAAAGCATGCTAGATATTTCTTTTTAACCTGTGGTATTTTGATGAGGTTGATAACTAAATATTATTCATCCTTGTTTAGATGGACATGGTTACAAATATTCCAAGCTATTCATGGGTGAGGAAGTAAACACACTGACAATAAGCCAACCAAGTAAATTTTCATCATTTGATTGAATAACAAGAGAAAACATAGCCTCATCAAGTTCAAGCCAAAATATTCAAGGAAAATGGATGAGTCCTATTCAAGCAACTTAGTCAGACATGATGGACCAATGGATGGGGGTACAATTACTAAAAATGTTTAGAAGAAGGAATGAGATAAAATAGCATTCTTATGCACTAATAAAAGAAGGAATATGAAATATTTTGCTAAATGTTTTCAAATGTCTAATGGAAAGGCACAACTAATTATGAACATAAACATACTAGGATGAAAGGAACACAATAAAGGTGTCCTTGGATGGAAGCAATAAAGGAAGTCCTGAAAGGATAATCCAAAGAAAGATTGTTTCAAATATTAATGTAATGATTTCCAAGAATGCATGAAAAAAGGAATAGGGAATATGTCATGCAACCTATGACCATTGTCCTATCTAGTAAGTGATCATGAGTTAACAAACAACTATATCAATGCTATGTGAAATAACACTTGGGAACATCTACTTCAACCTAGATTGAAAACATCCTCTATAGAAATTAGGATTGTATATCAGTAAGCCTGTCAAATGCTAGTGCATATGTCTATTAGTATAAAGTAATTTGGTACAACTCATTTTGCTAATTTGGAAGTTACATAGTTACGACACATATAATTTATGTAAACTATTTTTGGGAAGACCATTGATTAAATCCATGCATAGAGCAATATGTTTGAATAAGGATAGAAAGAATTTTAACAAGGAGAAAGAAATTTTTCGTTTCCTTGGACAAATGACCAAAAATCTATGAAATGGAAATTAATCTAGACACCATCTACTAGTGAGTCATTAATAGACACTAAATTTGAACAACTGATTTTCTATCGGAAGCTAAAATTAAGTTAGAAGAGGAAATGGAACCTAATATTAAAGTTATGATATGTACCAAAGATGTTTCTTTCTTAGATTTTCATACATTGATTGAAGCATGCAAACATGAAATGTGGGAGTTACATCCCAACAGTACAAGATCAGTGTATCATATAAGTATTGTATGTTTTTCTCTATTGTTTGTACATATTTTCCTATAAATATAAGAAGTATTTTTTTAACAAACAAAAAAATTATGGATGCAAGTGATTCATGAGTTTCATAATTAAATAATTGGGACTCAGAAACAAGGTGACAACCTATCATTTAGAGACAGACTCATTATTAAAGTTCTTTCTTTAAACCATATTCTTTTTGGGCAAGGGACAATCATATCTCCTAAAGAAACATGAATGTCACTTTCCCAATGGAAGGGACATTTTATCTCATCATATCTGTTATTCTTTAGAGGAAATTTGCAACTTAAGTTATCATTTCATCTGAAATGTTTGGCTAATATCACTCATTTCATCCACCATTCACGGTATCATGAGGGAATTTAATTTTATATTACAAAAACTAATTTGTGTTAGTAATATTGACATGCTTTATTTTTCACACATCAACATATACTTTCCATGCATGAATTTATATACACACGGGATCAAGCTACTACAAGGTAAGTTCCTCAGCTTATCACACCAGCACATTTTCAGACAATTCAACGATGACATAGATGGCCTCTCCAAAAGAGAAGCTGGAGGTATGGACAACCACATGTGTTTTTAAGATTCTCTGGAGAACTGAGTAGTGACTAGAGGTTCACTCTATACTTAATTGGTGGGTTGCAGTGCACCGATACTTATACCTCATTGTTTCACAGGATGATTTACTTTTTTTTCCTTTGTGGTTCACCTTCTTTTAGGCATGGTTAATATTTTTTTGGGCAAGTGATTTTTTCCCCTTTGGTATATCTTTGGCTTCACCTTGGATTCACCATTATATTTCTTATTTATTCCTACCAAGGGTAGGTATGGGGAATCCTTTTTAGATGTGGCATCAAATATTTTACATTTTCTAAAGGGTAACTATTAAAGGGTTGTACTTTTGGACAATTAAGGATGTATTGCATTATTGGTTGGTTTTTTTTTATTGGCATGATTGGAATGTTGTTATTTCCTTCCATTGGAGAAGCACCTTTTCACAGGATTTATTTTCATCTGTTTTGATTACATAACATTGCATCATTATGAAATAACAAAACCTACTAGTTGTATCCTCCATTCTTTGCATGAGGATGCATCCAAATCGTTTTTTATTGTTGTTCTAGAGAGGATATTTGAAATATTAGTTTCTGAGATATATCTATGCAATGTATCATTTTTTTGCATATAGGATGATCATCAGTATGATAAGTGAAATGTGATTTTTTTAATTAGTGAAGATAGTATTTGATATCCAAAAAGAAAAGGTAACTGAGTTATTTCAATATTGATGTTTTTTTGCTAACTTGGGTTGTTATTTGTTGGAACATATTTTTCATATAGACCTTAGTTAATAATCTTGTATAAGGTTCCAAGTGTTTAGTGTAAGTTGTTCCATGTGAAAATGGTTCTAGTTCCTAGTTTGGTGTCTTGGATCCTATTTTTTCCACATTTGACCCACTTAGACTAGTGGTTATGCCATAAAAGATTGTTTTTCTGCTTACCCACTCTTTTCCTTGTTTTATTGAGTTAGTGTGCCCCTCTATGCTACATTTATGGGGTATTTATTTGATTTCCCTGTTTTAAGGAGACTGTGTGCGCCTTCTTGAGGATTTGGTCAATTTGTTCATTAATGATCAATTTCCAAGCCACTAAGCCACCTCTAGTGCCCTAACCATGGTTCCTTTAAAACTTGTTGACTAGCCTAACAACTTCATGGTCCATATAGGTTCATTTCACCTCATTGTGGCTAGTACTTGGAGTTACAATTGGCATAATGTCATAGATTGGGGGAATTAGTTAAGATAAGACAACAATAATGTGAGCTACTCAAATATCCACTAAGACTCTCAGTTTTGTCTCTTGAGAGTGTATATATATTGTACTCATGTTAATGAACAATACAGAGTGGAAAAATTCCCACTGGAGTGATTTTCCTCTAGTGTTCTATCCAATATTTCTTCTCTATTATTGTTATCTCTTTGTGCAAATAATTCTCAGCGAGATTGCTTTTGCTATCTAGATCTAGGCTAGAATGTCACATGAATCAAAACTTTTGTTGTGATGTTGTACACTCCAAAATATTACACTAATATTATTTCAAGCAACACACTTTGAACCTAGGGCGCATTTAAAGAATTGAATGCATTTAAGGCAGGTGATTTTGAACCGCTGATGCAATGTCCCATGGAATGGAGGTGGGATGTGTGTTTAATGTTGTTAAATATGGAATGCCTTCATATGAAAATACATATGTTCATCATGTTGGTCATAATTCCCACTAGGGAACTCAGGAAGTTGTTTCACCTCATTGCGAAGAGAGCAGATAAACCAAATATATTGAATTCATGCACTTATTTTTCTCTAATGTTTGTAAATATACATTTTTGGGAGTCTCCAATTTTTAATTTTTATACTTGTGATTGTATAATATATTATATACCAAATGAATATTTTATTATATTTGTTTCTTAATATTTTTAATTTACTAAATTTTATCATATTTATATGCTTTAATATTTCTTTTCACAACAATGGTTACATATACTTCGAAAAACTTCATTGTGGCCTACATAGACCACGGGGGGTTTACTAGAGAGGAAATATCATATCACATCCATTCATATTGGGGGTTTGAATACTCCTAAAAACCTCAAAAATATATTTCCTCACATTAAGGGGTCAAGCGGGGCTTTTTAATTTCACAAAGTAATATACATATTGGGGGGTATTTTATTTGGGAAAGCTAAGGAATAACCTCTAAAGCATGGGCTAGATGCATACCTCCAAACCATGGGATGGATTCATATTATTCCTAAGTGCTGTGAAGGAATAACCTCCAAATTCTGAGTAGTATTTATACCTCCAAATCATTGAACTTATAAACTCTTCTTTTTTTAATAATAATTTTTTAGGTTGGGGTTTGGATGGGTATTGAGATTCAATCAAACCTAGCTCCGCGACAACCAAGAAAAGTGAGATCAATATTTCCTCGATGACTAGAACTAAGAAAAATTACACCAACATTTCTTGACTAATTATTTCTTTCAACCTTTTGTATTCTCACAACGCCAGTTAGGAATAGTTGTTAGATTGAGCTATATTTGGCACATTCATAATTGTAATTTAGTTTCTTATATGCAAGGCATCCATTTTAATATTTTATTAGAACTGACATGAACATAAGTGAAAATATAAATCCTTAAGTACCTAACCTCTCTGTTCTCATTACCATGAAATGGTATCATATAAGTTTCACCAATTATTTATCTTTATAACTATTTCATACTTAAAACTTAACAATGGATAATTTTCCCTCTCTTGCAAAGATAAAAAAACTAGGTATAATCCAAGAAAAGGTAACTAAATGTTATTAATTCTCTTGATTGCAAGAATAAATGTCAAGGAAGTGGAGGCAAATTATTCCATCTTGTTAATGACCCAAATCCAAGCTATGCACATGATCATATGGTATTATTGGAAAGTGAGAGGAATTTTTTTATATTCATTTGGGTTCAAACATCAATGATGTTTTTTTTGATGGGAAGGTTGGGAATTCCATCCACGAAAGGGTTTAAAATTTTCATTTTCATGGAGTTTAATTTATTAATATTATAGAAAATATGAGATCTAAATGGAAACACTTGTATTTAAATGATATTCAATTGCTAGAATGGCAAGTTGTGGTGTGAAACATCTGTGATTCTCATATTTTCTTGTAATTTTCTATGTTTTTTCGGGTCCCAAACTTATGGGGTCGTTTTGAGGCCCTAAGCAATGTTTTTTGGTAATTCGGGGGGGCTGAATTGTCACTTTCACATCCATCTTTCCTAAGATGAAAGTTTCAAAACACGGATAGACCTTTCCAACAAGCTATCGAGCACTCAAAATAGAGATCATATGCAAAAGTTATGACCCCAAGAAGTTGGTTGTTCAACTAACCACCTTGGGGCCGCAAACTTATGGCGATTCATCTCCTAGGGTTAGGGTTAGGGTTTCCTTCCTCTCCAAGGATTTATTATAAAAGGACCTTTGACCTCATTTTGTATTTATCTTTTCACGAGTGAGCATAGCCGCCATATATCTTCTCAGAGATACAACTACCACCATTCTAATTTCTTTTGTTTTACATTTTGTTATGCTTCATTCATTTAATAGAATATGAGTTAATTGTATCATTGTGTTTATTTCCATATATATGTGCATGTGAATATATATGCTCTTTCATTTCATTCTCACATAAATAAAGATCATTGGTATCATAACTTTCTTCTCTTGTGGTTTCTCAGTGCATGTCCCCGACAAGATCTGAATATCAAGAGTTGGGTCTCAAACTAGTTAAGCTTGGGAAAAATACCTCTCGTCGTCTCAAGAAACTTCACATGGCTTGATAAGAAAAGAGATATGAAGGAGTTGATATCATATTAAACTGTTTCTTTAGGAATCCCTCACGCGACAGAGGAATGAGATGATGGATAACTTCACTCAGATACTTCGAAGAATGCTGACGGTGGTGGATGCACCTTCAACGTGCAGTCGTTTCAGGGGTACGACCCCCTTCAAGGTACAATTTAACTTTTACATCCCCTTATTTGAAGGAAATATAGATGTAGATGCTTTGGAAAAATGGTTGATTCTGTTAGAGGGTTACTTCTCCCTTCAAAAAAAATTTGACAGTGAAAATATCACCTTTGCGCTCCTTAAGTCCCTCCCCCACATAAAATATTGGTGGGATGGGTACTATGAGAGGCATGCGAGGTATGAATGTGAGATATTCAATACATAATCAAGTTGGGAATCTTTTTTCGGTGGTGTCAAAGAGGAATTCTACCTTGTTGAAAACTATGATGACGAACAGACATGGTGGATGACATTGCTCCATGAAAGAGATCAAATAGTGCCAGAGTATACCAATATATCCCATACTGTGCACTCAAAACTAGTTATTAGAGACTCCAAATGGAACTTGTTTCTAAAGTAACACAATGTCAAGAAAAGGTACATTTAGTCGAAGATGGACTTCCTGGACATAGCCTCTCTATGAGGATATTATCAATATGTCGTTAAGATCAAGAAAAAGTTTAAGCAAAAGAATAAGTGAGATTTTGAGTTTACAAATCAGCGGCAGAAGTCAAGAAAAACGGTCCCTAATTCACAACTCAAAGGACATAGAAAGGATGGATAAAGTACCGACAACAAGTCAAAGCGGTAGGAAAAAAGGATAATGGGAAATCGAAGAAGGACACTAAAAAGTGGTGCGAGTTCCACAAAATACCCTGGCACAACACTGATGAATGACATTCAAAAAAATTATTGTTGGTTGAGACAAAATCCCTAAATCTAGAATATGAATCAAACACTAATACAAAGAAATAAAGGGGTAAGAAGATCATTGATGCAGAACCTAGTGCCACCATCGCAACCACAAATATCCAACCAAAAGAGTTAGAGGATCCAAAGGAAGGGGAGTTCCTCTTCCATTCGCAACTATGGGTGTGGGGAACTCCACTACATTTCATTGTTGACAATGGTAGTCAAAATAACCTCATCTCGGTCGAGGTTGTCAAAATATTGAATATTTTGATGGCTCCAAATCCCCAGCCCCACAAAATTGGTTGGCTAAGCCATGGATGAAATATTCACGTCAGTCAATAGTGTCACCTCTCCTATGACATCAATCCCTTCAAAGATGAGGTAACGTGTGATGTTACCCCATTTGAAGTTTGTGATTTTCTTTTACGACAACCATATATGTGGAAACTCCATGCCATGTATGAGTTTGACCTTATAATGTCATTATTACTTCGGGAAAGAAACTCTATAGGATATCAAAGATACTTTCTGCTATTGCAACATCTCTCATCACATTGAATCAATGCAGGAAGGTAATATCCTAGACAGGGAAATTGGTACTCTTCATGGTTCATTCTGAGGGTGAACTAAATATCATAGAAACATCCACCAACTCCACACATAACCCCTCTATGCAGCAGAAACATGTGGACAATATCATGAAAGCATACAAAGACATCTTCACCACACCTGTCGGGGCTCCAATACATTGTGAAGTCAAGTATTCCATTCATTTTATCCTTGTTTCTCCTTTATATAATGCGACAATGTATAGGCCTTCCCTCATGGAAACTGAAGAAATCAAACGACAGATTTAGAATTTACTTGAGAAGAGGCACATTCGATCCACTTGATGTTCACCTTGTGGGAACCCAGTTGTGTTGGTACAGAAGAGAGATGGGTCATGGCGACTCATGTTGACTACCGAGATCTAAATAGGATCATAGTATGGAATTGGTATCCTAGTACTTGGATCAAAGACCTCCTTGACCAGCTCAAGGGGGCCAAGTATTTCAGCAAGATTGACCTGAAGTTTGACTATCATCAAGTGCAAATTGAGAAGGCCAATGTCTGGAAGACTGCATTCAAATATCAGGAGGGTCTTTTTGAGTGGTTGGTCATGCCTTTCGGCTTGAATAATGCTCCAACAACCTTCTTCAGGATGATGTATGACATTCTATAACCATTCACCAATTCCTTTGTGGTTGTATATGTAAATGATAACTTCATCTATAGTAGAACGTGGGTAGAACATTTGCATCATATCCACTAGGTCCTTAGCACCCTGCTACAACAGAAGTTATACACTAATATAGAGAAGTGCTTATTTGGCATGGAAAGGGTTCATTTTCTAGGATACATTGTGGATGAACATGTTGTTCATGTAGATCTGGCCAAGATCCAAGCCATTCATGATTTCTTGACTTCAACGACTCTAACAGAGCTTCGCAACTTCCTAAGCCTTGAAAAATTCCATTGTAGACTTGTGTTGGGCTTCTCTAATATTTCTTGGTCCATTATCTAGGTGACCAAAGGTGGATTTAAGGCTAATTTCATCTGCTCCAACCCACAACAACACGCAATTGAGTAGCTGAAGAAAATCTCTACCGAAACCACTGCTAAGCTCTTATTTGAGCATGTTTTTGTTTATTTTGGGCTGCCACAGACTATCATTTTAGATCATTAAAATAGGTTCCTAGACACTTTATTATCTATTCTATGGTCATTAATGGATACCAAGTTCACCAAATCGGTTTCCTTCCACCCCTAGACCAATGGAAAAATAGAGGTAGTCAACCAGATGATTGTGCATATTCTTAGAATGTACAATTCTAAACAACCCCACACATGGGATGAGAGCCTTCATTATGTTCAAAATAGCTATAACCAATGTTTTTCTAGCTCTACTGATCACGTCCCTTTTTAGGCATGCTTGGGTTTCCAACCACTCACACCAATTGATGTAGTTGTGCCCCTTACATCCACACAGGAGGAATCTTCCCATGCTCAAGATGGGAATGATAAGGCCACTAGATTTTTTGAAAGAATACAACACATTCACCAATAGGTCCATGAAATTTTGGAAAATTCCAATACTAAATACAAGCAATGATAGGACAAACATCAAATTCCACATAAGTTTTAGGTTGGGGACAAGGTTTGGTTGCATTTGCATAAAGAGAGACTCACAGGAGCCCATCGCAAGATTTGTCCACTTCAATATGTGCAACACATCATCACCAAGGAAGTTGGTGATAATGCATTCAAATTAATCATTCCTCCATTCCTTGACGTCCACCTAGTATTTAATGTGGAGCTCCTTCGACCATATTTTGCACCACTATTGAACACCTTGGTGGTGGAAGAACAATTGACACCTATATAGATTAATCTTGAATGCATGGAATAAGAAACCACTAATAAGATCATGGAAACATAGGTTAAGGGCACCCTCCAGCAAAATATCCAACTATATCGAGTTGGCAAAGTAGGGAAGCTCCTCCACCAAGGAAAGTGTCTCACCGGGAGTCAATTTTAGCAGATGTCTCCCCATTTGATGGGGGCGCTCAATGCAATGGAGAGCATAGTTTCCTAAGAGGGGAGGAATGATCCAAATGGGTATAGGTGGAAACTGTAATATCCCAAGTCTGGTGTACATACCTGAACACTCTCCAATTCTGTATATTATATTAAAATTTTTGAACTTGAATTAATTTACACAATGACTTCTCACACTAGGCAAATAAGGGGTTTCTTCTGGGAAATTTGTAGGAAAAAGGAGTGAGAAGAAGGCAAAAAACAAAGAAAATCAGACATGTAATTCCCTCTCCCCTATCACATTTACATCTAGTTACATTTAGTTTTCAGAATCCGCCCCGTTGAAACCTACTACCACGCTTCTGGGCAGCCAAACCGTGAAACTAAGGAGGGTAGTTCAGTCTTTTTTAACCAAGCGCTTCTGGAAACTTGAAAATGGTTGTTCCAGAATTAATATAGCATAAGTAAAGTTTTTATAAATTTTTCATATATTTTGGAAGTTTTTGAGAAGTTTTGGATGAATTTGGGGTTTTATGGCAGTTTTCGCCAAGGAAAACCTTGGGCAGAGGAGGATCCAGAAAGGTGATGCAGGCCCAAATAAAAATGGTTCTGGAGTTGTATATGGGAAGGTGGACCTATTAGTGACCCACAGGAACTGATATATCTCATATTGAGTTAACATAAATGGTTTTACATCAATTTTACCAAAACTAGTTATTGAAAGCTAGTAATCTAGCTAGGGTCTAAAAAACACAGTTAAATCATCTCAAATGCATTTCTGTAAAACATAAGAACTATAAAAGGGGTAAATATAAGTTCATTTAATATGTAAAATCCATTCAATCACTTCCTAAACCTGACATATTCCTTATAGCACTTATTTTTATTCAATTTCCCCCATACATTGCTAAAATAGGCCTTTTATGAAAAACTAAAGACAATAATCTGTATTGGCAGAGATGTTTCGACCTGATACATGTAATTTTCAGAATATTATGACCATAAAGAACATAAATTACATCATTGACTAACCATTACAAGGATGCTCCAAAAACAAGGGGCAGGAGGCTCGGATCATGACTAGTAAGGGCTGTGAGCATAAGTGAAGCTGGGGCTTCACTGGATGTTGACTTGAACTTGATGGAGGCTGAAAATAACTCTATAAATCCTTAAATTCCTGAAATATAGTGCTCCACACCTGGAATGGAAGAAAAGGGGATGGAAGGAGAGGGGAATGGAAGGCTGGGGCTCATCTCCCAGTAGTTTGAGGCACAACACTTAGAAGTAATGTTCACATAAGCATTCAGCAATCAAATCATCAACCAAACTGAAGAAATGGGTTCTAATTTATATTTTATAGACTTATGGATGACCTACTTAGTAATTTTAGGCCAATGGTGACCTGTGAGAGAAAGTCAACCCCATGGGTGACCTAACCCTAGCCACAAAAGAGCCCCCCTTTGGGAAATGAGGCAAGTAAGACCATGTGGAATTGTTTACAATTCCAAATCATCCTTCACAATTAGAAAATGCACCCTCCCTTAGTCAAAAGCTGCCTCTTTTTTGTTATGATAGCTTTCTGCTTTTCCTGGGTCATAAGCAAACTCTTTCTTTCCTTAAAAAACTTTCCTGCTTTTCTCTTATAGCTTTTCTAAGCTCCATAAGAGGAAATTATGCCCTCCCCTTTGAAATAATTTCCTTCTTTTACCTTTGTCTATTTTTTCTACTTTTAGGAAACTTCCCTTTATTCTCTTGCTTTCTTTTGTCATGGACTTTCTTATTTTTTACCAAGGAAAGTTGACTAGATTTCCCCAATGCACCCTCCTGACATGGCAGCCTTAATTCCACATCATTATTGTGCATAATAAATAAAATTAAATACATTCCTTAGAACAATTATTAGTAAAAATTTATCCTAGGAGGAATAATTAATAACAACTTCAGCCCCTAGGAACTTAGCATGGTCAACACTTTTAATGGTCAATTTGAGGGAACATGACAGAAACTCACCTATTCCACTAACTCAAAACAATTTTTTATTTTGGTAATTTTCTTGTAATTTTCTACTATTTTTGGGTCCATTTTGAATCCATAAATGACATTTTTTTCCAATTCAGGGGGCAAGATGGTTGTCATGACATGCACTCATCCCCATTCAAATCTTTCAAAAATCAGATAGAACTTTGCAATGGGATATCAAGCACCCCAAATGGAGATCGTATGCAAAAATTATGATCATGAGAAGTTGATTGTTCAACTTAGCACATTGGGGCCTCAAATTTTATGATGATTCATCTCCTAGGGTTAGGGTTAGGGTTTGCTGCCTCTCCAAGGATTTATGATAAAAGGATCTTTTGCCTCCTTTTGTATTTATCCTGTCATGAGTGAGTGTATCTGCAATCTGCTCAAATATACATCTACCACCATTAAAAATGTATTTTTTTTTCACAGTTTGTCCTGTTTCATTTATCAATAGAATTTGAGTTTAATGTATCGTTGTGGTTATTGCCATATATCTATGTATGTCAAAATATATGCTCTCTCCTTTCGTTCTCACTTAAATCAGGATCATTACATGGGCCTTGTTGCCACCTTTCACACACCTGGGTTACGTGGTAGAAATATTCAAGCCGCTCGGTGTGTCCTTGGGGGCAAGTCTCGAGTCAAGGATTTCACCTTGTTCTTGACTCCTCCATTCAAGCTAACTCCTAACGAAGCCAAGGGGGGTAGGCCCTATTAATTTACTAAGGCTAATTAATTAAACCACTTATACTATGAAACGAGAACTATATACTATGAACGAGAACTCTACCCATAAAAACGATGATTTTTGCAAAAAAAACACCAAAAACACC
>LPNX010693814.1:178742-190696 GCA_001517045.1 Pseudotsuga menziesii
CAAATGTCTCTTGGTAGATTTTAAATTAATGTGGAAGGTGAATGAATTAAATTACGCAAAAAGGGGACTCCAGGTATACCCAAGGGGTACTTGGAGTATGTCCAAAAGTGAACTTTCACGGCTACCCACAAGGTGTTTGTGCGCTGAAACAGAGTCTCGAAGACTATTGTTCATAATGCACCCATCAAGGTGTGACAGAGATCGGCGCCTCGAAGTCACTTTCCAGTTGTTCCCACTCCTTTGGGTATTTTGCGACCACTTACAGTTTGTTCAATGCGTTGGATTTTCACCTGATGGTTTGTCAATTTGGGACGTGAATACTAATTAATCTAGTCACTAAAGTGCTTTTTATGCAGCTTGACTAATCAGAAAAACCATATCCAAGTACAGAGCATACACACTGGAGTCTTTGTTATTTTTAGTAAATTTTAAAAGAGGTGTTCTTATTAAAAAGAAAACCCTCCAGGAACCTCTTTCGGTCTAAGTGGACCTCAATCAGGGAATAAAGGAGGGGTTGATTTATTATGATTACTTAAAACAATTAAAGATAGCATATGAAGCATACACAAATAAGCAAACCACAATTTTCTAATTAGACTACCATGACCCTTTCTTCACCTTTCGGCTCAAAAGGAGGCTCGAGGGGTAAGTATTAAAATTAATTTGAAACCACTAGATATGGAATACAACAATGATTATAATTCAAATTATACTACCCCTATTGATTAGAACTACACAATATTGAAAAAAGATGAAAAGAAAGTAAAAAATGACATGGTCGAGTATCCCCCGAGGGGGGATGCTGAATAGGCTCGAAAGAGCCTGTTCAAAAAGATTTTTATTTTTTATTAGAAGTAATTACAATATCATAAAACTAAAATTAATCCACTTGGTCCTTATATGGAATGAAACCCAAGGTTTACAAATTGCAAAAACTTGAAATTTTGGGAAGACGAAGACCCCCTAGGGGGTTTCGAATGGTCCAAAAATGATTTTCGGATGAACAAACTTTTTACCCAAAAATTCTAAGTTAAAACTAGTTTTTAAAGAAGCAGAAAAGGAACCAAGGAAAGCAAGCTTTCCTTGGGATATTGGACTGCTTTGGGGGCATCCAATATGAAGCACTTAAATTGTTGAATATAACATTTTAGATTCTAAGGAAACAACCATGCATTCAACAAGCTTTAGATTTACTTTCATAGCCTTGAAAAATGACAATTTTCCCTAAAACGAGATCTAGAATGCTTGTAAATTTTCTTTTATGAATGATATATAGTTTATGAGATTTAAGGCAGCAAGATCTATGTAAAATAAACTCTGAAATTGATAGATCTAAACAATTTTAAATTTGCAAACAAGTAACTGGACTAATTTTAGAAAAAATTGAAGGAGGAAGAGGAAAAGAAGAGCATTTGTTGCTGGAAGCCTTGAAGATCAACCGTGGAGCTTTCCAGTGGAATGTTGAGGGACTATGCCTTTGAATGGTTTTGGAGAGATTGAAGAAGCAAACTAGATCAACATCCTCTCCAAGCTAGGAACCTGCAACTGAATCCAAATAATTGCCAAAATACTTGTGAGATCCAGTTAATACATACATAGATATTTCAGAATAACATGCATATAGACTTATAAAACATGCTGAATCTAGATCTCTAAACATGCATAAAAAAGGAAAGAGATGGCCAATAAACTTATTAACAAATTCCTTTCCTATCAAGATTATAATAAACTTACTAGCAATATTAGCAATGAATCCACAAACAATCAGGAATTTATGAACATAGATATAGGTTACCTCAGTAAAACATGGCAATGCTCATCCACACATACAACGACATGACACCATCTTTCCTCCAAAGCTTCACTTTATTCCAATAGCAAAAGATATTACACAGTATTACAATAGCAATAGATCCTCAATCCAACTCTTACTAACTTAGAAAGCAGGAATCCATGCTTTATTTATACACAAAATTAAAACCCCATCCCAGAGGGGGTGCAAATCCCAAGGAGATAGACCACTGCAGCTGAAGGAGAGTCCATCAATGCCTAATGTGAAAGTGAACTGAGCTTCTACTGGGTTTGAATGTCAATTGGGAAGCTAATTGAGCTACCACATCGACTTGCTGAGTGAATCATCAACCACAGAGCTCCCAAAAGAGGCCACACATGTGGAGTAGAGAGAGAGGGTGCAATTCCCCATAAAGGAAGCTGAATTTCAACTCTAGATCCACCTAGATCACCTCCTTTAGTCAAGGATTTATCAAATCCAGTCAATCTGGTGGCGATGAGACTGATTTCAATCAAATCGGTTGAGAATCCATTGATCTAGGATTTTGGATTTGCTCCATTATTCATTAATTTATTAATTAAAATAATAAATAATTGATTTTTTGGGGCTTTCTGACCTGAGTGATGGAAAATCACTCAAAACTAGGAAATAGTGGGTCTATAGGTTTATTGGGTGCTCTTAGCTTGAAAATGAGCACCTACATGACTGAATCTGACTTCTGAGCCCACTTTTGTTACAAAACCATTTTTTTCAATTAAACTATTAAAAAATAGCTTAAGTTTTGGAAAAATTAAATTTTAATTAAAAACACTGAAAAAATTAAAAAAATAAAAAAACCTAGGGGGACTTAGACATGTTCATATGACTCGACCATGATTCCTAGCATGTTTATACATTGACACATAGACTCTAATAACCTCAATATGCCTAAATGCCAAGCCAACCACCCCAACTTTGGAGGTATTGAGTGAAAAAATCAGAGATTATGAGTCGTTTATTCAACAACCAATAATAACCAAGGGAAAAAACATGTTGGGCTGATTGGATTGACAAATAAAGTCTAAGAGACTGAGTCTTTTACAGACACTATCATGCTAGAACATTTATTACAATTCCCCCATGGGGTATGAACATGTGATATAGTACAACAATCACTT
Organism: Pseudotsuga menziesii; assembly: GCA_001517045.1. NCBI lineage: Eukaryota > Viridiplantae > Streptophyta > Pinopsida > Pinales > Pinaceae > Pseudotsuga > Pseudotsuga menziesii. The sequence continues at coordinate 181,692 of LPNX010693814.1, forward strand.
CCGAGAAGCAATTCTAAAGGTCTTCTGAAGTCCGAACAAATCATTGTTATCCGGTTCACCAGGCTCACTTGATAAAATCCGCTAAGTACAACTTAGGTGGTAACATCTGGCTCTAACTGTGGGACGTGTACTCAATCTGGTCATAGGCCAAGCAGAGGATACGAGAACACTAGAATCTCTAGTTTATACACCATTTAAAAACATCTCAACTTGACAAGAAAACCTCAGTAGCACAAGCTTTATATTAAAACCAAATAAACCATTAAACTGATTTATTTAAACAAAATAAATGTAACTAACTAATGAAAAAAAAAGTTTTATTATAGCTAAGTACAAAAGAAAAATGCGGAAAGTAAATGCTCTTTTTCAAGGAGCTTATTTTCCTACTCTAAGCATGATATAAAAAGGGTTAAGTGTAATCAGAAATCCAATCTAACCACCTAAGAATTTTATTTAACATAAAATATTTTTTCCTTGTCTTTGGTTACCGCCCAAAGTAAGGATACTTGATTCAGAAAATGCAAACCTGCATGATGACCCGAAATGGGTGGGCTGGATGGGAAATAATAGGCATGAATAATGTCATAAAAATTCTTCCCAAACTAGTATGTGCTCATGCAAGCTGCTTCTATCCATGACTGGATATGACTGATATACCAATTAGCATGATGAGGCAGAATGACTATATCATCATACTAATCATCAAGGCTTACCGAATGATAACTCATTGTATAAGCACCAAGATACTCCAAATCATAAGGAACCTCTATATGTGAAGAAGATGGCTGAGACTGGTATTCCGCTGACTGCATCAGATCTGACTTTTCACAATAATTCTTCTCAATGTATTCATTACTGAACCTTTGTGCGGCTCTACATGATATGACTCTGGATGATCATGTGAAAATTCTGAATTCTCCTCTTCCATACTAAGATTTTCCCAGATATCCACACTCCCTTCTATGGATGTATCGTATATTGGACTTCCACAAATTTTTGAATAGACATTCTCCTTGCTGGACATATCATGGATGGGATTCTCAATAGGATTTTCACAAGTTGGATTATCTATGAAATTCCAATAGTCATCACTCCCATCTATGTTGGATATGAGAGAGTCTTCCTTGCTGGTATCACAGCCTGAGATATAACTACACTCCTCCTACTCATAATAATCATCCTTCAAAGTTTTGGTTTCAAAAATATTATGAGAATTTAAACTTTCCAAAATTTCATCCCTAAGTGATGAACATAGAGGAGTATCATCACACACATCATAAACTTCTTCATAAGTGTCGATCTCTATAATGGTTTCCTCATGAGGACTTTTTGGACAAGCATTGCAACAATCTTGAGAAAATCTCAAATCTTCAATGTTTTCAGTTATGGTGACATGAGGAGAGTCTTCAATTGAATGTGTTCAATCATGGGTTCCTTGTGAAGCTCTTCAACATGACTGTCATGGATGTTCCCATCTTCAGAATCTTGTTGTGTAATGAGAGATACCTTATATTCTTTAAAAAGATGCTTAATTGATTCCTTTCTTAAATAAATACTAGGATGCTCTTTGATGGGAGTATCGTGGATCTCCTCTTCACTTAAATGTTCAAGAACTGATTCCAAGTCTTCAATACTTTGTATCATGGAAAAAGGTCCATCATATCTTTCCATGTGATACTCTATCCTAGATAGGTAGAAGGTAAAGATCATTTCAAGAAACTTTTTCAAACCATTCATACTACCCTTACCATCATGTCACTGCTCTAAAAACATCCAAAGGAAGCTTGTAAATGAGGTTATACATTTATTAGGAAGGCCCTGATACAACCAACAATAGGCCTCACCCTGAAAAATACCAGCAAACATTTCCATCATATTGTCTTCATGAAGCACATTGGAGTCAGCCATCAATTGAAGGAAATATTTGACATGCCAGATGGCCGAATCACCATAATTTCCATGAAATACTGGAATCCATTTATATGCATCCCCCACACCATCACAACAGTTAGGAAAACCTAGGATGTTTGAGAAATAGATAGGGTGAAAAATTCCGGTTATTTGGGTACCATACTGCTCCCTTAATTCATCCATATCAAAAATTAATAGCATGCATTTGATATAACCATTAAACCTTGTACTAAATAGGTGGAGATGTCAAGTGATGAGCTTTAAAGGTTTTAATATGTCACATGGGCTCATCTACACACAACAAAACTTCACAAGATTATGAGATAACAGGGTTTTTATCCCTTCAATGGAGTCACCATATGAGAATTAAAATATACATTTAAGAACTCTCACAAAATTTATTTTTTTCTTTTCTTTGTAAAAATAAAAAATGAAAAAAAATTCAAAGGAGTCGCAGGATGAAAGTTAAAGATCTACTCTAAGAATTCATCAAACAAAGCAAAAACAAAAAGGAAGAAAACAAAAGTTGTACTACGGGAATAAAAATATTTATCCCCGGAAACGGTGCCAAAAAGTGTTGCCACCTTTCACACACCTGGGTTACGTGGCAGAAATCTTCAAGCCACTCAGTGTGTCCTTGGGGGAAAGTCTCGAGTCAAGGCTGTCACCTTGTTCTTGACTCCTTCGTTTAGGCTAACTCCTAACGAAGCCAAGTGGGGGTAGGCCCTATTAAATTACTAAGGCTAATTACTTAGTGTGACGGTGTTATATTAATTAAGTTGTTTAGGAGTTTTGAAATTAACCAGTGGAAACAAAAGATAACAAGATGCAAGATTTTAAGCAGATAAGCACAATAATGACACTCAATATATATATAATCGAAATAATTGATCAAATAAATCACCAGTGCCTTAAATGGAGTCAATAGAGAGAATAATGTGCTTGCATACGCTTGAAAGAATGTTTTGCAAATGTCTCTTGGTAGATTTTAAATTAATGTGGAATGTGAATGAATTAAATTAGGCAAAAAGGGGACTTCAGATATACCTCAGGGGTACTTGGAGTATGTCCAAAAGTGAACTTTCACGGTTACCCACAAGGTGTTTGTGGGATAGAACCGAGTCTCGGAGACTATTTCTCACAACGCACCCATCAGGGTGTGACAGAGATCGGCACCTCAAGGTCACTTTCTAGTTGTTCCCACTCCTTTGGGTATTTTGCCACCGCTTACAGTTTGTTCGAGGCGTTGGATTTTCACCTGATGGTTTGTCAATTTTGGAGGTGAAGACTAATTAATCTAGTCACTAAAGTGATTTTGATGCAGCTTGACCGATCGGACGAACCGCAGCCAACACACTGGAGTCTTTGTTATTTTTAGTAAATTTTAAAAGAGGTGTTCTTATTAAAAAGAAAACCCTCCAGGAACCTCTTTCGGTCCAAGTGGACCTCAATCGAGGAATCAAGGAGGGGTTGATTTTATTATGATTACTTGAAACAATTAAAGATAGCAGATGAAGCATAAATAAATAAGCAAACCAGAATTTTCTAATTAGACTACCACGAGCCTTTCTTCACCTTTCGGCTCAAAAGGAGGCTCGTGGGGTAAGTATTAAAATTACTTTGAAACCACTAGATATTGAATATGAAAATGATTATAATTCAAATTATACTACCCTTGCACATTATCACTACACTAGATTGAAAAAAGATAAAAAGAAAGTAAAAAATGACACGGACGCAAATCCCCCCAGGGGGGATGATGAATAGGCTTGAAAGAGCCTACTCGAAAATATTTTTCTTTTTTTATTAGCAACAATTACAATATCAAAAAACTGAAATTAATCCACTTGGTCCTTATATGGAATGAGACCCAAGGTTTACAAATTACAAAAATTTGAAATTTTGGGAAGACGAAGACCCCCTATGGGGTTTCGAATGGTCCAAAAATGCTTTCCGGAAAGCACCTCCTCCTCTTTCCTGTTATACCAGATAAAAAATAGAAATCTTATCACACTTAAATATGCCCAAAAGTACTTTTGTATGAACAAACGTTTTACCCAAAAATTCTAAGTTAAAACTAGTTTTTAAAGAAGCGGAAAAGGAACCAAGGAAAGCAAGATTTCCTTGGGATCTTGGCTTTCTTTGGGGGAAGAAAATATGAAGCACTTAAATTTATGAATATAACTTTTTAGATTCTAAGGAAACAACCATGCATTCAACAAGATTTAGATCTACTTTCAGAGCCTTGAAAAATGACAACTTTCCCAGCTAAAACTAGATCTAGAATGCTTGTAAATTTTCTTTTAGGAATGAGATCGAGTTTATGAGCTTTAAGGAATCAATATCTATGTAAAATAAACTCTAAAATTGATAGATATAAATAATTTTAAAGCTACAAACAAGTAAATGAACTGATTTTAGAAAAAATTGAAGGAGGAAGAGGAAAATAAGAGCATTTGTTGCTGGAAGCCTTGAAGATCAACTGTGCAGCTTTCCAGTGGAATGTCGAGGGACTATTAATTTGAATGGTTTTGGAGAGAGTGAAGTGGTTAACCACTTATACTATGAAACGAGAACTATATACTATGAACGAGAACTCTACCCATAAAAACGATGATTTTTGCAAAAAAAACACCAAAAACACCCCCCAAATAGAAAAGTGTTGATACCAGTATACACGTTTTTTTTTTTGGGTAAAAAATAGAGCCATGGACTAAACATCCCATATTGTTGTTTAACAAAACTTTAAAATCAACCTTAAATTGGAAAAAAAGAAAAATTCTTGAAGAGATAAATTACAACTTTCTGGAAAATTGCATATTAAAGAAAAAACAAATTTCTCTAATAATTTCACCATTATAACCATATAGAAACAAAGAAATTATGATGTGATTCATAATGAGATAATATATTAGACCATAAAAGAAAAAATGGTTCATATAAATATTCAAAAACTCCTCTAGAGTTTCAATTACAAAAATCATACTAGTAAAAAGCATCTAACTGCCTCTTCAAATTCATCCATGGATTATGACACCCCATCATCAAAAGTTAGTAAATAGAAGTTTGCATTTTGACTAAAAGTCTTGATTAGAGTTAAAGTTGTATCATCATTGGAGTTAAGATAAAAGTTGTATCTAATAATCTAATAGTTGTATCATCTTTATTGGAGTTTTAATTACTAGGTTAAAGTTGAAGTTTTATGTTTCCAACTATATGTGAGTGTACTTATCACATGTTAACTAAGCATTTTTTTTAAAATTGATAATTATTAATTTTGAACCACCTTCATGAAACCAATCTTGAGTGTACTCTTGTCTCATTTTCATCCATAGATGGAAAATCATAAATAGTATTCCTCCCCAAAAATCTAAGCTATATCGGTCTATATAGATAATTATATATTTTATTAATATCTATATTTAATTTTTCCTTGAAAAACAACTTATATCTTCAATTGTTTTTTCACATGAAAAACAACTTATATATAAACTTTTTATTTATTTTCGAAAAATATAAGTTTACGAAACTACTTGCAATAGTTTTTACTTTTTAGGAATTAAAATTTCTTTTAATATATTTTTTATATTTAATTCTTTTTTAAATCTGTTTTATATTCTTAGATCTCTATTTTCAAAATAAAAAATTATGCTTTCTATTAAAATTATTCAATTCATTGAAAATTTTTCATTTTACTATTCTTCCATGCTTACAAAATTGTATTACTCCCTTACTATATATTAAACAATGATGTCATTCACGCAAAGTAGGAAAAATAAATATAAAGCATATAAATGATAACCACCAGATAATACAATTAAGCGCACCGGATATCTATATAAATTGTATTTTCACAAAACCACTCTATGATGCAGAAATCCTTTTAAATTTTCATTCCATAAACACATCTATAATCAAATAAGTCGATGTAAAGGAAGGTAAGATATTAACCAGACTCGTACTCATATTATATTTCACTAATCTTCTCTTTTTTCAATTGTAAAATCTCATCTTTTAACTGTGTATTGGAATATGAGGAAAAAGATTGTTGTTTAGTCATTAATAACAGTAGGTTAGGTGAACAAGGACTTAACCAAATGCCCAAAGATTTACGCATTAAGGTAGAAGGTTTCATACAATTATGATATCGATGATTTTCCTACTTGACAAAAGTAGTTATTATCACCGCTCAGTTACCAAGAACCAACCTCGAAAAACGCTACAACCCTCTATGTGGAAAAATGCTACAACATAGGTAGAGAAGTGTGAAGAATCAAAAGTAACAATTAACTGGGAGTTTCGTTGGTTAGAAAGCCTCAATTAATGGGCATGTGTCTCAAGTGATCCAGATACTCACCATGGAATTGGGTAGATGTCCATGTCTGGAGTACCCTAAGAGAAGCATAGAAATCACAACGAGGGTTAGGTTCCAATGGGAGCCCAAAATAAGGGTTGATGGATTTAGAGGAGTGGATCTCTTTAAGATCGAGGTTACTATACCTTCAACTGTGTTGCGTTAATCATCCTAAGGATTAATGAATGGAAACAACTATACAAAAACAGAGTGAGATTTTGGGTTTCACACATGGATAAGCTATCCCTTAAGTCACGCGAGATTTACCGATTTCCCTCTACAGGTGTAGCCCGTAAATCCTTTATAAAGGCCCCCGAGTGTACTATAGTGAACCTATTCAGATTTTACTCTTCAAGGAAACCTCCAATTATTTAAATCCTGCATAAAGAACGGTGAATTTTTTGATCACGGTTTCACGTTACTCGTTATTATTGCAAGTCACCAATTACATCATGCATTTAACCCCCATGAGCATATGAGCATCATGAAAGCCATGGGTAGGGTAATTCTTTTCTTGCTTGATCGATCATTGAACATACCAGCTAGGTGCTGATCACACATCACATTCCATATATTAGGTGTTGCAGGTTCAACTGCTGCTTCCACTTGATAATTGGTGTTTATGCGAGTGAGACTCAAAGCACTTAGCTTAGACTTAGCCTAGATAGCTTATAGCAATGGTATTATACATAGTAGTAGAGTAAGGCCGGAGGGTCTTAGATAGAGACTTCTTGAGAATGCCTAAAGCTCCATGTCCATTAGCAACCTTGAAACACTTCACGGCAGGGCAAGGCTCATGCTCATTACTTGGATACTTTCCATGCATATAATAACACAAATTAAATTGACACCTGTGAATTTGGATAAAACGTAAAATGAAGGGCATGAAAAATGCTTGAACGTCATGAAATTTTTGTTTGACAGGCAGCAGGAATTTGAAATTCGAGGCCTTCCCTCGATGCTGGGCATCGAGGGCAGGCCTAGAATTTCAAATTCCTGCTGCCTGTAAAACAAAAATTTCATGACGTTCAAGCATTTTTCATGTCCGCCGCTTGGGCGCCAAAAGGGCGGCCCTCACGGCCGCCCTCGATGCCGGGCATCGAGGGCCACCAACACGCAGACAAACTTTGCCACCAGCTGGTGTCCTACATGATTTCTAGGATTCTCTCCCTTGCAAGTAGCATATATATAATTTCCAGTGACAACAAACAATAGATGAAAGAAATTCATCCCTCCATGACAAGGACTATGACTACTCCAAGAACCCTTCATGGAACAAACCTTGTTCACGTTGGTTCAAACCTTGAATTCAAAAATAACCAATTGCCACAAAAATAACTGACACACAAAGAAAATCACAAAAGCCTCAACACTCTGAAGAACTTAAAAAAAACAATGTCGCAATGACAATCACTCTCCACCAAAACCCTGAATAACTATACCTCCAAAACAATACACAAAATGACAATCACTCCCAAACAATACCCTGAATAACTATACCCTAACAAACTTGCTAATCAACCTGCGAATATTGTTGTACCTCCAGAGCTACCTGAACCACATTTCTTCAATATAAACATGGCTGTGAATCCACTATCACCTCCCCAAGAATTCTTCAGACTTGGTAATTTGGCTTTTCCTCCTCATCACCTTGGAAACATGGCGATACGTCCACTGCTACGACCCCCGGTACACTTCGGATTTGGCGATCAGCTTGCAAACATGCAGGCTGTACAACCAGCGTTACCTCCACCGCATTTTTTTGGATTTGGTTATGGTGATCAGTTTGCAAACATTGTTCGTGTACCTGCACAATGATTCTTCATGAGACATGACTATCAGCTCGGAGACATGCATTTTCAAAGCACCAGGGATTTACTAGCTCCACCACATTTCTTCGGTCATGAGGCTCAATACATGGCTATACCTCCACCGCTCCGACCCCCATTACACTTTTTCACATTTGGAGATCAGCGTGCAAACATTAATGCTTTACCGCCATTGTTGGCTCAATATATGGCTATACCTCCACCACTCCGACCCCCAGTACACTATTTCACATTTGGAGATCAGCGTGAAAACATTAATGCTTTACCGCCATTGTAACCTCCACTGCATTTCTTCGGATTTGGTCATGGTGGTCAGTTTGCAAACATGGTTCTTGTACCTGCACAACAATTCTTCTCGCACGACGGCCAGCTCGCAAACATGCATTTGCATTCACAAGCTGTAGAAGGTTATGGCATTCATTTACACGCTGAACAAGGTTAAGGACATGACCCTTTCTTAGGAGTTCATTGAGTGGAATGGTGATGCCAAAGTATTAATTTATGAAAGATTAGTCATAAATTTTTTTTTAAGTTCAATGGTGATGCAAAGTATTAATTTTGGAAGATTTATGGTAATAATTTATGAAAGATTTAGGGTGGGTTATGTGTTTGTGCCATTATTGTTTTATCATAAATTCATAAGGGTTTTTATTTGAGATTTTGGGGTGAATTAGTATTTATGCTTTTTAAGTTATGGATGAGGATAAGCCAAGTATAATGTTAAGATTGATTGGATAAGGCTATGACAAGTGTAATGTTGAGATTGATTATATGGTAGTGGTTCAAAATTGGAAATAAACAATTACAAAATAAAAATATATAAAAATTAACTGGTAGTTGAATGGATAAGTGTTAGTGATATAACTATTCATGGCACATAACTAGAAGAATGAGAGATAATATATATATAT
>LPNX010693814.1:191868-215621 GCA_001517045.1 Pseudotsuga menziesii
TTGGAGAGAGTGAAGAAGCAAACTAGATCAGCATCCTCTCCAAGCTAGGAACCTGCAACTGAATCCAAAGACTTGCCAAAATACTTGTGAGATCTAGTTAATACATACATAGAGATTTCAAAATAACATGCATATAAACTTATGAAACATGCTGAATCTAGATGTCTAAACATGCATCAAAAAGGAAAGAGATGGCCAATAAACTTATCAACAAACTCCTTTCCTATCAAGATTATAATAAACTTATTATCAATCTTAGGAATGAATCCACAAACAATCAACAAATTATGAACATAGATACATGTTACCTCAGTAAAACATGGCAATGCTCATCCACACATACAATGACATGACACCATCTTGCCTCCAAAGCTTCACTTTATTCCAATAGCGAAAGATATTACATTGTATTACAACAGCAATAGCTCATCAATCCAACTCTTACTAACTTGGAAAGGAGGCAGCCATGCTTTATTTATAAACAAAATTGAAACCCCAGCCTAGAGGGGGCGCAAATCCCAAGGAGATAGACCACTGCAGCTGAAGGAGAGTCCATCAATGCCTGATCTAAAGATGAACTGAGCTTGTACTAAATATGAATGTCAATCGGGGGGCTGATTGAGCTAACACATCGACCTGCTGAGTGAATCATCAACCACAGAGCTCCCAGAAGAGCCCACACGTGTGGAGGAGAGAGAGAGAGGGGGTGCAATTCACCATAAAGGAAGCTGAATTTCAACTCTGGATCCACCCATATCACCTCCTTTAGTCAAGGATTTATCAGATCTAGTCAATCTGGTGCCGATGAGACTGATTTCAATCAAATCGGTTGAGAATCCATTGATCTAGGATTTTGGATTTGCTCCATTATTCATCAATTTATTAATTAAAATAATCAATAATTGATTTTTTGGGGCTTTTTGACCTGAGTGATGGAAAATCACTCAAAACTAGGAAATAACGGGTCTATAGGTTTACTGGGTGCTCTTAGCTTAAAAATGAGCACCTACATGACTGAATCTAACTTCCAAGCCCACTTTGATTACAAAACCAATTTTTCCAATTAAACTATTAAAAAATAGCCTAAGTTTTGGAAAAATTAAATTTTAATAAAAAACACTGAAAAAATTAAAAAAATTAAAAAACCTAGGGGGACTTAGACATGTTCATATGAATCGACCATGATGCCTAGCATGTTTATACATTGACACATAGACTCTAATAACCTCAATAGGCCTAAATGCCAAGCCAGCCACCCCAACTTTGGAGGTATTGAGTGACGAACTCAGAAATTATTAGTCATTTATTCAACAACCAATAATAACCAAGGGAAAAAACATGCTGGGCTGATCGGATTGAAAAATAAAGTCTAAAAGACCGAGTCTTTTACAGACACTATCATGCTAGAACATTTATTACAATTCCCCCATGGGGTATGAACATGTGATATAGTACAACAATCACTTCCCAAAAGAAATTGTGAAGGTCTTCTGAAGTCCAAACAAATCATCTTTGTCCGGTTCACTAGGCTCACTTGATAAAAACCACCAAGTACAACTTAGGTGGTAACAGGCCCAGCTTGTAAGGAATATTTAAATGGGGTAGTATGTTATCTTAGTTAAGGTCATAGGTAGATTAGGAGTTAATTTATTTTAATTTAATTTTGTTATATTTTTGTATTATTTAATAAAAAACAATTCTAGTAAAATAGTACTAAAGATAATAAACCGATTTTCTCTTTTTGTGGATAATATTAGCTGTCAATATGAAAGTGAAATATTTTTGTACATAGCAAATATGCCCTAATACATCCTTAATAAAATTGATCCCAAGTCATGAAGCTAGGAAAGCATTGAGGATGTGTGAGGATGACAACGCAACAAAAATTCTCCTACATAATTTAGTCATAACTTTTGACCCGATCATCTATTTCAAGCACTCCTCACATTGTTGGAAAGTTATCGGTGAGATATACACATCCACTATCATGACTGTTTCCAATGAGAGATCCCAATAAAGTTCAAAGACAACAGAGTAATTGCATCATCAACAACTAGATGGGTCGATTTGACTAAAAATCTTATATAGTGCAAATTCTTATGAAACAAGTATGGTTAAAATTTATGTGGGAACACACATGTACATACAGCCATGATGACCGCCAAGTACGAATAACATGAAACAACACCTCCAAAATACATTCATCATTAGCAATTAGTGGTTTTGGGTCAAATTGAAGGGAAATACATGTTGTCATAGCTAACAATGAACCTACTGGCATTTGATGAAGTCATGATACATGAAGAACAACTCATGTGACAAAGCATGGTAAAATTCAATAGATGGAGTCAAGGAATCCATCCCAACAAGAAGAAGTAGGAATGGCAAAGGAAGATGTAGATCAAAGAACCGGGTCGGCAGTATTGGACAATCATTTCACCATATAAAATCTTATGTATTGAAAGATCGGTATTCATATCCATGAACAAAATCCTCGTTGTAAGAATTCGACATGCCACATCAAGACAATGATTTTCCCTAACGAAAGTCATTTAAGAAGAAAAAAAATAGTAGAATACCAAAGGACACCGAAGGGTGAATCAAATCGATTTTTGTAATGAATTTATTCAAAGAGTCCCAAAAGTCTCAAGAGAATATAGAAGGCCAAGGGTGTCGTATCCTTGACAAATATACTATAATATCGTGTGATGAGAAAGGCCCTTAATGCTATGGGACTTTTCCGTGTATTGTTGTTGAATTGTGAATGAGCAGAAGCCTTGCTTTAACCTCTGCATAGGAATAGCTTTGTTATGTGAATGAATGTCCTGAACTACTTCTTGGTCTTTCACGAACATATATAAAGTAAGTTTGTTTCATATTTATGAATTTACTACTCATATAATTCTTTTCTTATTTCATATGTTAATTATGTTTTTGTTCTTTATGTGGGTAGTGAAAAGAGAATTTGATATTAATAAGAAGATTATTCTAATATTTATGCTCTCATTCTGTCAATCGGTTATCTTCCTCTTAAAACAACTACCTGAAATATGAATGTGGATTCCCAATTGTTATTTCACTACTTACCCTTTTACTCTCACTCCGAGCTGGAATAGGTTAGTTTAGCTAGGAACTGCAGTTAGGTTAGATTAGCTTGCATTTCATCCTTAAATTATAAAACCATAAATGGTAGAATGGGTTGCAACTAGTGAAACCCAATAAGGAATGGTTGTCACACCATAATACATATAGGTTCCTTGCTCCTAATGGTTTGATATCTCACTGGAACTTCTTACTAGGGAAACCCCTTATTGTTGACCCTCGGTCATTTCGACCTCTCAACACAATCATTGTTGAGTTGTGACAAGAATGACATATGTCACATGATGAGAATAACAAGTGGGTTTCATGAATGTCCACATTACAACATTTGAAAATTGATAATGCAACCTAATATATGGAAGGCATTCAATATGAATAACATGAACAACAGATAAAACATAATTTTGCAATTGAAAGTTATGAAAGTAGGTCTAAAGAATATGAGTAAATCAACAAACTATTCAAAATTCTAATGAAGAAGAAATGGTTGAAGCCAAGAAGATGAAAATCAATAGAGACTTCAAAGTGAATAACACAAAGAAGAATAAGAGAAATGAAAGCATCAATTTTTCGAGCCGCAAGAAGTTGCATCATGGCAGAGTATCAAAGAAGGTTAAGATGACTTTGTCTTAACAAGTTGTAATCCTAGATGAGACATTGACTAGCAGATATTCTTATTTCTCACTTTTAAAAGCCCATAAAATCTTTAGAAATTTGTGATAATTGTTAGTGATAGTATTGTTAATGGTCATAATCAAGGGGGAGTTAGTGTTGATGGATCACAAAGTAGTTTAATCATTATGAATCTTAAGATTGACATTATCAAACACATGGTTAGTTGTTACCTAGATCTTTCTAGAGAAGTATCTAGTTTCTTATTTGATGAGTTTATGATGTAATGAGAATTGGTTCATAGTTTTCTATTGTGTCTCAATTGTTCATTTGCTTCTGAAATTTAAGAAGTAATGTTTAGAATTGAATGAAACCTTGGGGACATTCATATTGCTTCATTTTCAAATTAGGTCTTATTTTTAAGAACCATCAACACATACAATTATTTATATTATAAAAATATGTTGTTAAATTGTTTGTTTATTTAAGTGGATTCAAAATAGAGTGAGAGAGTGAGGTTGTGTGAGATGTATGATTGTAATTCCATATAAGGGGAACATATTCTTACCGAGGAAAAAATGATAAAGACCCTCATCCACACATTTCTCAACTAGTTCTTAAAAGAAAGAAAAGTGGGCACAATGATTTTATTTGAATGAAATTTTAAGTGTCTTACACATGAGTGTGTGAATTCTCTATGAAAAATACAAGGTTTCTTTGTATTTAAAGAATAAATTTTTTGAAATTTTGTATTAAGAGGATTACATATGTTAATAATTTTGCATAAATATGTTAAAAATAACTTAATTTAATTTTTAATATTATAAAAATAATATTTAAAAAAAATATTATATTATTCAACTTAAACTAAATTTCAATTTCCAGATTTCTATAGTTAAATATTTATAAATTTATATTAAAATGGGTTTGACACTAACTAAGCACATAGCACATCCACATGCATATCAATGGCTATGGCGAATGCTTATATATCATTGTACAGTTTGAATATACAATCCTCTATTCAATTTTCAATTAAAGTTGGATAATAATATCTATCCACCTTTCCCAAAGCTATTGTTCCTATAGAGTAAACTAATACCCTAAACTATTTTTCAAAGGAAATGACATTACAACCTACATCAAAGTACATTAAGATATCAAAGTAGATATTTACTAAACTATTTTCAAAGGAGATGGCATTACAAACTACATCAAAGTGCACTAAGATATTAAATCAAATCATGATTAAGTGGTTATATTTTACTAAAAAAATAATTTTGGCATAATTTGAATTTGATACCTTCTCATCAAATTAACCAAATATTCATAAAGCTCACACAAATTTTTGGAAGTGACAACCAAATATTCCTCCAGGTTAACACATTTTTTGATGAATATATCAGGATTTTTGCATAATTAGGATAATCAACATACACTCTGGTAAGTCACACAACAGTTATGATGGAATAAGATCAGAAATTTTACAAATGTTTAAAAAAAAATCCGAATTCCATTACAACCAACAACCTGCATATGTCGGACGAACCATACCTTAAACTATACAGCTTTTTTTTCATTTGTGAAATCAAATAGCGATATATCAATAGAGAAAGAAAATAGCGCAGTTTTCAAAGCTTTTTAATGAGATAATTGTGATTTACTCATAGCTTCTACCCTCTTCTAGAATTTTGGAATCGCTGCTTAGAAATTTGGTTACACAGTTCGATAACTATGTCCAATTCAAACTTTGTCATGATATCAGAGTATAGTATAGGTCTGTGAATCGCTGCTTAGAAATTTGGTTACACAGTTCGATAACTATGTCCAATTCAAACTTTGTCATGATATTAGAGTATGCTATAGGTCTGTGTTGAAGTATCTGTACAATCTCATGGTTCAACAACATCTACAGGTGCAACGGCAAATATGATCATATTTAATGTATAAAAAAAATAAAAATAAAGTTAAAGTAATCTAAACAATAATTCAACAACTTATACCGGATAAATCGAAATCATATAATGTACATTTTTCAATGGCTGAAAGAGGGCATTTGATGCCTTGTCACCAAGGAGAAAGCTCAGTCAAAATAGAGAATTTATAGGAAAATTCCAGCACAGATAGGTCTGAGTTCATCTTTCATTGACGAATAATATACAAACTCTAATCTATTATTGTACCAGAAAAGTAAGATTCTGATCCAGTTCACAGGCGAGCTATGACGTACATGATCTGAATCCAGATGACCTAAAAGTGGTATAAATGGCTTTACATATAAAGGTGTTAGAGTTGGTTATACATATAATCCAAATGTCCTAAAAGAAGAGTTGATTATACATATAATCATCCAGAGGAATACAAACAATAAAATCACTATATCGACGCAGCATAGCCAGCCATAAGATTATTCAACGGAATAGTAGAACTGTAAACGTTTTCATTAGAATAAGTGGGATACAATGAAGAAGTACTAACCAACTGGGAAATAAGTTGATCCCATAAGATTATTAAACGGAATAGTAGAACAGTAAACGTTTTCATTAGAATACGTGCCATACGATGAAGAAGTACTAACCAACTGGGAAATAAGTTGATCCCAGCTGCATATTTGAAGCAGTCCTCTTCATAAACAAGCATAAGGAGCGAGCTAAATCAAAGAGTTCCTCGATCAATTTAGTTGAGGGGAAACATGGAAAAATTGTATCTGATCAAGAAAAATTGAAGAAAGTCAATCCAAATGAGTTCCTTGTCGCCTCAAGAGGCCACTGAAATGATTGGGGATGTGACATAGTGGTATCTGAGCTAACAGTTGTAGCACTAGGGTTGTTTTGGTCAAATCCAAACTCATATGAAGATAATCAAATATGCACATCAAGTGCATATGACTTTAATTTGACAAAATTACCAATAATGATAGTTTTCATAAATGCATAAGCAGGATAAAAGAACCAAAGAATTAGGAATCCTGTAAATTTTTCCATGAGACTGATTTTATTAAAGACTAGTAAGTGTGTATCATTTCATGTGTTACTATTGTGTCTAATAATTATTTCTATAATGTTCTATAATGCACAATGTTTGTAGTTGACAATGTTTAGGTAGCTATAACAGAGAGAAGTCAACATAAGAGAAAATATTTGCGAAAGAAAATGGTGACCATGAATGATTCCTAGTACCCTTGTAAGAATGATGAGGATGTCCTCGTAGAAAATACGCAAGAGGAAAAAGTTGAGAAGTTTCAATGAGAAGTTTATAACAGGAATAGAAGAGCCAGATTGATACTTCCATCCTTCAAATCCTCATTTATATTCAATAGCAAGCTAATATTGGATCTAATACAGGCGACGTTGGTCAAAGAATTGCTGAGAGTCGCTCTATAGGTCATGCTAGGAAGAGGACGTTGAGTCCAATAAATTGATCTGCGAGCAAGGAACATAAGGAATCTTCAACGAGATATTCTCCTAGCAGGTCATATGACTCTTCTGTTTCTCTAAGTACTCCAAATATTAGTTCCCATAGATTTGACAGAAGAAGGAATTCTAGAATAATTTTGCAAGAAGTAGATGAGGTATCACACGATGTACTGTGGGGACTATATGAACAAGGACTCTACAACTACGGATGGGAATGGCTCAACATTATTAACATTCATCATACCAACTATATCTTCGACATATTAAGATCTTCCAAAGACTATACATTTTTAAAAGTAACATTATTTATCTATGAAATGTAACCTTGAATTATGCATTATACTTATTATTCATAAATTTCTTCATTAAACAAAATTTATTTCTCAATTTATGCATCATTAATAAAACTCATAAGACATTGAACAACAAAACACACAACACCATTGGACACTATGATTTTTATGTGGAAACCCAAGAATCATTCTTATTATTAACGAGTTGTGGTAAAGAAATGTTTCATATCTGCAAACAAAACCTAGAGGCTTCTCTTCTTTCTATATTACAATGGATATGTGCACACAAATTGCATATAATTCCATACACCATGTGACTCATACTCATCTCAACTAGTCATATCTGGTACTTCGACAATTATAACAAAAAGTATATCCCACTCTACACAATAATACCCTAAAAAAGTGTAACCAAAAACTTAACAAAAAATTAACCCCAAAAATACCAACCCATTACAACTTAAAGGATTTTGATATCCCTTATCCCCACACCCACTACCCAAAATTAAAAATGTAAGTGGACACAAAACTTTAAATAACTAATTAACTCCACAACTTGACACATTCAAAATTCCCAACTTCCTTAATCCTCGGTTGCTTCATCAAAGTTGACCACTTTGCTAGACCACTTTGTTGTTGTAGTTCCATTCACACCATTTTTTTTCAAAAAATGGCATAAAAAAATTACTAGGGCCAATAGGGCCCAACACTCTCGTGGGGGCCGTATCAAGCCACTTAAAGTCTATTCTATTGGTTCCTTCAACTACGACATGAATTTTTCATATACTGACTTTGTCACCTCGAACGTCCATTGAAAAGTCTCTTTCTACTTTCTTATTTCATCAATGATTTCTGAAGTAATATGCCCCACACTCTACTCCACAATTAAGGTGAAGACCTTATTAATCTGTGTATGAGCTCAACTAATCACTTTAGAAACTCGTTCATCTTTTGTCTAGAGATCTTTGAACCTTTCTATTTTTTTTCTTCTCAACCCTTAATTGGTTAATTTATGCATGTAATGCCTTGTTTTTCCATCCTTTCCCATTATCTCTACCAGAGTTTTTAAAGGACTTCGTAGTTTTTTCATCTAATCTTGCACTATGCCTAACTTGGTAGTAATATCTTGCAGCATTCCATCTTCTAATAGTGAATCCCAAGTATGATATATGTTTTTATACATCTTTGCACATTGATTCTCGGACTTGATACTTTGGATGGCCCCTTGCACCTCTGTCTATCATTTCTTTGTAGCTTCACGGGGTGTTCTTGGTACTATATTGGATTCTAATTATCCCACATTTTTCTTGAAGCCTACTGTGACTCCTCCAAGTTGCAAAAATTTAACCTCCATAGTCACTTCCTATATTGTTTATATTGTTTAACCTTTTGTAGCTTATACTTTTTCTATCTAAAGTGGTCTCTTTCTTGTTGTAGTTAAATATAATTATCCTTCAAGGAAACATTCTAGCCCCTATACTCCTTCATTAAATCATATATTGACTACTCTCGTCCCTATATTTATTCCACACCATTCTGTTGAAGATTGTGGAACACAAACATAGGCAAGGCTAACAGGTTTAGGTCAACAAATCCCAACTAGTGAGCTTTCTCAATAACTCCCGCCTAAATAAATTTTAATGCCTCATCCCAACAACATAACTACCTAGTCTATCATTGATCATGACGATGCTAATGGTTCTCTTTGCTCCTT
Organism: Pseudotsuga menziesii; assembly: GCA_001517045.1. Classification (NCBI taxonomy): domain Eukaryota; kingdom Viridiplantae; phylum Streptophyta; class Pinopsida; order Pinales; family Pinaceae; genus Pseudotsuga; species Pseudotsuga menziesii. The sequence continues at coordinate 201,006 of LPNX010693814.1, forward strand.
CCTCATCTCCTCCTGCGAGGTAATTATTTTTCATGTTGGTGTTATCTTGATTGATTTTACTATTGTATAGAGTGTTTCTACCAGGTCCTTCACTCCTCCAAATAGTTGGATGGTATTCTCCCCCTCCAATTTCTTGGTTTTGTTTGCAAATTTGCGTATCCTATCAAACAGGATGTTAACATCATTGTTAGTCAATCTGGAATCGGAGGAATCCACTGCACCTAATGTGGATAACAACGCTTTCCACTGCAGCGAGAAACTTTTGAGCACCTCGAGAGCTGACATGGCTATAGGTGACTGGACCAAGATGTTAACGATGCTATAGTTCAAAGTAGCTCTAGTTGTGGTGTTGTTGGTGATTTTTCGCACAGGGAATCGTGGTCCTTGGGCCATCCCATCAATGGGCAGTGTGGAAAGGTGAAGGGGTTTGCTGGTGGCATTGGATGTGGATTTCTCTGATGGGTCAACAGTTTTGGTAGTGGACCCATATTGGTTTTGCCTAGTCTGCAAGTTGACCTCTTTAGTTGTCATGGCTAGCAGGTTATGAAGCCCTATCTCTGTAGGTGGGGTCGCAGGAGGGGTTGCGGGGGCAGCTGGGGAAAAAGGTGCAGTTGCTACCAATCCTTGGATTGGTAATGGGTTCTAGATCACCATGGGTGGAGGGCCCAGTGGTGCTGGATTAGGTTGGGATGTCACGTTAGTAACCTTTTGAGCTTCATCCTTGAGAGCTTTTTTGGCGCGCTCCATGAAAGGGCATTTGTGAGTGTATCTCTCGTAGATGTTGCATAGCTAGCATGGATGGTTGGTCCATAATGGAGCGTGTCGAGGTGGGTTAGGATGTTGGTGATTTTAATCTAGTGGATTGGTGCCATTGTTGGGAGGGTTTGGTTGTTGGCCACCTCCTTGGGGTTGGTTGTTACCCTAGTTCCTGGGCTCAATTCTTTCTACTGTACCCTTGTTTTTTGTTGGGGGAAGGTTGGTTGGGACAATTATGTTGTGCAAACACTTGTCTCAAAGGTGCTGATGGAGCTAGTGCTGGAGCTGGAGTGGCTTGTGCCAATGGTGCATAGTAGACGGGAGGGGGGCTTGGTGCTACAAATTTGGTCATCTATCCTAAATATTGTTGTGGCAACCAAGTTGGTGCATGGGCATGCTGCTGTGGTGTGTATTGTGCATAGGAGGTTGTGGCTTTGGAATGAGACATCATCCTTGAGTAGTGAGGAGCTTGGTTTGGGTGGGAAACACTAGGGTTGTTGCTTGAGTGTGGTGGCATTATAGGCGGTGTCACATGGTGTTGTGATTAATGAGAAATAGAACCTATGATGCCATCTGTGGCATGAGATGCCCCCCACGCATCACAACAGGAGGTGCCTGCATGAGGAGCATCTGAAATGATGGTATACATGTATCCAAACTGAGTGTAAATTAGGTCAAACGGTTGGGATTTTAAGATGGCCTCTTCCTCTATTTGGGGACGTTCGGAGGCGACGTCCTTGGCAATGGGTGGTAGCAAGGTCTTTAAGAACCAATCAAGGAAGAGCCTGTCATCAAGATTGATCTTGCACAGGCTATGACATCATCGCCACTCATGGATGTGGTCGGTTATATGGGTTGCAGTGTTTTCGCGACAAGACAGCAGGATTTCCACACCCTCATCATAGTGAATAGGGAGTTGGAAATATTGCAGGAATATGAAGGCCAATGAGTTAAAATATGGGTATTTGGATTGAGGTAGCTCAATGTACAATTTGGCTGTGGCACTTGTGAGGGTGCATTGGAACAACCTAAGTCTGATCGAGTTGTCTACGATGTTTTTTGATGAGCACCATAGGTGAAACGTCATTATGTGATTTTGGGGGCACTCCCCTACCTTCCCTTCAAACTTTGGAATGTCAGATGGGATATTAGTTGGCATAGGAGGCCAGTGCAGTTGGTGGCATATTGGTTCATTGGTTAATCTAGCCAAATCAAGTAAGTTAAGGCATGCCATGAATGGGAGATTGGCCCCAACACTGGTGTGGGAGGGGCCGACAATGGTGTCGGATTTTGCAGGAACTTGGTGTCCCTGCATGACTGGGGGAACCTAATGTTGACTACCCATAATGGAGATAGTCAAAATATTTGTGGAAGGGCCACTACCCCCATGTATGAATGGAAGTATTGTGGTAATGACAGGCATTGGTGTAGGTCTGCCACTAGTGGGTTGCATACTTACCATCGTATTTGTGGCAGTGCTAGGCTCGCTAGCTGCAACCATGGTTGCAACTATGGTGACAATGTGAGGAATGGACGTGGGTCCACTACCATCCACCCTTCCAAAGAAGGGGTTGGGATTTACACCAGCCATGGGGCTGGATGGTGTGGTGTGCAAGTTGTGTTCAGACTGGTAGGATTTTGAGTCTGAATTAGAGGCGGTATGGGATTCTGATGGTAAGGAGGGTTGTCGAGAGTGGTCTCGATGGTGACGGTCTAAATACCCGAACTGAGGTGGATCGCCTTTTAGGCACGAGGAAGAGAGTGGTGGATCAATGGTGTCTGTTTGATAGTGGCCGGTAATGAAAATCGGACCCCAAATTCAATGGTTTCCTATTGGCTTACAGGTGGTCACTTGGCCACCAAGACTTCAGAGGACAATGCTTGGCTTTTTCCTCATGGGCATTCTAGTCAATCGGTAGGATTCGTTGCCCATTTCTCTTGGAAATTCCTCTCATTGGCCAGCTACTTTGGGGTTCCCATGGTACTCCTCACAATGAGTTTCAAGGCATAGCCCAAGCACTTCCCACGGTTAAGGAAATCAGGGACTTATGTCCTCAAACTACAAAATTTTGAATTAAAGTAAATTGGTTACTTTTAGAGGTTCGTTCGGCGTCAAGAACTGAGTTTGGTTGATTAAGTGGTGTGGTTGTGTGCACTTTTGTGAATGATTTCTATTTATTTTAATTCATTTTTTGCAATTACATGGTAAGCAAATGGTTCTAGTTTTTATGTGAAGTAATGGGCGGCCCGTAATGTGGAAAACCAGTAAAAATAAACAGAATTGAAAATGCAACTATGAACTAACAACCATGTAAATATGTGAGGTGGCTACCCTATCCTTGTATTCCTCTTAGACCAAGAAAGAGTACTAGGCTCTCAAAACAATGGGACTAAGCCCACCTGTAGATCCACATGTCACTCTTCAAGCGCGGGGTTGGTTAACAGAGAGGATGTGAACACTGTGAGACCCCTAATGGTCTCCACCCCCTCTACCTTACAAGTCACTTATTTTTAATGGTTTGGAGCAATTCCAAATATAAGTGCCTATTACTACACTTGCTCAATCCTCCCTCTTATCTCAGAATACCCTAGAGGGTGATGACTGAGTAAAGGAGGAAGGGATCAACAAGGAGGTTAATTCTCAATGTATTTAACTATGAAAGACTGAAGCTAAAATGGTATGAAATTAACAGCATAGTAAGCATATTGACATTTAAACAATTAATCAAACAAGTAGCTGAATGCAGAGTCGCTCTTTCTGGGCTTAAAAAGGAGACTAGGTCACTCTTTTCGGCCCAAAATAGGCGACTAGGATGCTCTTTTAGGCCTGAAACATGCATTAGAGGAAATTTCAACTCAAAATGGGCCTCCTAAAAAAAATTAATAAAATAATAGTTAAAATAATAAAATAATATTTATTAATTTTGGAGGAAGAAAAGAAAAAAACTACTTTTTTGTTTATATTTTCGACATATCTCCCCATGTTTTTACTCAAATTTCGATCGGGAGAGCTCGTTGGATGTGGAATTTAATTCCGCATCCAACGAGTACCCACTTGGCATACTTTTGACGGACCCCACTACCCCAAAAACAAAAAATACCTGAAAAAATGTGATGATGATGTATGAGTACCCACTCGGCATACTTTCGATGGACCCCACTACCCCAAAAACAAGAAATACCTAAAAAAAATGATGATGATGTCATCATCATGTTTTTTAGGTATTTCTTGTTTTTGGGGTAGTGGGGTCCATCAAAAGTATGCTGAGTGGGTACTTGTTGGATGTGGAATTTAATTCCGCATCCAATGAGCTCTCCCGACCAAAATTTGAGTAAAAACACGGGGAGATATGTCGAAAATACAAACAAAAAAGTAGTTTTGTTTATGATAGCTATCCCCAAATTTATATTAAAAAAGTGTTTAAGACCTATACGGTATTTCAAATTTAAAGCAATTTCATTGGCTAACACATGATGACATGGAATTTGAGTTAAAGTTAAAAGGCCCATTTTGAGTTGAGATTTCCTCTAATCCCACTGAACTTACAAAGGCAGGTCACTCCTGTTGGGGCCAATCTGGTGAAGGGGGTGCTCTGTTACGCCAGAAACAGGTGACTCAGCCTAGAGAGGCAGGTCACTCTTGTCAAGGGCAATGTGGTGAGGGGGTCACTCTTTTAAGCCTGAAATAGGCAAGGGGTCGCTTATTTCAGCCCGAAAGGGGTGACTTAGCCCATAAACTGAAAAAAATTTAAAATCAAAACCAGGAACAACCGATAGTAATTGGTACTGTGGTCGAACAGGTTCGGGTCGGCCTCAAGGGGCCTCAATCAGTAACGGAAATGAAAAAAAAATAGGAAAGGAACTACTTAAATAACTATTAAAAATATACATAAACTATAAAAGACCCAAGGATCTTGTGGGATCAACCCGGTATGGTCACCAAATTCTAGCCAAGAAAAAACCCTGGCTATGTGCATAAGCACCTACCCTTTTGTCTATAGGATAAAAGGGTAGAGCCCCTGAGAATAAAAATGAAGAAAACCATGCAAAACACTGTTAGAAATGAACATAAGTAATCTTGCAACAAACCATTAGAGCTAAGCTAAGCATGAACATGTATAGACTGCAAAATAAATAAACAAAACACAAAAAATAATGCCTAACTATCTAGTTTGAAGGAGGGCCACCATGCCCTAACTTTGAATCTTCCTCTCCATAGGTTGGGAATGGGTGGATCTATGGCTCAACACACCAAGGGAATGCGAATGAGCAAATGGAGGGATGATACTAGGAGGGATGAATAGCTTGAGAGTGAAAGGGCTCTCAAGGAACTCATGCAGGCATTATAACAACAAGGAAAAATGGATGTGTTTGATGGTGACCCCCACCCCTCCTTTTATAGATTTTTCTCCACTTAGGGCTTTTAGCCCTTGGTTAGAGTTTTGGGCCCTACCTAGGGTTTTAAACCCTTTTTCCTTATTTCATAGCTCCTTTTGGGGAATTTAAGCCCTTTTAGGGATTTTAGCCCCTTTGTGGGTCTTTTAGCCCCTTTGTGAGCCTTTTGGCTCCTTGGTGAGCTTTTTGGCTCTTTTGGGGGTTTTTAAGCCCTTTTTCATTATTTTTGAGTTTTTGGGAGAAAAACATAGGCCAAAGGTGGGTGTGGGGGTCAAATGGGTTAGGAGATGGATGTCTGCAAGTGGTGTAGGCTAGATGGAGCATGGTGAGCAAATTTTTACGTTAACACTTCTTAGCTACAATATATTCATCCTTGATTGCACTAAGAGAAACACTGTTCCACTTTCTGCAACATGATGGAGTGCTCTTTTTGTTTGTATCACTTCCAACCCAATAAAAGTTATCTATTATGGTGTCTTGGATCCTAGTTTGTCCACATTTGACCCACTTAGACTAGTGGTTGTGGCATAAAAGCTTGTTTTTTCCACATACCCACTCTTTTCCTTGTTCTATGGAGTTAGTGTTCCCCTATATGCTACATTTATGGGGTAGTTATTTCATTTCCCCATTTTAAGGAGATTGGGTGTGCCTTCTTGAGGATTTGGTCAATTTGCTCATTAATGATGCAAAACCTAGCCACTAAACCACCTCTATCACCCTCCCGATAGTTTCTTTCACACTTTTGACTAGCCTAACCACTTCATGGTCCATCTAGGTTCATTTCACCTCATTCTAGCCACTACTTGGAGTTACACTTGGCATAATGTCATAGATTCAGGGAATTAGTCAAGATAAGCCAGCATTGATGTGAGATACTCAAATATACACTAAGCCTCTCAATTTTGTCTCTTGAGAGCATCTATGTATTGTAATGATGTTAATGAATAATATAGAGTGGAAAAAATTCCACTGGAGTGATTTTCCTCTAGTGATCTATCCAATATTTTTTCTCTATTCTTGTTATCTCTTTATGCAAATGATTCTCAGTGAGATTGTTTTTGCTATCTATATCTAGGCTAGAATTTCACATGACTTAGAACTTTTGTTCTGATGTTTTGCATTCCAAAATATTGCATTATTATTATTTCAAGCAGCACTGTTTGAACCTAGGGGACATTTAAATCATCGAATGCATCTAAGGAAGGAGATTTTGAAGTGCTATTTGATTCTGATGCAATGTACCATGGAATGGATGAGGAATGTGTGATGAATGTTGTAAAATATGGAATTCCTTCATATGCAAAGAAATATGTTCATCATGTTGGTTGTACTTCCCACCAGGGCACCCAGGAAATTGTTTCACCTTATTGTGAAGAGAGGAGGTAAACAAAATATGTTGATTTCATGCATTTGTTTTGCTCTAATGTTTGTAAATATACATTTTTGGGAGTCTCCAGTTTTTAATTTTTATACTTGCGATTGTTTAATATATTATATAATAAATGAATATTTTATTATATTTGATTCTTAATATTTTTAATTTACTAAATTTTATCATATTTATATGCTTTAATATTTATTTTCACAACAGTGGTTACATATACTTCGAAAAACTTCATTGTGGCCTACATAGACACTCTGCAGTACATCATTCAAAAATAGAAGTTTTGATATTGGCAGACTCTGGATTCCCTTTTTGTTATATATTTAGACAAAAATGGTAAAGTTCTTTTGCGCTGGAGGTGGCAAGATTTCTGTATAGAAAACTCTCCTATTAGAAAAATATATTGGAAAAACATTATTTAACTATAGAGAACTTTAGAACCTCACTATTGTTCTTGCAATTGAATCAACCTTGGTTTTAGTACCAAGGCCTTCCATTGGTTCTTCTGCATATGTATCATAGGGTGGTTTGGGTGGAATAATTTATTGTATAGGAAATCCCATGAAGCTAGTAATCTGTCCCAACAAGTTGGAAAGGGTTGACAACAAAGCATCCAACTCCATACTTTTCAACTTGAGATTGGAAATTGAGGCCTTAGTATCATGTTTGATAATATTCACTATCTGTAAGCATAGTAAGTCCAAAAATCAATGATTAAATCTCACTGTGATGGTAGAATATTTTTTTCTCAAAATACTACTCCATATCATGTGCTACAAAACTCATATCATGAACATACCCTACTCTCTTCATATGTCTATAAAAAATTTCAAACAATGCATATATTGTTTTGAGCTATCACTGACAATAAATGTATGCAAACTATTCTTGACCTCAATCCAGCTACCTCATGCGACCTAGCAACCTTTGCATAAATGTTTAGAAAATATACATAAGGAGCAACATTCTTTGGAAAAATAATTGGATTTTAAGCATGACTTCCTTTGGAAATTTAAATTGGATTTTAAGCATGGTTGTATTTAGATCTTATTGTATTTTATTAGAATTATAAATGATGTAGTCTAGGTGTTAATATTGCTCATTTCACCAACAATTAAAGCGTTCTATCTCAATGGAAGAGAGCATGCCTTACAAGCTAGAGGTTGGTGGTTCGTCGATTTCTCTGTGCCCTAATGATATTGCAATATTGGTATGTTTAATAATATATATATATATATATATATATATTTTATGATTTATTATGGCTATAAGGAGGGTTTCAATGTGCCTTTGTATGTTTCTATAAGGGGGTTTCTAAACCTCCTTCATAAGCCACTACGAGAGGTTTTCAAAACTTCCCTTTTATGTTATGAGGGGGGGCTCAAAACCTCCCTTGTAGGTTTATATGAGGGGCATTCATAACCATTGCCAAAGGTTTGTAAGATAGATTTTTAGGGGGTTTTTTGAACCACCCCCATTGGTGTCTACAAGAGGTGTTTCAAACCACCCCTGTAGGTACCTTAGAGGGGGGTTTGTAACTGCCCCCAAAGGTTTTTGATAAGGAATATTAGGGGGTGGGGGATTTAACCACCCCCATAGGTGTCTAGGCACAAGAGAATTTGAACCCAAAATCTGACGGCATATATGTCTAATTTTTGACAACAATCTGTTGACAATCCGACAAGCGTCGAATTTTATAAACATGGATTGATTTTTGTCAAATATCCGATAGGAATATGGTATCGTCAAATATTCAATGATATTATGTCAGATATCTGACAAAAAATTTATTAATATACTAGTTGAAGATTCAACACATAAACGCCATATATTCTACCACCAATACTTATCAGATGAAAATATTTATGACTACGACCGGTCGGATAACCGACCCAAAATACTTTACAGTCGGTTTAATATTTGACATCGGTGGTATGGTATGAACACGAGAAAAGTGGGGAAGAATGTCGGATATCTGAAATCTATACATACCAAAAAATACAAACAACAACGACATTTGACGCCGATGGTATGGCATGATTGTTGGATCTCGTCAAAAATTCCGTTGGATATCCCACCAATATGGGGAATTTTAAAAAAACACTAGTTCTTTATCCTTCTTCTTATTGGGGATGAAACCATGCGGGACCCACTCCCCTAGTAGGAGAGCCAAAAAAATCGTGTAGAGGTATTCCTAATAGAGGGTGACTGAAATCAAAGAGGTGCGCACACGATGGAAGACCACAAGGAAGACATCCAGGAGATCGTGAACCTAGTCATGAGTTAAGGAGGATTTAGGAGAACATAAATTCAAGGTAAATGGAAGCAGAGTACGTCAGATCAGACTCACCAACCCAAGAAACTTCTCCTACATAATTTAGTCATAAATTTTGACTCGATCATCCATTTCAAGCGTTACTCACACTGTTGGAAATGTATCAATGAGATATACACATCCCGTATCATGATTGTTTCCAATGAGAGAGCCCAATAAAATTCAAAGACAAAAGAGTAATTGCATCATCGATGACTAGATGGGTCGATTTGGCTAAAGACCTTATATAGTGCAAATTCTTATGAAACAAGCTTGGTTCAAATTTATGTGGGAACACATGTACATGCGGCCATGATGAACACCAAGTAATAATAACATGAAACGACACCTCCAAACGATATGTCAAATAGGACAATAGCGGAAGTCATTTCAATGCAAAGTTGACCATTACAAGTTGCACACATCAATAGTGTCATGAATAAGAATGAAATGCATTATTGGAAGAAAAACATGTTCATTATTAGAAATTAGTGGTTTTGGGTCAAATTGAAGGGAAACACATGTTGTCATAGCTAACAATGATCCTACACATTTAATGAATTCATGATAAATGAAGAAGGGCTCATGTGTTAGAGCATGCTAAAATTCAATAGATGGAGCCAATGAATCCATCCCAACAAGAAGAAGTAGGAATGGCCAAGGAAGATGTAGATGACAGAATCAGGTTGGTAGTATTGGACAATCATTTCACCATATAAAATATTATGTATTGAAATATTATTATTCATATCCATGAAGAAAATCCTTGTTGTAAGAAGTCAACATGCCACATCAAGACAATGATTTTCCCTAAGTGAGGAGAGTCACTTAAGAAAAAAATAGTAGAATACCAAAGGCCACCCAAGGGTGAATCAAATCATTTCTTGTAATGAATTTATTCAAATAATTCCAAAATACTCAAGAGAATATAGAAGGCCAAGGGTCACGTATCCTTGACCATTATATTATAATCTCATGTGATGAGAAAGGCCCTTATTGTTGTGGGACTTTTCCATGTACTATTGTTGAATTGTGAATGAGCAGAAGCCTTGATTTAACCTCTGCATAGGAATACGTTTGTTATACGAATGAATGTCTTGAACTACTTCACGGTCTTATTAAATTGAGCACATAGATCTATGGATCAACACACAACTCACAAAATAGATCACACAATTTTACTCAAGAATTGAAGAATGAAATAGTGCAATTTGCAATTGTGAATGTTTTCATTAATCAAAAGTAATTGGATAATAATTACAATGTAATACATTGGTAATAATAACCAGTCAATTCGAATGCATGAGAGAGGAATTGAATTGGTTGACTCTACCTAATTTCAAGACTAACTGAACTTTATCTAAATCACTATCGGAGTCCAACAGATCAACTCCTAGATGTCCAACAACTCAATCAATTAGTGATAGCTAGTTATCTCAGTGCAATTGAGTGTGGTAGGTGGGAAAAGGCACCTACTCCACATGCAACCATGCATTAGCCTTGCATAACTAGCGCTAGCTAACTGATTGTGAACTAATTGAAAGTAACTAGGGGATAACTAAGACTAACTAGTACTAACTCCAACTAACTAAAGTAGGTTGGCGTCGGGAGTTGGCAGTGGCTCCTAAAATGTAGGGATCAGTTTAGGAGGCACCCAAACAGATCCATGCACATGTAGTAAGTGGCAGTTAACTTCTAGCAGGGTTACCCACACTCCAGTGACTGGTACATGTGGACCCATTAGGCCAAGTGGACCCAATAGTACTAGTGGACCCAATTAATGACTAATTAACTCTAAGTGGCTAACCAAGTTGGACAAGGGAGGATTATAATCCTAACACTCCCCCTGAATCTTAACTTGGACAATGTGGGAACTGGTAACTAAAACCAAAGGTCACCCATTACAGCTAAAATGCAAAAAAGCAACTGCTCAATATAACCAAGGAAACGAGGAAAAACCTCATGGGAAAAATACTCCCCCTCAAACTAAGCAGGTAAAATCAAGATCAATCTGTTCTTCTGTGCACAGGTATCTTAGGGCCTGTAATGTGAACTTCTCCATACAAAATAAATTATTATTTCTGGAGGAATCTTCCTCTTTGGAAGCAAAATATTGTGCTTAACCGAATTAGGAACATAGCTAGCTGCTAGATGAAAACTGGACCCATGTAGAGCAACTGAAATCAACTGATAAGAGAGAAAAATTTCTTGGGGATTTGAACCATGTGAGGAACACTCAAGAAACTGATATGTTTCAGCCTTGAACAACAAACCATGAGTGGTAAAATCATCCCCAAGTGTTAGGAGAAAGTGTTTAGGCAGATGCATAATGTCTTCCTCTTTACTAGTTCTGTGGGGAGATGAGTATGCGACCAAAGGTAGAGAATCCCTGAGACTGTGGAGAGCACATGCTTTAGATACATAATCTGATATAGCTTCAAAAATAACTAATGATTAACAAAATAAAATATCATCAACCTCATTAGAGGAAACTAACACCAAATTTGAAGAAGACTTGAGGTACTTGATTTGTCACACCGAAATTAGTGAGAGCAGCTACAAGAATGACCGAAATCTATTGGAATCTAAAATTGGAACCAAATAATATCATATCAGATCCAAATAAGATCATATCATATCCAAATAATTACATATCAAATCCAAAAGTGTGGAATGAAATCAAATCCCCACCAACAATTTTGAAGGAGACTTGCAGTACTTGTTTCTTCACACCAAAATTGATGAGAACAAATACAAGCAATATTGAAAGCTTATGAACCTGAAATATTGAACCAAGTAATATCAGATTAGATCCAAATAATATCATATCATATCCAAAAGTATGGTCCACCGAGACGGTAGATGCACCGTTTTCTCTTTCTTCAAAATTCTGAATATTGGTGCATGCAATCGTGTAGGAATCTGCTCGAAGATACAGATCAAGAAGAGCGAATGGATCTCTCTTATAATATGATTTTTTTTTTCCAAAAAATACAAGGTATTACATATTTGCACACCAGCATCAACATTAGAGGTAGATAAATCAAATTCCTCTTCACTTTCGGAAGCAATCACTTGCAAATTTTGCACAAAATTCAAAGGAGAATCACTAGAGAATGTTTGCATAGAAGTACAACAATGTTTTTCTTCAATATCAGAGAGTTGAATGTCTTCTTATCTATCATACATATGAGAATATGAGATATCAAATATCTCATAAACTTCTGGAGCATCATGAGAAGGAGTCACTGCAAGGAGACTTTCTTCAATTCGAATTGACTAAGTAGAAGATTCTGCTTCTTCTTCATCTTGAATAAATTCATCAGAGAGAGTAGAGGTCAAGACTTTTGGATCAATAACTCTTGTGGTGTTGGATTTTCTCTCCAAAGTGCTATTATGATCCTCATTATTCTTTCGAAATTTTATGTCCAATTTTGTCCGGAGATCCTTTGGGTATTCAATAGATTTAGTGAGGTAGCGCAAGCAAGGAGAAAGGGCCATACCTATTGCTCCAAAAGATGCATCGCCATCATTCAGCCAATCATTCTCACTATCATAAGACTCTTTACCAATTCCAATAGACACCTCATAGAGATCTTGTCTCTTTATAGATGCAATAATCTTCATCTTCCATTCTGAATAGCTTGCGAATGGGGTGAGAAGAGGAACTGATGAATCCATTTGAAGTTGTACTTGCAAAAATAGAAAAGGGGCACCGTAAGGTCGGATAGCCTGCACTTTTCAAGTTTTAATCACACTCATATTAGTTAATTAAGCAATCTTGATCAACAATTCCTTTGCTTAGGATTTCTGTGGTAAACTCGTCGCTTCTGGTGCAGTGCTGGAAGGAGCAATTTTGCTCAATTTTTTTTTTTTATCCAAGTATGAATCCATGGATGGAGAAGTTCCTTGTCCTTCCAAGGCTTTGATACCATATTAAATTGAGCACATAGATTTATGGATCAACACACAACTCACAAAATAAATCACACAATTTTACGAAGGAGTTGAAGAATGAAATAGTGCAATTTGCAATTGTGAATGCTTTCATTAATCAAAAGTAATTGGATAATAATTACAATGTAATACACTGATATTAATAACCAATCAATTTGAATGCATGAGAGAGGAATTCGAATTGATTGACTCTACCTAATTGCATGAGTAACTGAACTTGTCTAAATCACTATCGGAGTCCAACATATCAACTCTCATATGTCCAATAACTCAATCAATTAGTGATAGCTAGTTAACTCAGTGCAACTGAGTGTGGTAGGTGGGAAAAAGGCGCCTACTCCACATGCATCCATGAATTATCCATGCATAAATAGCGCTAGCTAACTGATTGTGAACTAACTGAAAGTAACTGGGGGCTAACTAAGACTAACTAGTACTAACTCCAACTAACTGAAGTAGGTTGGTGTCGGGACTCCCAGTGGCTCCTAAAATGTAGGGATTGGTATAGGAGGCGCCCAAACTGATGTATGCACATGTAGTAAGTGGAAGTTAACTTCTAGCAGTGTTCCCCACACTCGAGTGACCGGTACATGTGGACCCATAGGGAAACTGGACCCAATAGTACTAGTGGACCCAATTAATGACTAATTGACTCTAGGTGACTAACCAAATTGGACAAGGGAGGATTATAATCCTAATAGGTCTTTCACACACAGATATGGAGTAAGGTTGTTTCATATTTCTAAATGTACTATTCATATAACTCTTTTCTTATTTCATATGTTAATTATTTTCTTTTTCTTTATGTGGGTAGTGAAATCATAATTTGATATTAATAACAAGATTATTCTAATATTTATGCTCGCATTCTGTCAATTGGTTATCTCCCTCTTAAAAAAACTACCTAATTTATGAATGTGGATTCCCAATTGTTATTTCACTACTCACCCTTTTACTCTCACTCCTAGTTGGGATAGGTTAGTTAGCTAGGAAATGCATTTAGCTTAGATTAGCTTGCATTTCATTCTTAAATTATAAAACCCTAAATGGTAGAAAAGGTCGCAACTAGTGAACCCCAATAAGGAATGGTTGTCATGCCATAATCCAAATAGGTTCCTTGCTCCTAAGGGTTTGAGATCTCACTCACACTTCTTACTAGGGAAAACACTTATTGTTGACCATGCATCATTTCGACCCATGAACACAACCATTGTTGAGTTGTGACAAGAGTGACATATGTATGCAACCTAATGTATGCCCACATTACAACATTTGAAAATTGAGAATGCAACCTAATGTATGAAAGGAATTCAGTATGAAGAAGATGAACAACAGATAACACAAAGTTTGGCAATTTAACCTGATGAGAGTAGGTATAAAGAATATGAATAAATCAACAAAGTATTCAAAATTCTAATAAAGAAGAAATGGTTGAAGCCAAGTAGTTGTACACATAAGAAAATGAATCGTGAGTTCAAAGTGTATAACAAAAAGAAGAATAAGAGAATTGAAAGCATCAATGTTTGGAGAAGCAAGAAGTTGCGTCATCGCAGAGTATCAAAGAAGGTTAAGATGGTGTTTTCTTAACAAGTTGTAATCCTAGATGTGATATTGACTAGCAAATATTCTTATTTCTGATTTTTGAAAGCCCATAAATGCTCTAGAAATTTGTGATAACTTTTAGTGATAGTATTGTTAATGGTCATAATCAAGGGGGAGTTAGTGGTTGATGGATCATAAAGTAGTTAATCATTATGAATCTTAAGACTCACATTATCAAACTATTTCTAGAGAAGTCTCTAGCTACTTA
>LPNX010693814.1:215647-247663 GCA_001517045.1 Pseudotsuga menziesii
ATAATTTATAAATTTATATTAAAATGGAAGAAACTAGCACAACAGAATTTGACACTAGATGAGCACATGGGGCATCCACATGCATATCAATGGCTATGGTGAATGCTTATATATCATTGTACAGCTTGAATATACCATCCTCCATTCAATTAAAGTGGGATACTAATATCTATACACCTTTTCAAAAGCTATTGTTCTTATAGAGTAAACTAATTTTCAAAGGAAATGACATTACAACTTGCATCATAGGACATTAAGATATTAAATCAAATATTTACTCAACTGATTTTCAAAGAAAATGACATTAAAAACTATTGTTCACCTTTTCAAAAGCTATTGTTCTTATAGAGTAAACTAATTTTCAAAGGAAATGACATTACAACTTGCATCATAGGACATTAAGATATTAAATCAAATATTTACTCAACTNAAGTGTTCCTATGTTTCTGAAATTTAACAAGTAATGTTTGGAATTAAATGAAATTTTAAGGACATTAATATTGCTTCATTTTCAAATTAAGTCTTATTTTGAAGAACCATCAACACATACAATTATTTATATTGTAAAATTATGTTGTTAAATTTTTAGTTTATTTAAGTGGATTCATAATACACTCATACTCGTGTGAGATGTATGATTGTAATTTCATATGTGGGGAACATACTCTTACCAAGAAAATAAATGATCTTACAAAGAAAAAAAATGATAAATACCCTGAGCCACGCATCTCTCAACTAGTTCTTAAAAGAAAGAGAGGCGGGCACATTGTTTTTAATTGAATGAAATTTTAAGTGTCTTACAAATGAGTGTGTGAATTCTCTTTGTTTATATGAAAAATAGTTGGTTACTTTGTATTTGAAGAACATTTTTTTTTAAATTTTGTATTAAGAGGATTACATATGTTTAATTTTAATAAATTTATANACATTAAAAACTACATCAAAGTGCAGTGAGATATTAAATCAAATCATTATATTTTACTGAAAAAAATTTAGGATTTTTCTTTTCTTTGATTTGTACACATCATCCACTGGCATAATTTGACTTTGATACCTTCACATCAAATTAACCAAATATTCATAAAGCTCCCAGAAATTTTTGGACGCGACATGAACCAAATATTCATCGAAGGTTAACACATTTGTGGATGATATGAGGATTTTTGCAAAATTAGGATAATCAACATACACTCTGGTAAGTCAGATGGAATCAGATCAGAAATTTTACAAAGGTTTAAAAAAAATCCGAATTCCATTACAACCAACAGCGGTTGCAGTTTACGCTAGTGAATTTATCTGCGCTAGAGCTCTTGCCCTTTCACATTTAGCTCACGTCATGCAATTAACATGTCATAGAGATTATTGAAATATTTGAAGCTCTTTCTCAAGCAGACATGTTCTGCCAGTCAACCTGCATATGTCGGTCGAACCATAAATATAACTTAAACTTTACAGCTTTCTTTTTCATTTGTGAAATCAAATAGCGATGTATCAATAGAGCGAGAAAATAGCGCAGTTTTCAAAGCTTTTTAATGAGATAATTGTGATTTACTCATAGCTTCTACCCTCTCCTAGAATTTTGGAATAGCTGCTTAGAAATTTGGTTACATAGTTTGATATCTACTGTTCAATTTAAACAGCGTCATGATATAGCTCACAAGTATGCGTGGTTGATACTTGTAAACTGCTAAAATTTAGCCTTAAGTCCAAAAACCCTCCTCCTGAGTGGGGAAATTGAACTTGACATCTATGCTTTGATATCAGCTCTGATATCATGTAACTTTTGGGGTTACACCAAATCTATGTTGATGAACATTTGAAATGAATCACAAGGCCCAAAGGTCAGGAGATTCCCAGAGATGTCGATATTCCAACAACTTTACCTCTGTTCTTATATCATGTAGATGAGTGTTGAACACCTGCACAGAAATACCTAACTAGCAAGAGAGAACACACAGCTTGCAAAAAAGAAAATAGTGAAAAACAGAAAAGGAATGAAAAATTCTGTGTTTTGCAAACTGTGTGTTCTACTCGGTTTTAAATGTTCATCAACATCTGCAGGTTTTGGTGTAATTACAAAACTTACATAGATAATCATATTTAGTCTCTAAAAAGTAAAGTTAAAGTAATTAAAACAATAATTCAACAACTTATACTGTAAATTTTCAAACAATAATTCAACAACTTATATTGTAAATTTTCAAAGGCTGAAAGTGGCCATTTGATGCCTTGTCACCAAAGAGAAAGTTAACAGTTTCACCTCAGTCAAAAGAGAGAATTTATTGGAAAACTCCAGCACAGATAGGTCTTAGTTCATCTTTCATTGACAGATAATATACAAATTCTAATCTATTATTATACCACAAAAGTAAGATTCTGATCCAGTTCACAAGCGAGCTATGACGTACATGATCTGAATCCAGATTACCTAAAAATGGTATAAATGGCTTTACAGATAAAGGCGTTAGTGTTGGTTATACATATAATCCAAATGACCTAAAAGAAGAGTTGATTATACATATAATCATCCAGAGGAATACAAACAGTAACATCAGTATATCGACGCAGCATAGCGAGCCATAAGATTATTCAACGGAATAGTAGAACTGTAAACGTCTTCATTAGAATAAGTGCCATACGTTGAAGAAGTACTAGCTGGGATGTAAGTTGATCCCAGCTGCATATTTGAAGCAGTCCTCTGCATAAACAAGCATAAGGAGCGAGCTAACTCAAAGAGTTCCTCGAGCAGTAAGGATATGTTCCTGCTTGAGGGGATGAAAAATACCACAGAGGAGAGGATGTCTAACACGCCCAACATATTCACATACCACAGAGGAGAGGATGAAATCAGCGCTTATAATCCTTCTTGGGCAGGAGAAGCCAAAGCTAAACTGTTAAGAAATTGGATGCTATTGGAAAATGGAAATAGTCCATAGTCCACCCAAACTTCTGGCTTGATTTTTTATTTTCTTCGCCTAGAAGGTCATGGACATCTGTCTCCCATGGTTTCCTCAATATGTATTTCGGTCACTTATAATTGATGTTTTGTATTATTTATAAATGTAAAATAGATTGAATATTAATAAAAAAAATATATTATTATTAATCACACCAAACATTTCAATATATATATATAAAAAGAGAAATGTATTTCTATTTAATAATATTTGGTAAGGAGTACAAAGAAAATGTGTAATTTTTAAGTATTTAATAACTTGTCAAACAATAATTTTCTTACTATAACTTTAAAAAATATATCATTTTTCTATCTCATATATATTTTAAAGATGCTATGTTTATCTAATTATTAATATCTGTTTAAATGGCATAAAGGAATTACATAAAAATAGTTATTTAATATATATTAAAATTCTATTTAAGATGTAAACTAAAATATTTTTCTAATACACTTTTTCTTTATCTTATAATAAAAAATGATGACGATTATTAACACATTTATTAAGACTACTTTCAATTTTTTTGAAATTGTGTTTTGTTGTAAGTGTATGCCTTGCATTTTATGAGAAAGTCATTTCATCTTTAACTCTTTTAGTTTCATAAATATGAAAAATCCTTTCATCCCACTAACATTTTAGGAATTGTACATTTTCCTTTTTCACTATGGAGGTCATGAGACTTTGTTCTTATTTTATCTATGTGAATTTTATTCTTTATGCTAGTTAAAACATAAAGATCCTTTCTTTTTGTAGGTTTGGGTTGAACAACTTCCTATAATATCATAATTCTTTCCTTTCCACTAATTCTTTATCACAATAGAACTTCTTATGATTGTTCATCTACATATTATGATTGATGGTTCATCTACATATTATAAAAATGATGGTTCATCTACATATTATGATTGATGGTGGATCAAGAGTTAATCTCATGTTAGATAGAGAATGGATTGGAGAAGGAAAATATGCAGTGCAGTTTCCCCGTACCCTCCCCCTCAAGATACTAGTTAAACAAGGGGAATTCAAGTGAAGTGGAACAAAAAATAATTTTGATGTCACATTCTCTAAAGTATGCTAGAGATTTCTTTTTAAATCTGTGGTATTTTGATGTGGTTGATAACTGCACATATTCATCCTTGTTTAGATGACCATGATTACAAAGAGTCCAAGCTATTCATGGGTGAGGAAGTATACACACGCCGGCAATAAAACAAGCAAGTAAAGTTTCATCATTTGATTGAAGAACGCGAGAAAATATAGCCTCATCAAGTTCAAGCCAAAATATTCAAGGGAAATGGATGATTTCGAGTCAAACAATTAGTCTAACATGTTGAACCAATGGTTGGGGTACATTTACTAAAATAATGTTTAGAAAAAGGACTCAGCCAAAATAGCATTCTTCTGCACTAATAAATGAAGGAATATGGAATACTTATTCTAAATTTTTTTAAATGTCTAATGAAAAGGCACAACTAATTATGAACATAAACTCACTAGGGTGAAAGGAACACAATTAAGGTATCCTTGGATGGAAGCAATAAAGGAAGTCTTCCAAGGATAATCCAAACAAATATTGTTGCAAATATTACTATAATGGTTTCCACGAAAGCATGGCAAAAGAAGTAGAGGATGATGTCATGCAATGTATGACCATTGGCCTATCTAATAAGTGATCATGAGTTGATAAAACATGATATCAATGCTATGTGAACTAACACTTGGGAACATCTACTTCAATGTAGATTGACAACAAACAAAAATTAGGACTGTTTATGAGTAAGTCTGTCGAAAGCTACTGCAGATGTCTACTAGTATAAAGTAAATTGGTACAACTCCTTTTGCTAATTTTGAAGTTACACATTTACCAGAAATATAATTTATATGTAAACTACTTTTGGGAAGTCCATTGATTAGATCCATGCATAAAGTAATATGTTTGAACAAGGATATAAAGAAGTTGAGAAAGGAAGAAGAAAGTTGTCTTTCCCTTGGACTAATGATCTAAAATATATGAAATGGAAAGTAATTGAGACACCATCTACTAGTGATTCATTTATAGACACTAAATTTGAACAACTGAGTTTTCTATGGGAAGCTAAAATTAATTTAGAAGAGGAAATAGAACCAACCATTAAAGTTATGGTAAGTACCAAAGATTTTTCTTTCATAAATTTCCATACATTGATTGAAGCATGGAAACTTGAAATGTGTGAATTACATCCCAACAATACAAGATTAGTGTAGCATATAAGTGTTGTGCTTTTTTCTCTACTCTTTGTAAATACTTTCCTGTAAATATAAGAAGTATTTTTTAACAAACAAAAAATTATCGATGCAAGTGATTCATTAGTTTCTTAATTAAATAATTGGGACTCGGATACAAGGTGACACCCTATCATTTAGAAAGAGCCTCATTATTAAATTTATTTATTTACATCACACTATTGTTTGGGAAATGGACAATCATATGTCCTAAAGAAACATGAATGCCACTTGCCAAATGCAAGGGACAATTGATATCATCATATATGTTATTCTTTAGAGGAACTTTGCATCTTAAGTTGTCATTTCATCTGAA
This sequence comes from Pseudotsuga menziesii, assembly GCA_001517045.1. Lineage (NCBI taxonomy): Eukaryota > Viridiplantae > Streptophyta > Pinopsida > Pinales > Pinaceae > Pseudotsuga > Pseudotsuga menziesii. The sequence goes on from LPNX010693814.1 coordinate 221,183, forward strand.
AATTGTTGGGCTAAGATCACTCATTTCATCCACCATTTAGGGTATCACCAGGGAAGCTAAGTTCATATTACAAAAAATAATTTGTGTAAGTAATAGTGGCATGCTTGATTTTTTTTCATGCATAAACATAGACTTTCCATGCATGAAGCTATATACACATAGGATCAAGCTACTACAGGGGAAGTTCCTCACCTTATCACACCAACACATTTGCAGAAATTTGAACGATGACATAGGTAGCCTCTCCAAAAGAGCAGTTTGAGGTATGGAGGACCACATGTTTTTGAAGAGCTTCTAGATAACCAAGTAGTGACTAGACGTTCACTCTAGACTTATTAGGTGGGTTGCAGTGCACCAAAACTTACACCTCATTATTTCATACAATGGTCTACTATTTTTTGTTGTTTTTTTCCTTTGGGGTTCACCTTCTTTTAAGAATGGTTAATATTTTTTTGGTCAAGTGATTGTTTCCCCTTGGGATCTCTTTGGATTCACCTTGGATTCAACATTATCTTTCTGATTTATTCATGTAGCAGGTGGGTATGAGGACTCCCATTTAGAGTGGCATCAAATATTTTACAATTTGTAGAGGGTAAGTGTTAAAGGGTTGTACTTTTGGATTGTTAAGAATGTATTGCAACATTGGTTGGGTTTATTTTTCTTGGCATGATTGGAATTTTTTTTATTCAAATGGAAAAGCGCCTTCTCAGAGGATTGATTTTCATCTTTGTTGATTGCATAACATTGCATCCTTATGAAATAACAAAATTGACTAGTTGTATCCTCCATTCTTTGAGTGAGGATGCCTCCAAAACATTGTTGATTGTTCATTCCAGAGAGGATACTTGAAATATTAGTTTATTATATATATATATACATGCAATGTATCATTTTGTTTCATATAGGATGACCATCGGTCTGATAAGTGAAATGTGTGTTTTTTCAATCAGTGAAGACAATATTTGATATCCAAAAAGAAATGGTAATTGAGTTCTTTCAATATTGCTAAAATTTTGCTAACTCAGGTTGCTATTATTATTTCAAGCAATACACTTTGAACCTAGGGCACGTTTAAATCATTGAATGCATTTAATGAAGGAGATTTTGAAGTGCTAGTTTCTTATGATGCAATGTCCCATGGGATGGATATGGAAGGCGTTGAAAGTACATCTTCGGGATTCATTCCCATGAGACTTGTGTTGTATCAGGTCTGGAATCTATGTTGTATTAGGTTCACATCTTCTCCTTGGAACTTATGTTGTATTAAGTTCACTAAATTATGTTGTATTAAGTTAAAGAGCTTATGTTGTATTAAGCTAGGACCTTATGTTGTATCAAGTCCTATTCGAGAGATATTCTTGTATTGGGATCTTATGTTGTATTAATATCATGATCTTATGCTGTATTAAGGTCACAGATTTGTGTTGTATCAAGTACATAACTTATTTTTTATTATGTATTGAGGATATACTTTGTGATGTATGGCTAGTCATGGTCACCAAGTGCTACAAGTTGTATCCTTTAGGGATTAGCTACCCCTAGAGTGATTTACTTTAGCATATGTCTATATGACACAAGGTAATTTATATGATCATAGTTTTGGAACAATTCTTATGAGTATGATATGATATAGATGGCTACTTAATGATAAATAAGATGAGCACAGAGATAGGGAGAGAATTCAAATTTTCCATGTATGCCTCCAAGCGAACTCGAATTAATAAGACATGATTTGATTCTTAGTTGTGATAAACAAGTTTCAGTTAATTAAGGAATCAAATCCTTAATTTATGCAAAGTAGTTGTTGAATATGGCATTGATGGTGAAGAAATAGTTACATTCATTTATGTTTAGTTTGGTTTAGTTCAATTCAATTGAATTACATTCAGTTCAGTTCAGTTCAGTTCAGTTCAGTTACATTCAATTCCACTTCATTTTAGTTCAGTTCAATCAGATCACATTCAGTTAGAGGCAGTTAACACTCGTGAATTCAAGGAGGGAACATATCTTCAACATGGGAGTTAATTATGAGGTGACAACTTGGAACCAATTTAGAAAGGGCGCAAGGTTGAAGGTGAAACAATGTTCATAGCATTAACGATGTTAGTGATGCACAAAAGCATGAAACCATTTGCTATCTTCTTTGAATGACTGAATTTGGCTTGTTATTAAAGTGTTATGTGCTTGGAAATACTGGTACAATGTTCAGTATGATCTCTATTCTCTTGTTCTCTCTTATAAAGAAACATGCTATTGTGTTGTAATCATTCTTTATCAATTATCTATCATACTCAAAGGATTCTTGGGTTTTTCATCCCTCGGATTTCGAGGGTTTTCCTATGGTACATCATGTATCTTATGGATTGAATGATTGTGTGTATGAGTTGTTTAAGAGATCTATTTGCACTGTAATTGTGGATTAAAATTTTTAAGGTTCAATAAAATTTAATTATTGCTCAAAAATCGACATGGTGAAGATCGACTCGAAGGAACATCTAACTTCAACACATGGAAGGAAAGGGTGATAAAAATCCTTGAAGAGCATGATATTGATTCTTTTATGACCTCCATGATCAACGAGCCCACCACAAATGTAGGAAGAACCAATTACAAAAAGAATCAAGAAAACTAAAAGAGGATCATATTTGACTCTGTGAAGGAAAATTTCATGATGGTAATCACACCATTGAAGACAACAAAGGAGCGTTTCAACACACTTACAAATATTTATGAGAACAAGGACTCTACTCAAAAGAGGCCCTTTGAATAAAAAGTTGCACAACATGAAGATGGAAAGACATGAAACCATAACCTCCTTATTCAAAAACATATCTCAAGTGAAGGATCAACTTGCAAGAATCAATGTGGAGACTGATGAGGATGATCTTTTACAAACTGCCATCAAGAGATTCTCCTCCTCATGGGAGACCTTTCTTGCTATGGTAAATGAAATAGAAGAGAATCTAAAACTTGAAATAATTTGGCATGAATGCATCCAAGAAGAAGGGCCAGAATAAGATGGTGAGCACTAAGGAGGAGAATCTTTCCCTCGTGGCTAGAACCAAGAAAGAGAGAAAACTATTTGCTCCCAAGAATTATTTATGTGCAAATAAGAAAGAGATCCATAAATGTTTTGAAAAATCAAATATCCTATGTTTTTATTTTAAAAATCTAGGACACTTCATATGGAATTTTCATGCAAGGAAAAGAAAAGAAGGAAGAGCTCGTGCTTCCACCGTTGTAGAAGAAAACTCCAAAGCTGCATCTGAAGATAAAGAGACTAGAAGGGAGTATTGTATTATCTCTAATTTTTTCAGATATCTCATCACAAGAGAACACACATGGCTGATCGACAATGGTGCTTCCCAGCACATGTCAAGATACAAGGGCGTAGTCTCCAACCTAAAGGAGAAACAATTTTCATGCATGGTGGAATTGAGAGGCAATTCCACATACTCAATCCAAGTATTTGGATCCACATCCTTCCAGCTGAGTTTGGGAGAAACACTACATATGTAGGAAATTATTTGTTTCCCCGGATTGAAGAAGAACCTACTCTCTATTTCTTTGCTTGAATATAAAGGCTTCCATGCGATATTCATGGAGAATCAAGCATACTTATAGTCGAAGAACCAGAACCTTGATTATATTGTTGTTATTGGAGTTCGAGAAGGAGGAATTTACAAGGTCCCAAGAAATATTATTTCATCCATGACACATCATACTATCAACCCATGCAATCTTTTGCACATGATACTCATACACCTCCACTTCATAGATCTTCATGGTTTGCAGTGAATGGAGAAAGGTATGCCTAGTTTTATTATGTCCATGATTCTATTTGTTGGGTTTTTCTTTAGGAAATAATGTGAAAAATAAATTTCCTAGAATTCATACTACATCAAAAGTAATCCTTAAATTAGTACACTCAGATGTGTGTATACCCATGTATATCCCTTCCCTCAATGGGAACCTTTGCTATGTTTTATGCATTGATGATTTCTCTCATAAGTCCTGGATTTACTTCATGAAATCCAAAAGTGAAAACTTCTATAAATTATAAGAGTTCAAAGCCTTAGTTTAGAACCATACAAGTAGGAATATAAATGTCCTAAGGTCTGACAATAGTGGAGGATTTGAATCAAATTCCTTCAATTATTTTTGTAGTGATGCAGGGATATGTAAACAATTAACAATTCCTTACAACCCACAACATAATGGAATTGCATAGAGAAAGAAAACAACTATTTGTGAGGCTAAAAAATGCATGTTATATTATCAAGATCTTTTTGATTATTTATGGGAAGAATCCTCCAGTACAACAATGTACATTCAGAACATAAATCTGCATGCAGTCCTTGACGAGAAAACACCTGAAGAGGTGTTCACTGGTGAGAAACCAGACATATCACATCTTTGGATATTTGGATGTCATGTATACATTCACATATGAAAATAAAAGAGAACCAAGATGGAACCTTCTTGAAATAAGGGAATTTTTGCGGGCTATAGTGAGGCCACCAAGGCATTTAGAATTTATGTACCTAGTGAGAGACATGTTGAGATGACTCGAGATGTGACTTCCCATGAGGAGGTAACATTCAATCTATCAAAAGAGCTTGAATTTGATACAAAGACAGAGGACATTGATATTCTTAATTCATAGGATCATGATGATGATTCTTCCCCTTCTGATGTTCAGAGGGAGAATCCAACAAAACATGCAGAGTTACCTGTTATTGATGAACCATTTCAATTGGTTGATGAACCTCCTGTAAAGAGGAGGTCAGCATGGGGTTTATATGTATTGAGATATGATGAGATGCATGGAGCACCAATGGGATATTCTAGAGAGTACAAGAATCCTAATAGGTATTCAAGATATGTTTCATTGATGAGAAACATTAGTGACTGAAAGCCTGCATCATATGAAGAGGCTATAGAGAAGCAAGTGTGGAAATATGTTATGAAAGAGGAGTATCATTCTATTCTAAATAATGATGTTTGGTATATTTTTCACATAACTGAGAGGAAGTCAGTTGTTACTTCGATATGGATTTACAAGATAAAGCATGCTACAAATGGCAGTGTGGACAAGTTCAAAACTAGATTTGTTACCTGAGGATTCTCTCAAAAAGAGGGAATTAGTTATGAGGAGAATGTTTCTCCAGTGTCCAAGTATACTACCATCAGATATATTATTTCACTTGCATCAGTATCAAGTTGTAAGCTTCACCATATGGATGTGAAGACTAACTTCCTCAATGGTGAGGATACTCAATGTCTGGGGTGAAATAGTTGTTTATTAGAAGAGCACTTCCGGTACTGTTTCAACTTGTGTTCTATTATAATTTCATGCTCTAGAAGAAAACAGGGTTCAATTTCTCAGAGCACAACAGAGGCTGAGTACATTGTTTCTAGTAATGTTTGTAGAGAAGCAGTGTGGCTGAGAATTTTACTTGAAGGATTGTTTAGTAAAAAGATAGATCTTATTATGATAAGGTTTGACAAATAGAGTTGTATAAATATTTTCGAGAATCCTATGTTTCACAACAATTCAAAACACATAGAAATTAAGTATCACTTCATTCAAGACATGGTCCATAAAGGTATGGTAAAAATTTAGTATATAGATACTAAGGAGGATATTGCAGATGTGATGACAAATCCTCTATCTATAATGAATTTCAGACACTTTCGAGATAAGCTTGGTATGAAAATGAATGTCTCATTCGTTGAGAGAGAAAGTGTTGAAAGGACAAATTATGGATTCATTCCCATGAGACTTATGTTTTATAAAGTCCATAATATATGTTGTATTAGGTTCAGATCTTCTCCATGAATCTTATGTTGTACTAAGTTCACTAACGTATGTTGTATTAAGTGAAAGAGCTTATGTTGTATAATTAAGATAGGAAATTTTGTCGTATCAAGTCCTATTCAAGAGAGATGTTTGTACTGGGATTTATGTTGTATTAATATCATGACCTTATGTTATATTAAGATCACATACTTTTGTTGTATCAATTCTGAAACTTATGTTGTATTAAGTTTAGGGTCTTGTGTTATATCAAGACCACATGACTTATGTTGTATTAAGTATTGAGGATATATTATGTGATGTATGGATAGTCATGGTCACTAGGTGCTACAAGTCTCCTTTAGGGATCAACTACCCCTAGAGTGATTTACTTTAGCATATGACTATATGACCCCAGGTAATACATATGATCATAGTTTTGGAACAATTCTTATGAGTATGATATGATATAGATGATAAATTAATGATAACTAAGATGAGCACAAAGATAGAGAGAATTTGAATTACCCATGTATGCCTCCAAGTAAGCTCGAATTAATAAGACATCAATTTAGTCTTAGTTGTGATAAACAAGTTTTAGTTAATTCAGGAATCAAATCCTTAATTTACACAAAGTGGTTGTTGAAGATGACACTGATGGTGAAGCACTAGTTAGATTTAGTTATGTTTAGTTCAGTTCAGTTCAGTTCAGTTACATTCAGTTAGAGGCATTTAAAACCAGTGAATTCAAGGAGGGCACATATCTTCAGTATGGGAGATGACTATGAGGTGACAACTTGGCATCAAGTCCAAACGGGCACATTGTTGAAGGTGAAACTTTTTTCAAAGTGTTAACATTGTTGTCAGTGCACAAAAGCATGCAACCATTCACTACCTTCTTTTCATGACTCAATTTGGATTGTTATTAAAGTGATACAAACTTGGAAATACTAGTACAATGTTTTGTATGATCTATATCATTGTGTGCTCTCTTATAAAGAAATATACTATTTTGTTGTAATCAATCTCTAACGATTATCTATCATACTCAAAGGATTGCTAGGTTTTTCATCCTTCGGATTTGGAGGTTTTTCCCAAGGTAAATCATGTGTCTTATGGATGGAATGATTATGTGTATGAATTGTTTAAGAGATCTATCTGCACTGTAATTCTAGATTAAGAGTTTTAAAGTTCAATAATCTTTAATTGTTTCTCAAACATTGACAGAAGGTGTGTCGAATGTTGTAAACTATGGCAAACCTTCATATGCAAAGACATATGTTCACCACGCTGTTCGTATTGTCCGCTAGGGCACTCGCAAAGTTGTTTCACCTTATTCCGAGGAGAAGAGGTAAACCAAATATATTGATTTCATGCACTTGTTTTTCTCTCATGTTTGTAAATATACATTTTTGGGAGTCTCCAATTTTTAATTTTTATACTTAGGATGGTTTAATATATTATATACTAGATAAATATTTTACTATATTTGTTTCGTAATATTTTTAATTTAATAAATTTTATTATATTTAATGCTTTAATACTTATTTTCACAACAATTGTTACATATACTTCAAAAAACTTCTATATGGCCTACATAGACACTCTTCAGTGCATCATTCAAAAATAGAAGTTTTGGTATTGGTAGAGATGGCTTCCCTTTATGTTAGATATTTAGACAAAAATGGTAAAATTCTTTTGAGCTGGAGGGGACAAGAATTTTGTATAGAAAACTCTCCTAATAGACAAAAATATTGGAAAAAATTTATTTAACTATAGAGAATTTTAGAACCTCATTGTTTTTCTTTCCATTGACTAAACCTTAGTTTCAGAACGAGATTCTTCTATTGGTTTTTCTACATATCTATCATAGGGTGGTTTAGGTGGAATCTTTTCTTGTATAGGAAATCCGATGAAGCTAGTAATTTGTCCCAACAAGTTGGAAAGGGTTGGCAACAAAGCATCCAACTCCATATCAATGGTCAAATATCACTCCTTAGTATCATGTTTGCTATTCTTCACTAGCTATAAGCGTCATATGTCCAAAATTATTGGTCAAATCTTACTATGATGGTAGAATATTTTTTTCTCAAAATGCTACTCCATATCATGTTCTACAAAACTCGTATCAGGAACATACCCTACTCCCTTCATATGTCTACACAAACTTTCAAACAATGAATATATATTTTTGGCCTATCCCCAACAACAAATGTATACAATATATTCTTGATCTCAATCCAATTTCCTCATCCCACCTACAAACCTTTGCATAAATGTTTAACAAATATACATTTGCAGCAACCTTCTTTGGAAAGATAATTGGATTTTAAGAATCAGTGCCTTTGGAAATATAAATTGTATTTTAAGCATGGTTGTATTAGATCTTGTTGTATTTACTTAGAATTATAAATGATGCAATCTAGGTGATAATATTTCTCATTTCTCTAATTCTTAAAGGGTGCTAGCTCAATGGAAGAGAGTCTTCCTTGCAAGCAGGAGGTTGGTGGTTCAATTCCTTCATGCCCTAATGATATTGCAATATTGGTATTTTTACTAATATATATATATATATATATATATATTATAATTTATTATGGCTCTAGGGAGGGTTTCAATCCACCTTTGTATGTTGATAAAAGGGGGTATCTAAATATCCTTCATATGCCACTGCAAGGGGGGTTCAAAAATTCCCTTGTATGTTACGACGGGGTTCAATTGAAGAGGTTATAGAGAGATGAAATATCTATCTATATGCATTAATTCACTTACATTTATCTTATTGAACAAATTCTTCATCTTGTTCTAGATGACATGAGGACAATCGATCCTACTATTATAAAATCGAAACTTCCTCGATATGTAGGTCGTGATAACACCCACAACTTCCTCTTATTAATGTCGATGGAAAAATTAGCATCATCATCTGTTGGGTCACTATTATATGTCTTTGTGAACATCCATATCCCTTCTCTCTTCAACAAGGTCTCTATATCTGTTTCCCTTATTTCATAATTGTGTCCTTTGAGAACAACAAGTTCTATCTTGGAGTCCATCCTTCCGATCTAACATATTTGGTCAAAGTTCAAGGAGAAGTATAAGTCTACAAATTTTCCACCTGGATTCAATCAACCCTAGATCTGAATTAGCATGATTTGTAGACAATAAGGATAGTTCAAAACCATCATCTCTGATACCATGTTGGAGAACCTCTTAACCTTGAACTATTGAAAAGAAAGGAGAATTACAAAAGGGAACATTATTCCAATAAGGAAAGTGATGTCTAAATACACCATTACAGTACTTAAGCACATCACATCATGATAATAAAATCAAAATGCATAATGAGAATGAATACATCTCAAATTGTTGTTGTTAAGAACTGATAGGGTCTCCTTTTTATAGTTTCTAGATCTAACCATTTTCTTGGAAGCAAGGAGGAACTGGTCCACAAATATGGTTCATTGGTCCTAATTATTTGCAATAATTCTGCAATGTCCCATAATTTAATATGATGTTCAACCTACGATTCAGTCATTCCACCTACTTTCTTGGTTGTGACTCCAATCAACAGCTCCACTAGTCTCTTGTTTTCTAAAAACCTTTTGTCTTCACAAGATCCATAGGTGTGATATACCATTGATACTTTAGCTTCCAACATCGATAACATAATCATATCAAAAGTGGTGCATCCTTAATCTTTCTTGTTCAAAATGCTTAAATAAAAAAATTTCCTTAATTACTTCAATCAAACTCTAACTCAAAGATTTAAAAATAACTTGATCACGCATTGATGAATAGTAATGTGTAGTGAAAAGTAGCACTTAGTGAACAACATCTATTTATCATGCTCAAATAATATGTGGATGATAATATATGTCAATTCGCAATTTGTGTAACTCATTATTCCTCAAAACTTGCCAACCACAATCTATTTATGCCAATTAGAGGATTGCACTAATGGTTGCTTGATTGTACCAAGGGATCTACTACATTAAATTAGGAGCTAAATCCACTTACTCATGATCTAAATATACTAAACTCATATTATGTGTGCCAATCAAGATCTAACTCAAAACATGCCATGGGGACTTATACTTAAGAGTCACTAGTGCAGTCAATGTATTAGTACTCATATTCATTTTGGGTATAAAAAAGAATAATTTATCAGATAATTAAATAATTGTAATCAGTACATAATCCTGACTAAAATGAATACAACATACATCAACCTTACAATCCATAGTATCCCCTTTATGGCTCTATTTTCTTCTCAAGCGTTGAAATAACAAAAAATAGATGGATTTTCCTACCCAAAATAGGGATCCATTAGAAATCCTATCCTTAGTATTTAATTTTCTTCAAGTAATCCGTGAAAATATAGTGCACCCAAGACAAGAGAGATAAAGTAAAAATATGTACACACAGAGAGAGAAAGAGGGAGCCAGAGAGAGAGAGAGAGAAACTAGTGCACTACTCTCCTTACATATCTAACACAAAATGATCGACATGATAATGAAAGGAATCTCTCCTTCCTCTATATATATATGAGAGGTAATGGATTCCAACAATACAAGTGTGGTCCTATACCATTACAAGAAAATTTGTACAAACACAAGTAGGATCACAAATGTGAAGTGCAACACTCCAAGAGTACACATGTCAATATTAAAGGTAATTCTATTGACAATAAAGAATACAATGCATTTTTTCTCCATGAGATGTGTCTAATGTTCATCCCACAGTCCTCCAAGGAATACAATGCTCCTCCTATGCCTTATACTCTATAAGGTCCATCACATTTGCATGAATACAATAGAAACTTAGTTATCTCCAAGTCAACTCCATGAATTCAAGCATAGATACAAGCCACCCCATGCTATCTAAACTTTGCCATAATGATGAAATTACCCAAGTTGTCTAAAGATATTCAATGCACCAAGGAATAATATCATCCAAGCATCCAACTAAGTTCAAGAAACCACTGAGTAAGCCACCTCCAATGTGAAAATCCATCATGGGTCATACAAGTTCTAATCATAAACCATGTACCCCAAATCCTATGGTGCACCCTAAAAAATGGTGTAAACACTTTTCAAATGGAAGCTAACAACCCTTTTAAAGAAGGACAACAATAAACCCAAAAGTTAACAACACTTTTAAAAGAGGATCATGGAGGATTGGTTCTTGAATTATAATTTTTTTTTAACATGTTGATAAGATGGGGTGCAACAAGCATACTATAGGAAATATTGTGATCCTTTAGCTCCTTGGCCATGATCATGTTTCTTATATTCGTTAACAAGAAACATAAATTTTACTTTTGAAACACATTGTCTAATTGGATATCCTAAGTGATATGCTCAAGTCTATTAAATTGTTTGGTATAATCATGGATCTACAAATCTATTGCAATCCTAGTGTAGCATGCACTCCTATTAAATTGTGGCATATATCTCTTGAGTATGCATATGGGCCTTGGTTTGGTTGTTAATTAAACAAATCATCTACTCCCGCATTAGTTTTATCAATTGTATGACATCTTATCTAATAATGGGTGTATATCTACAACGATGGAAACTTGTTATCTATTGAAGATATATTATGGTTACTATATCATGACTCTATGCAACATATTTCCTACTGGATAGATAGATATATAAATAAAGCCAAGGAAAACCTCATGGAAAACCCTCCAATTAATTTTTGGCAATACAAAAATGGTACATGGTGTAAATTGTTAGTTTATAAGTTCCAAGAACTTGACCTTGAATGGATTAAGAGAGTCAAACCCATGACCTCTCCAAGTTCCAAGAGACCTCATTTCTATGTTATGACCACTTGAGATAACACTCAATGCTAACAAACCAAATAAAAACCTATATAGATAGACTCCAAAATAAAACCATAGGTTCACTAAGCTAATTGGTTTTAATGGGGTTGTGGTTTCTTATGGTGTTTGTTCGCGATACCATATACTATTTTTGTTCTAGTCATTATACAAGGCACTGATGGAACAATATATTATCTATTATCCTATAGTGTTAACATGTTGTTTCTATTAACATTGTAGTAATTTGTTGAAAAATTATCTATCAAGTTTGGTGTTATTGTTTCCTACTACAGTGGCCTTGGTAATAATGCATATTAGAAGCTATATTGATCATTCAATTGTTAGAAGTTTGGGCTATATTTTAATAGTTTCATTTACGAATGCTAGGAGGTAAGTGCTTCTTGTACTTAAAGTGTGGAAATTTCTTTGATAAGAGAAAACATGATTTATTCTGTTCCTCATACATTTATTGTGAATTCACTCATGCGTGAAGGAGGAGAGTGGATATTTGTGTTTGATCATTGATGGAAATATAATACCTACTAGATATTTCATTTTGATATATTCACACATTTAATTTTTGGGTCATGTGGGTTTGTGGTTGGTGGAGGCTAAGATGGAAAATACACTTAATATTAATACCCAACCCATATCTGTGTGTATGATAATGTAATATTACAAGATAATTCCACAAAATATGAGTCAATAATTTTACATGTGTAGCATAGTTCAAGGTGTACCCTTTTGGGGGATGTGCAAAGTTTATTAGAACAGTCGATTCTAGAAAAAAATTGAAAATAGATTTGTAGTGTGAAAGTTCAAATTTCTTGCGACATGGCGAGCTTATATTTGATTATTGTGTCTACCTATGCATGTCTGCATTTTATATCAATACCATGTTGTACACTTGCATGAGGTTTGTTATACATGTTCAATGAATGATGACACAAATGAGTCTATTTATGGACTGGGATAAGGTGCATGCATGAAATAGGGATTTTCCATTCTTTGAGATAAAAGTATCTCCAACATGGAAACCATATGGATTCAACGCCATGATGAACATAATGTTTGTTATCAGTGTTTTTTATTATATTCCATGATTCTATGAGATACATGTATTGGAATAAATATTGGGGTAGCATTTTATGGATATATGGTGTTGATACACGGCAAAACCATAGTTGCGACCATTAAAACAATGGTGTTTCTATAAATACATTTTTTTTTGTGACAAAAGACTTATATTTGCATAAATGAAGTGGTCATTTTTTTGCTATGTGTGTCTAGGATTGGTAAATGGGTCATGATGCATACATATTTTTTTTTGTTTCATAGTGAATGGAAGTGTTAAGAGATATCAAAATATATCTTGGTGTTGACATCAATTGTATGAGAATTTCTTTGTGTGTTGTTACACCTATATTTTCCACCCTAGAGATGCATTAAGAAGCTATTGATACGATCTTATTAAAATATTTCACCCCACCTTGGATTTCATTCACTTTTAGGCTTTGTCACTCCTTTCAAGACTATCACATAGTGGAAATCACCTTTTCATTTGCACCTTGCAAGCCTACCATGGATCGACCAACCTTCTCTTGTTACACCTTGTAACACTACTAAGGAGTGGCTGAGACAGTTTCCTTATAGAATTAGCAATTTCCAAGGAAATGAACATGAAATGAGATACATCATTTTCATTATGAGCTTGGGAACTCATACATGACTTAGAGTTCACAAGTTTTAGAAGTATATATACATCCTACTATCCCCTCCACTAATATATATAAAGATGGGGGAACTACAATGAAAGAAGCTACATGTTTCCCATTTCCATACTAATATCTTTCTTCCATATCCTTCATGAGATATGATTTACACTTTCTTAGGTGAGGGTTAAGTAGAAGGAGTCAGAAAAAGGGACCAAGAGAATTTGCACCATGAATCAAGGTATTATTTCATTGTTGTAATTTCCATTTATTATCAATATAGATCTACATGATTTCCCAATAGATTTCATGTTTATTTGATTATGTATGGATTGTAATGGTATATTTGATCTTTCCTTGATAATATTAGACTAGATATGCATAACTTCATGATTTTTCCTGCTTGAAAAGGTTTTATTTTGGTATCTTCTTGCGTTCTTTTGTGCAAGTAGAAGGTGTAAAGAGATGGAGCTATATCTTTGGATATACATCAAATAGGAATATGCAAGGATAACCATTAAGAATAATGAAGGACCATTATTGTCCTACTTCCCATGCATTAATAGGTTCAAGAATCCTAGATCTAGAGGTAATAGTGTAGTGATGTATCCCACTATACATCATAAATCAAGGGAAGATATGAGAGAAGTCTCACTTGTTCATAGGAGATATTTTTCCTAAAATATAATTGGTGAATACACTACGGAATGCTCCATTGGTTATTCCCTGGATCTTATAGGTCCATGTTTCTTAATTTGGTTTTTGGAAGGGTATTTGCATCCGTTTCTTTTCTCTCCTATTTTTTTGGTTCTCAAACCTCTTAGACCCCTTAAATATTGTTCATTGTGGGAATTTATCCTTCCAAAATACTTTGGTCACTCCCTATATGTGAGATACATAGTGACTTGATCTCTCCTTGGGATATTATTCAAGAGATACCAATCTCCCTGGCCATACCTTACTAGTCCTTGCAGGAGTGACCAAGCCCTATAAGGGAATGCTTGAGCACATTTGTTAATATTTTCACTTCCATATGAGTTGATAGATTTGGTTGGGATATTGTTGGTGAGTATTTGTCATTTATTTGATTACTAGAAATCCTTTATATGATATTTTGAAAGGAACTAAGCCTATTTTATCACTTAATGTGTGTGACTTTACTAAACTTAGTGTTGGGTGAACTGGGATCTAATTTATGTAGGGTGTCTATTGGTGTCTTTGTATGAGCTCTTGACTATCCATTTGGATTCATATTTGATTTTATATGAAACGTATAGAAGCCTACATACACCACATCCTTTAAAGAAATTTAGTTTTAGGGTCTTGCATTGAGTGAGAAATTGGCATATGAGTGAATATCATTTTCAATATATTAAAACCTCTATTTTAGTGTGTCTTGTATATTCCTTTTCATTATTAATATTTCAATTTGAATTTAAAAATAAAATTTAAATTTCATATTCACTATTCCATTGAGTTATTAGAAAAATTAAATTAGAGTGTTGGAAGGATTTGCATATGAGTTACTTGTTTCATAACCTCCATTTAGAGAGATAATTTGCCACATTTGTGTGTATTTGGTGTAGAATGAAGACTCTATTTCTATCCTCTAGATATTTTTTATCCAATTGAAAAGAAAAGAAAAGAATATCATATTTCATGGTTTTATCAATCGGTGGAATCATAACACATGATTCAAGTTGCACATCATATCGCTTCAATAATCAATTGCATATTAAAAGAAACTATATTATAAAATCACTACAATATTTCTTCATTGATAAAGAAACAAACAATAGTATAGGGGATAGGTCCTTGGGCTGTAGGTGTGGGGAGTAAACTCTACAGGGCCACAAAACCATACTAGCAATTGACTCATGAGTGAAAATTTCATTAGTAGAGAGAATTACTTGTTGGGAAAGTGCATTTAACACATGTGTCAAGCATGCGGTTAAGTTAGGTGTAGGTGAGATATTGTCCCCTCGCCTTGCATTTGGTGGTATTTTGTGTGTTAGGGGGTTTTCTTTTGATTGTAAATACATCAAGATAACACTAATTTAGTGGGGCCTTTGAGTCTAGGGTATATGTCTTGTCCATACATAAAGGATTGACCCACAACTGTTCCACCCAACTACTGAATGTGAAGTGATATCCTTAATGATATTTCCTAAGTTCCTCCTAAGGTGACTATAAGTAGTAAATGCTTGGTTACTTGAGGTAAATTCATAATCATTCACCTCCACACTCATGGAAGGGTTCTCATCTCTATAAGGGTACTTGTGACTTGGGTGTTTAGCAGTGTGAAAGGTTACTATAAGTATCTCATTCGCATATTCATTTATTGTTATTGGGATATTCTAATCCTAAAGTCAATCTTCATAAGGCCATTATTCAAATTTTCATTATTGTGGGATTCTTAGAAGTAATTACCTTATGATTCCACTTTTTGGGAAAGTAAGTTTTCTTGTTGGTATCTTTATTTTTTATAAGGGTGTGCTCTTTGTTGTTTGAGACTAGTTTGGCCATAGTTTGAGTCATTTAATCTTCTTTCAATCACCATGGATAATCAACCTAGCCATTGTTCAAGGATATTATGTGGGGCCTCTTCTGAGTTTAAAGGTCTGTAGACTAGATGTAGGGGATCAAATCCTTCAACTAATTGTGAAAAAACTATAGATTTAGGGGCTCACATTCATTATTCACCACACACACATACTTAATATTTGGAACATTTACATCCACCCAATATTTAATTTATCAACAAGAATTGACCCTCACACTTTAATCCTCTATTGGAAGATATCAACGATCTTGTCTTGGTAGAAGTAAGGATTTATTATTGTGCATATCATACGATTAAGGAAAATCATTGGTTAACAATGCTTAGAACATGGGGTTAATATATCCTTAGGGGTTCATTCCTTTCCATCTCTGGTTTATTCAAGGTAGCCACATCTATTTCCCCATGATTCCCAATAATTCCACTAGTGTATTTATATTTTAACCACTTATGGAAAGAGTTCCTTTCATAGGAATTACTACTAGACCATCTAACCCATTTACTTTAGCTTCCTTATTTTTTCCCTCCTCCTTGGTCCACACTTAAGAGCCATTACTGAGTGCTCTTAATACTACCCTACCACTTTGTGTTGGCTAATCAAACCCTCCTTGTGATGGGTATAGTACTGGGTTTCCAACCTTCACTAGTATGCCTTTATTTAATTCTTTGGTCACTACTACATGCTTCCTATTTAGCTAGAATTTGTTGACTGACATTAGTCTCACTACTAGTGTTGGTTTCTCTAGAGGTCATGATTTGCCTCAAGTTACTTTTTCTAATTTGGTCTCCCCAAATGTTGGATTCCCTTTTGTGTGGTCCTTCGATAGTACAACTACACCTTCCACTAGAACTAGACCAATTCCAAGGGGAAACCTCACTCCAATATATTGGTATAATCCTGAAAACAAAAACACGAAGAGCCATAGTTGGCAGGGGGGTTCATCCAAACCTTCACTTCACTCCCATGGTGATTTTTCAAACCCTCAATTGACATTTTTGGTGACATTTAATCTACTAGATCTCTCATAGTTAACCAATGACCCATTGTGTCACCATCCATCATGAATTTCTAAACCTACAAAAAATTACTTCAGACATTCCTAATTTTGATGGAAAATAAGGTGAGGATCCATAAAACAATGTAATGAATTTTCACTTATGGTGTTCATCCATATCTTTGGTTGATGATAGTATCCACTTAAGTTTGTTCCAATGTACCTTGACGAGTATTGTAGTGAAATGGTATATAGAGTTTCCCAATGCCTCTTACCATGATTTTTCATCCGCCATTTCATTTATTATTCACTTCCTATTTCTTATTCACTATGAAACTAGGACATAAATTTTGACCATGGCATTTCTTATTCACTTCATGTTTCCTATTCACTATGAAACAGGGACATAAATTTTGATGCCATTGTGTCAAAGTACCTCCACTCACATCTTTGATCATATTCATGAATGGAGAAGGAGACAACATCTTATTTGAATCCCAAATTAGTTTCTAGCCAACTAGTTTGTGAAGTCTTTATTCCCACCAATTGCCAAGGATGTCACTATGTCATGTGAAATTAAAAAGGATAAAATAATCAAATCATGCTAAAGGAACAAAATCAAGATTTGATTTAAACTCAATTTCGCACCCTCTATGACATAATTTTCCATGCCCCTCACCCTTTGAAAGAACCACCTAATCTTTCTCTCATCCCATAGGGAGATGAGATTGTATGTACTATCATGAAAATTCATGTGAATCAACTGGTTGATCAAATGGTTTGAATGATTGTCAATTATGCCATAGATCCTAGCAAACCAATAGCCTCATCACCTTCAATTCCTACTCAAAACTCTCAGGCCAATATGGTGCAATCCACATGAGCAGGTAATGGTAAACAATATGGGGTGGGAAGAAAAATTAATTGTAAGAAAGAAAATGATGAGAAAAAGGCCAATCCAACTATCGATACTCTTTCTATTGAAGGAGTGGGAAAAAGGATGCTTCATTTTCCTTGCAAAGTTTTCAAGGAGGCCATATTATGCATTAGTATGTACATATGGATGGAATTCACAAGTACATGCATCAATAGGAATCTACCTCACAACAATATGTATTTGAGAATCCATTTCCACAACAACATTTTGTAGCCTCTAATCCCTCCCCTTCAGAAGGTGGATAGGGAAAAAAGTATCTATCTAGGGTTCCTTCTATTATTTTCATGTGTGAGCATGACGTCTCATTGAAACTCATGCTCAAAACTATGATTCTTCTAGTAATAACACAGTCTCACTCAATCCATCCTCATCACATATTGGTGGCTTAATTGACATTGAAAAGACACCAATTGGAATTCTTACCCACTTTTTGAAGATTATTTTGAAAAAGTATACTCACAATCCCCCATGGAGGAGAGGCTCATAATTATAGCATTATTCAGGACATATCTCAAGCATATTGTGCCATGTATGCATTATAAGTACTCCATATTTTTCTCTTACAACGAAAGGAATTACTAAATGGAATTAGAGGCATGAATCTATCTAACCCAAATTTTGTTGCTTTCCCTTTTGATAAATATTCCCCTAGGATCCCTTCTCAAGTGGATTTTCATATTCATGTTAAGTCACAAGTCATCAAAATCTACTAGTGTGTAGTCGATGAGGGTGATTCGACTTGTGTGAGTCCATCTCTTGTTGGAAAATCCTTTTTTTTCTTATACTTTGACCCGCTCACATACTATGTTACAATCATTTGACTCTTTAAGGATTCTTTCTTTATGGCTTGTACCTTCCTTATCTCACCCCCACTATGTTATGTGTACTCCACTCTAATTAACATAGTTTCATTGATTCCTATCAGATTGACATATATTGATCATGACACCACTCCATTAAAAACACCTGACGAGTTCAATGCACCAAACCCTTTTGTTCCCTATAGTGGAAATTCAAGTCACTTCCATTCATATTGGAGAAATGTCACCAACCACTACAAGTCATGCTCAAGGCAAGAAAATATATACTGCAAGTCATGCTAGGAGCATGAATATGGTTGATTCTAATTCTTCTAGTAGAAAGCTAGTATCCTATGAAGATAAATATGTTCTTGTAGACTCTATTACTATTTTCATCTTTGATCTGCCTCATGAGTTTGATCTTATTGGCCATAACTCCTTATGCCATGATTTTTTGAGCCTTTGCTGGTAGACTCTGTCATGGTAACAAATATTGTGGAAGATATTAAAGGTAGATATACCCCCACCCAAGTAACTTGTATCATATATTTTTTTTGGATCCTTTATGTATGATCATGATATTGATGCTTCTTGAATAGATGACTTTGTGTTGGATTCATTGTTTCTTAGGAATCATGTTTTGCAAGTTATTTGATCGAGTCAAGCATATTCGAAAACTTGGAAATAGTTTTACTCCTTCCCTCTATTACACTTCTTTTAAAAAATATTCCACCCTAATTTCCATAGGGTTAAACATGTTGGATCTTGGTATATCAACCTTTTCTATCTACATTTTTCACCATCCAATAGAAGAGCCTACCTATCATGGGTTCCCTAGTTATCACCTTAATTCCCATTTTGGAACCCACCCTAAATTTTCCCCATAGAATCATGATGCTTTTTAGTATTACCATGACTTTGAGAAGAATCCTCATGCCTCTCTTTCTCATCTATTTCTGACCATCCCCTATAATGATCCCATTTTTTTTCATTACGCATTTGATTTTACTCATTCTTACTTACACATCTATTCCTAATGCTTCGCTACAACATTCCTACTACCATTCCATTCATTATGTTTCTCATAATTTTCATCCATTGCCTATGTTTCCTAAACCACATATCTAGAATAAATATGTTGATCAGTGTCCACCTCCGTCCATTAACTTTTTTGCATTTTGTTTTTCTTAGGTTTGTTCCATGAGCTTGGAACATAGTTGCATGCCTTGTGAACCTCATTTATTCCATTGTACTATAGCGTTCTTTTATTTCTTTTTCAATATTTTATAATATGTAAAATACCATAAAAATAAAATATTAATAAAAAACAAATAAAATTACATGTTATTTTGGTGACATCCATTGAACCTGAGGTACGTTTCTTAGACTAGCATTAAGGGATAGTTGTTTACCTGCATCTTCCATTGAATTATTAACCATCAGTATTCCCATTTTGTAGCTTAGGTTTGATCCTTCCAAACAATGACATTAGCCCTTCCTTTTTGCATGCCATCATTTGTGCAATAGTGTATACCCTCCACAAAATCCATATATTAGAACCATGATTGATTTGTAGGTACAAGAACCCTTTATTTATCCCTTCCATGACTCAAGAACCCTTTATTTATCCCTTCCATGACTCAAGAACCCTTTTATTTATCCCTTCCATGACTCATTATTGAAATTGCATGCTCTTTCTCTACGTCTTTATTCTATCCTTGTGGGGGGTTCCCAACCATGTTATGTCACTCAATGTCTTCATATTCTAATTTATACTTATGTCTTGATTCTTTCTTCTAAGGTACTAATTTCACCACTTAGCTTTACCATATCCACTCTTCACCTCTAGCATTTGCATCACCTTGTTTACATCTTGTATCACCCATTTTACCCATGGAGAGAATTACTGCAATGAGTGGATTGTATTGGTCGAGTTCCCTACTATATACCTTTTCATAACTCAAATTCATTCACTTGGAACATCCACACATTCTATGGACCCACTCATTCTATCCGGGAAGGCATACTTTTATCTCTTTCTCGAAGTCATAAAATGTACACAAGAAAGACACCACGGAGCATCCTTTTATCTCCTTTTCAGGCTTGTAAGACATAAACAAAAAAATGAACTTTTGAGAATCCTTTCACCTCTTCTTCAACATCATAAAATCTACATGAAAAATACACTTTCGAGCATACTTTTATATCTCTTCCAATCTCGTTAAACTATGAAAGAAATACATTAAAAAGAGGGGGGAAATCATGTATTGATCTATACAACCATGTTGCAGTAGTCTTTTGTGTAATATTTGGAAATGTCACTTGTTTGAATATTCCTCTTATAGTTGGTTTATATCTTACTGAGGATTCCTACCATCAGTATGGGGCTTCCACTCATCCAGCTTATTGCTCTTCCAATCAATATGGTTCTCTTGAATCATTGCTACCAAGTCACCACTATGTCATGCCATTTGTTGAAGGGAAGTAAACTTGAGTTGGTCATTTACAACCTCGTTGACCTTCCATCCCATCCATTCCTATGTCAATTGTGAGCAATGCTTCTATCTCTTCACCCTTAATCTCACTTCATCTGTCATGATGCCCTTCTTTGACATAGTCCTTCCTATCAATGTTGTTTTCTTATCTAGGAATTGGATCTAGACAAATATTAGTACCTTGGAGATTGGAATCCTTAGTGATATATGTCCTCACATTTGGAAATGAATTTTCCATATTGACTCCTAATCGAATTATTCTATGAGTGTTTGACATCAACTCCTTTATTCACACTTTCTAGTTTGTACTAGGTGTGTTGAGGTCCATATTCATTATAAGTGGTATCCCTTTAATATATTATTAATATTCCTCATTGAATTCTAATCAAATAGTTTCTCTCAAGTGTGACAACAACACATCTATTCACATTTTATAGAAATCATACCATTGGGGTTTAGACAAAGACCTTGGTTTCTAGGGTGGCACCACTCATTTGTGCTACTCTCCCTAAGTTACGATGGAATATATTTTATAAGTACTATGGATATGATTATATGTATTCTTGATATACACTATGACATATATCCATAATGCGTTTACTCATGGCTATGATATATTTGATGACATGGATCCACTGTGTATTCTTTCATAGCCATGATTTGCAATGTATTATTTTGCGGTCATGCTTTCTTTCTATTATTAGGATGGGTATGCCTACCTTAGGGATTATCGATATATGTTTGGTTGTCGATTAATTGAAGGTAATATTTTGTAGCTTGGTATATATCTCTTTCTCCATATACCACCTCTCTATTATGTTTTCATAATGTGTTTTGATCATCAACTTCCCTTTTGACGTCACACATTAGGGGGCATATATTACACCTATATTTACCACCTTACAGACTCATTGAGAACCTATTGATACTATCTTGTTGAAGCATTGCACCCCAGCTTATATTCCCTTCACTTTTAGGACCCGGTCTTTCCTTGCAATCCTATCAGGGAGTGACCATAACCTTATGGTCACACCTTGCAAGCCTAACAATGAGCATCCAACCTTCCCTAGTCACACCTTGCAACACTATTGGGGAGAGACCAAGCCAATTTCCTTATAGAATTGGAAATATTTGAGGAGATGAATATGAAATTATAACAATCCTTCGCATTATGATCTTGGGAACTCGTACATAATCACTTATATTTCACTAAGTTCTAGGATCCTAGATCCATCTCACCTTATCCTCCACCAATCTATGTTAGAAATAAAATTTCAAAGGATGGGGGAGCTAGAGAGAAAGAAGGTACATGTTTCCCATTTCCATAATGATATCTTTCTACCATATCCTTCATCATATTTGAGTTATCCTTTATTAGGTGAAGGTTAAAGAGAAGGAATATGAGCAAGGGACCAAGAAAACGTTGCACCATGACTCAAGGTATTATTTCATGGTTGTAATTCCATTTATTATCAATATAGATACACATGAATTTCCCCTCCATTGTATTGTTTATTTCGTAATGTATGCATTACAATGGTATATTTGATCTTGGCTTGAGAACATTAGAATAGAGTTGAGTTATTTTATGATTCTTGTTGCTTGAAAATGTTTTATTTTAGTATCTTCTTATCTTCTTATGTATAGGTAGAAGGTGCAAGAAGCGGGTGCTAGATCATGGGGTGTTCACTAGCAAGGAAATATTATATCACATCCATTCATATTGGAGGTTTGAATACTCCTAAAATTCTCAATATTATATTGCCTCGTAATAAGGGGTCAAGGGGTTTTTTTAATTTGACTTAGTGATATAATATTGGGGGTTATTTTATTTGGGTGGGTCGAAGAATAACATTCAAATCGTGGGATATATATATATATATATATATATTTCTTCATATATTTGGAGGCTGCCCACAGAGACATGTTGAATGTCTACATGGTTGAATGCAAACATGTCCCTGCAATACAAGAAAAATGGCAATTTAGCCTCACTTAAAATTTCTGTATATTAAAATATTTAATTTTAAATAATATTATAATTATGTTGGTAAATTTTTTATTAAATTTATTATATAGCCTTTAATATATATATATATATATATATAAAATTCTTGTATATGAAAACATTTTATACTACAACATTTAATATCAAATAATTTTTCTATAATATTATCATTATGCTTATGATTTTTTTTGTTAAATAGTTTTTAAAAGAAAATATTCATGTTACTATGTTAATCATATTATAATATTATTTTTTGAAATCTAACTTCATAAATCCATTATAAAAAATACCAAAGAATTTGATTATATCATTGGATCATATACATAAAAAAATTGAGGATTTTTGTCTTAGTTTCATACATAAACCTCTTTCCAAGTAAATAAAATTACAAATATTCCAAAATATAATACTTTTGGACCCAAGAAAAATCAATAACCTCTTGGATAACCAATGTTAAATTTATATGGGATTGACATTTAATTTATTTTAAGAATTTAAATAGGAAATAAAGAAAATCTGCTCTAATTTTCGACTAATTTCGATCTTGTATAGATATAGAAATGAGATTCATTTGTTATGGAAGAATTTATGCTCACTAAACTTGGAATACTTTAAGCATAAGAACATATCTGCACATAATTTATCCAAACAATAAGAGTGTTATTTTACCATATTTTACTATGCATGTATTAAAAATCACATACAGATAGCTTTAAAAAAAGGATAGAACATTTATTAAGATTATTAAAAATATTTTATGGAGTTTAATTTATTAAGATTATAGAAAACATGAGCTCTCTATGGCTATAATTATAGTTACATGATATAAAATTGGTAGATTAGTAGGTTTTGGTGTGAAACATGTAAAATTCTCATATTTTCTAAGCATTGCACTAACTATTGGACTATCAGTGTTTTACATTCTTCATTACATTGATCTCTTGACTGGGTTTCCTTTTACGTGTTTTTCCTTCCCTATTACTATTTCGTTAGGTCTTCCACTATCCAATGCTATAAATGAATCAGTCTCCCTTGCATCATTACTAGCATTATAGTATATTTTATTTATCATCTTGTTTGCTTATACTAAGATATGTTAGGGATCTTGTTGTTACAAATTTACAATATGATATAAAGGGGGTGTTATAAATGGTTTGATAAAATGGATACTTACAATATCTGGAGAAACTAGGGGTTTTCTTAATTGGAAAGGTATATTGTGAGAGGGGTTCAACAATACAATTTTAGGAAGTACTTTTCAATATTTAGTGAAATTAGGGATATTTTTTAATATCCTATGAACGAACGTGCTATGTAACAAGTTTGTTGAGTGAACCCCCCATGTGCCAGATCTTTGTAGACACATCAACCAAGAATATGCAAGGACAACCATCTGTCATAAGCAGGGATGATTTTAAAAAACCATACTTATTTAAAAGTGTATAAATGTTGGCGAATCTTACTAATTCTTAAAACACTAAATATAAAATGTTTGGCAATATTTTTCAAAAAATATTTTAATTTCCAAGGATTTTATATCGTTTATATTATAATTTGGAGATTTTTAGGGTAAAAAAAGTTTACCCCATCAAAATTGGGCGAAATAGGGCTTCAAAAAATGCAAAATGCCAAATTGTTTTTTGGAGAAAAACCCCTAAAAATAGCTCATGGGATAAATTTCGCCCCTAAAATTATCCCTGGTCATAAGGTAAGGACCATTTCTATCATACTTCTCATGCATTAATGGGATCAAGAATCCCACATCTATAGGTAATAGTGTAGTGATGTATCGTGATGTCTGTCTCGAATCAAGGGCATATCCAAGGGAAGTCTCACTTTTCCACATGAGAGTTTTTTCCTACAATGTGTCCAAGTTGATGACTTGCTCAATGTGTTTTAGGCAAGAAATAGATGCTTTCTTTATTGTTTTGAGACAACATGGATAACATGCTCGGTGTGCCTAAGATGACATATTTTTTCATATGTTTGAGCTAAACAAGGGATGTCTTTGTGTGTCTAAGATGAGAACTAAATGACCCTAGTTATGATATTTCCAAGATGCAATGTTTGGTCTCTATGATGAATAGTTGAATTCAACTTAATTGGTACATATAGATGTTCATCCTCATGCTTGTAAACATATGTTAAATTATTCATTTGACCTTGCTTGAGCATAGGGGAAATGGATTCTTTTCCACATGGCATAGTTGAGTTGAGTCACTAAATTTAGCACCTATTATATTATCAATTGCTAATTGGTTCTTGTTGTGGTTTCTGGTGCAACAAAAGTTACGTGTATGTGAATATTATTTTAACCCTTTGATGTGGGAATGCAAACCCCTTTTCCATGTATCTTAATGATTTGGATAAATCATTCAATATACTCTAGAGGATATTTTAAGGAGTTGTTAACATTTGGAGGAGCACTTGAATTTTCTATGAGTGTGTTATGTTGGTTATAAACTTTGGGAGGTGTGGTAGGCCTACAAACATGAATATTTATGTACATCCGAGAGGAGTTCATCAAGAAGCCTAAATGAACCATGGACACAAAGAGCATCATGCTAGATTAATGGTTATAGTGGTTAGGTGTCCATGTATTCCAATGGATGGTCATTCCTTTAGATGGATGTCCACATGATCAATGTATGAGATGGAAATGCTACATTGGACTATAGATAGTCTTTCTTTATAAGGGTTTTTTTTCAATTCATACTGGATCATTTGATATATTGAACTAATAAAAGATAGATTGTGTAGAAGACCAAATCTTATAAGAGTTAAGGGAAAGATTTGGAATTATTGAATCTTACATGTTTTATCTATTAATATATGGTTCTCAAGCATATGACAAAGTTATGATTTGTTATTACATTCATCATTATGTCTATACATGAGTTATTTTCTTCTAAGTTCTAGGAGCTCATTTAATATCTAGTTGAATGTAAAAGATTAATAATAATGATAAATTTATTTAAATTAAAATAATTAAAAATATCCTTAAATTTTTTTATTTTATTAGAAGAGAGTTGATAGGAATATCTTTGAAATAGTTGGAAATATCCTTAAAATATTTTATTTTGTTAGAAGAGAGTTGGACATAAATTACAATATTGTTATGGAAGATGACCTTAGTTCACCTGAAAGAAAAGAAAGTAGAGTAGTTAAATGTTATAATATTAATAAAAAATAGTAATTCAAATATTATATAATTTGAATTTTTGTATTACTATCATTGATTATACATAACCATAAATAAATTTAATATGTTGAAATGTTGTTGCAGCTACTCTACATTTCTAACCATTCATTTGAATGTTTGGAAATGTGTATATATATGT
>LPNX010693814.1:248011-268639 GCA_001517045.1 Pseudotsuga menziesii
GATCGAGAATCCCACATATATAGGTACTAGCTTAGTGATCTATCCCGATCTCAATCTCGAATCAAGGGCATATCCAAGGGAAGTCTCACTTGTCCACATGAGAGGTTTTTCCTATGATGTGTCTAAGATGCAATGTTTGGTCTCTATGATGAATAGGTGAATTCAACTTAATTGGTACAAATAGATGTGCATCCTCATGCTTGATAACATATGTTAAATTAGTCATTCGACCTTGCTTGAGCATAGGGGCAATGGATGCTTGTCCACATGGCATTGTTGAGTTGAGTCACCAAATTTAGCACCTATTATATTATTAATTACTAGTTGGTTCTTGTTATGGTTTGTGGTGCAACAAAAGTTACATGTATGTGAATATTATTTTAACCCTTCGATGTAGACATGCAAACCCATTTTCCATGTATCTTAATGATTTGGATAACTCGTTCAATATACTCTAGAAGATATATTAAGGAACTGTTAACATTTGGAGGAGCAGTTGAATTCTCTATGAGGGTGTTATGTTGTTTATAAACTTTGGGAGGTGTCGTAGGCCTACAAACGTGAATCTAGGAGGAGCTCATCAAGAAGTTGAATGAAGCATGGACACAAAGAACATCATGCTAGATTAATGGTTATAGTGGTTAGGTGTCCATGTATTCCAATGAATGGTCATTCCTTTTGATGGATGTCCACATGATTAATGTATGAGATGGAAATGATACAGTTGACTATAGATAGTCTTTGTTTATTATGAGGTATTTCAATTCATGTTGGACCATTTGATACATTGAACTAATAAAAGATAGATGATGTAGAGGACCAAATCTTATAAGAGTTAAGGGAAAGCTTTGGAATTATTGAATCTTACTTATTTTATGTATTAATATATGGTACTTAAGCATATGACCAAGTTATGATTTCTTATTGCATTCATCATTATGTCTATACATGAGTTATTTTGTTCTAGGTTCTCGTAGGTCATTCAATATCTAGTTGAATGTAATAGATTAATAATAACAATAAATTTATTTAAATTAAAATAATTAAAAATATCTTTAAAATATTGTATTTTATTAGAAGAGAGTTGATAGGAAATATTTTTGAAATAGTTGGAAATATCTTTAAAATATTTTATCTTATTAGAAGAGAGTTGGACATAAATTGCAACATTGTTATGGAAGATGTCCTCAATTCACGTGAAATAAAGTAGAGTAGTTAAACGTTATAATATTAATAAAAAAATAACAATTTAAATATAATATAATTTGAATATTTTTTTTTTATCATTGACTATACATAACCATAAATAAATTTAATATGGTGAAATGTCACTTCAACTACTCTACATTTCTACCCATTCATTTGAATGTTTAGAAACGTGTGGGTGTGTGTGTGTGTATCTTTGTATCCAAATTAACCAAGAATATGCAAGGACAACCATCTGGAATAAGGTAAGGACCATTTTGATTATACTTTGCATGCATTAATGGGATCTATAATTCCAAATCTATAGGTAATAGTGTATTGAGCTCTCTCGATGTCTATCCTGAATCAAGGGCATATCTAAGGGAAGTCTCACTTGTACACATGATATTTGTTTCCTATAATTTGTCCAAGTTGATGACTTGCTCAATGTGTTTTAGACAAGTGATATATGGCTTGCTTAATTGTTTTGAAACAACATTGATAACATGCTCGGTGTGCCTAAGATGGCATATTTTTCATATGTTTAAGCTAAACAAGGGATGTCTTTGTGTGTCTAAGATGAGAACTAAATGACCCTAGTTATGATGTGTGCAAGATGCAATGTTTGGTCTCTATGATGAATAGGTGAATTCGACTTAATTGGTACATATAGATGTGCATCCTCATGCTTGTGAACATATGTTAAATTAGTCATTCGACCTTTCTTGAGCATAGGGGAAATTGATGCTTGTCCACATGGCATAGTTGAGTTGAGTTACTAAATTTAGCACCTATTATATTATTAATTGCTAGTTGGTTCTTGTTGTGGTTTGTGGCGTAACAAAAGTTCAATGTATGTGAATATTACTGCAACCCTTTGATGTAGGCATGCAAACCAGATTTCCATGTACCTTAATGATTTTGATAACTCGTTCAATATACTCTAGAGGATATATTAAGGAGTTGTTAACATTTGGAGGAGCAGTTGAATTCTCTATGAGTGTGTTATGTTGGTTATAAAATTTGGGAGGTGTGGTAGGCCTACAAACATGAAGATTTTTGTACATCTGAGATGAATTCATCAAGAAGTTGAATGAACCATGGACACAAAGAACATCATGCTAGAGTAACGGTTATAGTGGTTTGGTTTCCATGTATTCCAATGGATGGTCATTCATTTAGATGGATGTCCACATGATTAATGTATGAGATGGAAGTGCTACCTTGGACTATAGATAGTATTTGTTTATTAGGAGTTTTTTCAATTCATATTGGAGCATTTGATACAGTAAACTAATAAAAGATAGAAGATGTAAATGACCAAATCTTATAAGAGTTAAGGGAAAGCTTTGGAATTATTGAATCTTGTTTTATGTGTTAATATATGGTACTTAAGCATATGACAAAGTTATGATTTGTTATTACATTCATCATTATGTCTATACATGAGTTATTTTCTTCTAAGTTATGGGAGGTCATTGAATATCTAGTTGAATGTAAAAGATTAATAATAATAATAAATTTATTTAATTTAAAATAATTAAAAATATCTTTAAAATATTTTATTTTATTAGAAGAGAGTTGATAGGAAATATCTTTGAAATAGTTGGAAATAACTTTAAAATATTTTATTTTGTTAGAAGAGAGTTGGACATAAATTGCAACATTATTATGGATGATGACCTGGATTCATGTGAAAGAAAGTAGAATAGTTAAATTATATAATATTAATAAAAAATAATAATTTAAATATTATATAATTTGAATATTTTTTATTATTATAATTGATTATACATAGCCATAAATAAATTTAATATGTTGAAATGTCGCTTCAGCTACTCTACATTTCTAAACATCCATTTGAATGTTTGGAAACCTATGTGTGTGTGTGTGTGTGTAGCCAAATTAACCAAGAATATGCAAGGACAACCATTTGGCATAAGGTAAGGACCATTTTGATCATACTTTGCATCCATTAATGGGATCAATAATCCCACATATATAGGTAATAGTGTAGTGATCTATCACAATGTCTATCTCGAATCAAGGGCATATCTAAGGGAAGTCTCACTTGTCTACATGCGGGTTTTTCCCTACAATGTGTCCAAGTTGATGACTCAAGCATAATGTGTTTTAGACAAGCAATACACGGATTGATTAATAGTTTTGAGACAACATGGATAGCATGCTCGATGTGCATAAGATGGCATATTTTTTCATATGTTTGAGCTAAAAAATGGATGTCTTTGTGTGTCTAAGATGAAAACTAAATGACCCTAGTTATGATGTGTCCAAGATGCAATGTTTGGTCTCTATGATGAATAGGTGAATTCAACTTAATTGGTACATATAGATGTGCATCCTCATGCTTGTGAACATATGTTAAATTAGTCATTTGACCTTGCTTGAGCATAGGGGCAATGGATGCTTGTCTACATGGCATAGTTGAGTTGAGCCACTAAATTTAGCACCTATCATATTATTAATTGCTAGTTGGTTGTTGTTGTGGTTTGTGGTGCAACAGAAGTTACAAGTATGTGAATATTATTGTAACCCTTTGATGTAGGCATGCAAACCCCTTTTCCATGTATTTTAATGATTTGGATAACTCATTCAAAAGACTCGAGAGGATATCTTAAGGTGTTGTTAACACTTGAGGAGCAGTTGAATTCTCTATGAGTGTGTTATGTTGGTTATAAAATTTGGGAGGTGTGGTAGGCCTAGAAACATGAAGATTATGTACATCGGAATTATGTTCATCAAGAAGTTGAATGAACCATGGACACAAAGAACATATTGCTAGATTGATGGTTATAGTGGTTAGGTGTCCATGTATTCCAATGGATGGTCATTCCTTTAGATGGATGTCCACATGATCAATGTATAAGATGGAACTGCTACTTTGTACTATAGATAGTCTTTGTTTATTAGGAGTTTTTTCAATTCATAATGGAGAATTTGATACATTGAACTAATAAAAGATAGATGATGTAGAAGACCAAATCTTATAAAAGTTAAGGAAAAGCTTTGGAATTATTGAATCTTTCTTGCTTAATGTATTAATATATGATACTTGACCATATGGAAAGGTCATGATTTGTTATTACATTCATCATTATGATGTTGTTTTATATATTAATATATAGTACTTAATCACATGACAAGGTTATGATTTGCGATTAAATTCATTATTATGATGTAGTGTTTGTCTATACATGAGTTATTTTCTTGTAAGTATTGGGAGGTCATTCACTATTTAATTGAATATATAAGATTATTAATTATTAATAATAAATTTATTTAAATTAAAATAATTAAAAATATTTTATTTATTAAAAAAAAATGGATTAAAGAAAGTTGATAGAAAATATCTTTAAAATATTTTGTTTTGTTAGAAGAAAGTTGAACATAAGTTGCAACATTATTATGAAAGATGACCTCAATTCACCAAAAATAAAGTAAAGTAGTTAAATGTTATAATATTAATAAAAAGAAATAATTTAAATATTATATAATTTGAATAGTTTTTATATATAACCATAAATAAATTAAATTTAATATGTTGAAATGTCGCTGCAGGTACTTTGCATTTCTAACCATTCATTTGAATGTTTGGAAATGTATATATATATATATATATATATATATATATATATATATATATAATCCCANTCAATAGTTTTATTGGAAACATCCCAAGAACAGTGGTTTGGATTTACTCATTCAATCACGAGGAGCAGTTGGTGGAGTAGTTGAGTTGGTGATGCAAATAATATTAAAACATATTAAAACATATTTCAATGTTGGAATGCAAAATAACTTATGGGAGATAAATGCTACATGTTCCTGAGTTATAAAGAGACCTCCTTCATGGTGAAGAAAGTAGTGCAGTCCAGTCCATTGAAGGTGCCCATGATTTGTTGGTGAGTGTTTCTTGATCTTGATCTTGATTAACTATTCCTCTTTTCCATTCCATCCATGGCCTTTGGTATGATATGTTTCCCATTCATATTCTTATATTGGTTTAGTTTTGAATAGCATAGTTGTACATTACTGCAGGTATTTCATATTTGCATTGGTTTCTCCAAGTCTATAATATGTTTCCCGTTTTAGGCCTCCTATCCTTGTTGGTGTTATACTTTCCATCTTGTAGGAACGTACCCTTAATGCTTCCGCAACTCTTTGCTTTTGCTCGCAGACTCTATTATTTTCTGCAGATAACTGTTTCTGATGTGCGGGAAGCAACTTATGCCATTACTCCTTTATCATATGGATCTTATTATGGAAATAGTCATGGAGTTATTATTCCATATAATAATATTAGGCTTTAGACCACCGAGTCTGCTTGCTAATGTTATAATAAGCTGCAAGCTGTAGCTATGTGTATTCACTTGGAAGATTATTTCATATATTAGTATAAGTAAAATTAGTATATCTATATAATCTATGATTGGATTATGTGGATTAAATGGATTAAATGGTTAATAAATAGTTATGCAATGAAAGATAGTTTAGAAAAAAAAAATTGTCATGTTTTTTTAGTTAAACATGTTTAAGTGTGAGTTATCCATGTCTAGCTAAACAAAAGAATAATGAGGTCCTAGTATCATAAGGAGAGTGTAGCACTGTCTCACATGGATCCTCTTCTCACTGGGAGGTGTTTTACGATGCTTGGGTTAGATCCTCAATCCTTTAGGTAGGCTTTCCATGATCCTAGATGGTAGGAAACCATGCATGAGGAGTTTGATTCACTACATGACAACTAGAACTAAGAAATTGTCCCCTTACCTTAGGAAGGAAGCTGGTATAGTGCAAATGGATCTAGAAACACAAAATAGCTGTTGATGGGACCACAACCAAGTACAAGGCTTCATTGGTGGCAAAAGGGTATTCTTAGGTCCAAGGATTGGACTACAATGAGACATTCGCTCCAGTAGCTAGAATGGACTCTATGAGGCTGGTATTGGCCATTGCTACTTCCAAGAGATGGGAAGTACACCACATGGATGTGAAGAGTGCCTTCCTCCATGGATATTTGGAGGAGGAGATCTATATGAAATAGCCTGAGGGGTTTGTTTATGATCCTTCCTTAGTCTACAAATGTTGCACCTGGAAATCTCACATTGCTTATCAGCCTCCATGAGAATTTCACTTTGCCTTTCAACCTCCCAGAAAGCCTAGCTTGAGTCATCTTGGTCACTTTTTTCCCAGACCTAGAAGCGGCAGCACCTTTATGTTTTTTGCATAGAGTGTCGGCGACACCTGTCCCATTTGACCAAAAAGTGTTGTTTTAGCCTTCCTTTGGAAAAAACCCGATATCGATGCTTCTAACAGTTTTTCTAAGAGCGACGATGGTTAGTAAATGAGAAAAAAATATGTTTCTAGAAGCTTCCATGTGGAAACCTCCATAGGGTTAGTTCCTATATGCTTGGGAGAGGTGGCATTCACCTTCCTCACCTATAGGGATCTGATCCTATCCTTTTTCCAAGTCATCTCTTGAGTTCTAGGCCTATAAATGAAGCCTTCATGAGGAGAGTAGGGGAGGCTAGGAAAAGCACCCTTATGCTACTAGTTTGAAGTCTAAATCAGAGGCAAAGTAGAGTTATCTCGTGGTTGGAGAGGTCTTCATAGTCATAGGATATTGTTGACATTCTTGTTGAGATCAAAGCCATTGACATCAAGGATTTTTTTGTTGTACTTATTTCTCATCCATATATTAATACAAAGATGTTTCCCTTTCCTATATTTGATTGTATTGATTGTAATTAGATATTATTGGATTCCTTGATCACCAATATGAATAATCAATTTATCATGATGCTCTCATCCCTTTCGTTTGTCTTGTGATCTATTTTGTAGGTATTGAACTATTGCAAGGAATTTTGGAAATAAGACAAGATAATCTAAGGTTGAGGTATATTGTCTTTCATGTTAGTTGATTTGATTCTTTAAGGAAATAATATGTTGCTATGTCTTTTTGTTCTGTAGTTGTGACTTACATTGCAGAGGAACAAGCAGTGTCCACACTGATTGAGAATTCTTGATAACAAAATTGGCGACCATACTGGGGATAGTATAATCCAATCAGATCTGGGGAAGATCTAGTTAGATCTAGTGCAGATCCAGTCAGATATACAAACTTTGTTAACTATTCCATCTATGAAGGTCATTCTCTCTCCTTTTAGTTGTTTCAGTTAACAATGTAAGCTATCTATATTATGTTTTTTATTCTTTGCCCCTGTTCTGAGTAGTTTTAGCTTTTTCAATCCAGCTTAGTTTTTCTGGTTTCTCTTGCAGGCTCTTATCCTTTCAGTCCACTGTTTGAGCGGGTCTTTTCCCTTTGGCTGACAGAGTGTCGGTCCATCCCAGGGCGCGTTTTCCAGTTTTGCTCAAAGCACCAATACCACATTCTCCTTCAACTGACGCAAAATCGACAATGCCTGTGTGCAGAAGGCTAGGAGCACTGATTTAACCTAGAATGCCTTGGTGTAGTTCCCTCCAGCGCATCGAGGTAGGCCTTCAAAACTTCCTGTTTAAGAAATTTTTTGTTCAAAATTTGTAAACTGTCCTATTCTCTAAAGTTTTTCAGTGTGGTCTGCTTCCTTGCTTGCTTTCTCATTTACTGGTTTTTTGTGAGTCTGATTCTCTGTTTGAGCTCAGATCCAAAATTTTAATCTTTTGCATTGTCATGAACAAAAGTGGAAACATAGTTCAAATTTGGGTTTTTAGTGAAGTGTTTGAAAATTTTCTTTTGAGAAGAAATCCTATAGGCTCTTCCTAGAAGGTTAGTTTCTTTTTTTTTAAATGTTGCTTTGTGTGCCTCATATTTCCTAGAAAAATACAAAAAGAATCATATTATTTTCCTCTTGTTTATGATTGAAATTTTCCATTTCCATTTTGCATGTGTGATTCAGAAAAATAGGTCTTTTTGACATTAATGTGGAAGTTAGTTTTGCATGCACATTAGAGGCTTAGTTTTCTTTCTTGCATTTTTGGAGACTTTGGAGTGCTTGTTTGAAAGAATTTTTGTGTTTGAAAGGAATTCCTTTGCATTCTTTATTGGATCTTGTTTTAGTTACAAACAACTTTCTATTGGCATATTGTTGAAAAGAAAAGAAAAAGGTTTCTTCCTTACCTTAGTTAGTTCTCATCTATGTCAAAAAGTGCATTTCCATTTAGATTAATTTGCATTATTGGAGACAACACTTCAAAAACATTCACCTAATTGTCCAGATAAAATTAATGGTAGCTTTAGGTCTAAAATTGTATAGAAATTTAAGTGATAGGTTAGTGATGTGTTGGGTTGTCGTAAACTGTAGGAGATGTCAATATTTGTCTGCACTACAACTCGGGACTGGCGTGGTTCTTCCACGTACCATCGGTATATCGAACGAAATTTCACATACCCTTGAGGTATATAGAAAGGTACTTCATGTACTCAATTGTATCTCGGAAGGCCCCTTGTGAATGGTTGTGCATTAGAAAACACTACTACCGATTTGAGATCCCGCGTACCTTGCGTATATCGGGAGACCCCACTAGGATACCATGACCATATGAGAAAAACCCTTTGGTCATCTTGTGTGGAGAAATACACTGAAAACAACATTCAACGAGATTACTATGCACGTACCCCTGAGGTATATTGTGATTTGCACCTTCTTGACAATCCTGGTGAGAGACCGGCTATTCTGAACTCATCCTATCATTTAAGTTTGCTTGTGACCTTTAGCTCCACATAGGTTTTGTTTGTCTACTTTACTCCTTTTTTTAACCTACATTAGGTAACTTCAGCCACCACCTTGGCTGAGCAACTTGTGAGACATCAATCTCGTAGATTGCAGGGTTTACCTACTGACTCTCCTCCTACCATGGAAGTACAAGAAGGGGTAACCATGGAACAACCAAATTCTACTAATGTTCCCATAGGAACTGCCTTAGCTAGTGAAACCAGAGAATATTTCACTATTTTTACAAATCCTTTGGTTCAACTGCCTCCTGCAGCTGATGCTTCCATGCATTCGCCATTGGAAGGCCATGTCGATAGTCCTACTCCACCAGATTATGGCCCGAATGCTCCTTTTTGGAGGACTTCTATGGGCCAAGCTATTGGTGAATTTGGGGTCATTAGACCTTCACCAGGGAACCCTCCTTTAGGATAAAAGGAATAGAGAAGAATTAATGCATCTCTCGATTGAGCTCGTAACTTTTCTGACAGAGTAGAAAGAATCTTTCCTCCACTTGTGTCTCGTTATGAAACTATGTTGGCTTGTGTACCCTGTAATATAGACCCTTGGCCTTTATATGAAATTAAACCTTCTTCTGAAGGTCATCCAACCTATGGTGATACCTCTTGCAACACATGTCCTGAGGGATATCATTCACTAGCTCAAGTGTTAGGTCCTATTGAAGAAGTTCAATTTCAAGGTAATCTAGGTCCAAATGACAACCCTATAGTCTCACATCCTGGAGTCGTTACTAGGCCTTCGATACTAGTCATGGTTGGGGGGCAATACACAAATCAAGTAATGTCAGTACACTCTAATGCTGGGGGGAAACACTTGAAGGGAGTTATGTCATCTGTTAGTGGAATTATTACTAGTTCGGGACAAGTTGCAGTTGTAGCACAATCTGCAGTAGTTATCCCTCCTACCAATACCAATGTTCCCCCCCCCATCCAGTTCAGGCCAACCTTTAGGGGTGCAACCTGTCAATAATCCAGCGTCTTAGGGATATACTTATCCAGGAACTTAGCCACCTATGGTTAATCAAGTGTATCAACAACCACCACCAGCAGCTATTTATACTAGAATTCCATACCCTAGGAATGCTTTTGTACCTTGGGGACAACCCAATTGGTCCAATGTCTCATCATATGGAGGAGATTTTGCTAATACTGTTGGAGGATATAATGGCCCACCTTCCAAGGGACCACTACAAGGACCTGGAGGACCTGGAGGACCTGGATGTCCTGGAGGTCTTGGAGGACCTGGTGGACCATTTGGAGGACCACTAACTGGAGGCCCACCACCACTTTTTGGAGGTGGAGGACCACCGCCTAGAGGACCACCACCACCACCTCCTAGAGGGCCACCACCACCACCACCTGGAGGACCACAACCACCTTCCAGAGGCCCCCCTCCCTCCGGTGGCCCACCTCCTCATAGAAATTATGGAAATCAACAATCTTTTCAACAAGATTTGGGGGCATCATCCATACCCATCTATCAATCCACATACGGTCCTACTATCCAACAAATTCCATACTAGTACTACCAGTATCCGTAACCAAATCAACAACTGCCATTTCTAGCTACTTTAGATTTGCTAGACTTGTCAAGTTTGATAAATGACCCAATCCATCATGACCCCTCTTGGCTTGCCATTCCTATAAATATGCCTTTCGATATACCCAAGTTTGATGGTAAACCTTGTGAAGATCCAAAAAACCATGTGATGACATTTCACTTATGGTGTTCATCCAATTCTTTGATGGATGGCTCAATCAGTCTACACCTTTTTCAAAGAACCCTCATTGGTATTTCTGCAAAGTGGTACATCGAGTTACCACAACACTCTTTTTGGGACTTCAATGCCTTAGCAATGGCATTTTTAACACACTTTCAATTTCCAATCCAATATGAAACAGGTACAGACCTTTTGATTTCTCTTCGACAAACCACATCAACTCACATCTTCGATCATATCCATGAATGGAGACAAATACAAAGTTTAATTAAGGCCCCCATTCCTGATCAGTTTCTCACTGATTGGTTTACAAAGTCTTTGCTTCCACCTATTGCTAGAGATGTTTCCATGGGAGGCACTGTTACTGAGGAGAAAGAGATTAGCCGCACTCAAAACCTAGACTTGGTTTATTCCCAGTCAGGTACTCTATATGATCTGATTCCCCATGCTCCTCGACCTACAACAGATCCATCAAGACCTGCAATTGAACCACCTACTGAAGGCAGATGAACTGCAGCCAAGTTCATAGCATACACACTGGATTCTTGTCAATTTTAGTAAATTTTAAAGGATGTGTTTTTTAGAAAGAAAAACCCTCCAGGAACCTCTATCGTTCCAAGTGGAACTCAATCAGGGAATCAAGGAGGGGGCTTATTTTAGAACTATTTTTTGCAGAAATTAAAGATAAGAAGCAAAAAAGAAACAAACCACAGGTTTTCTAATTAGTCATAAAAAAATCTCTTTCACCTTTCGGGTCAATCGGGAAGTCATGGGGTAAGTATTAAAGTTACTTTGATATTGTAATATTGAATATATGATAAAGTAATCAAATCATATTATTCATCACCAATGAAACTAATATAGATCAGAGAAAAATAAAAAAATTGCAAAAAAACTGAAAAAAGGACGCGAATCCCCTGAGAGGGGGATGGGGAATGGGCTCGAAAGAGCCTATTCAGAAATATTTTTTATTATCAGTGGTTATGATATCAAAAAAATTATCTGAATACTCTTTTTTCTTACATATAATTAAACCAAGGCTTTACAAAATGCCAAAATTAAATATTACAGTAAAAAAGGGAGACCCCTGGGGGATTCGGATTTCCAAAAGCCACTTTCGAACAGCAGCTTCTCCTCTTTATGTTATTCCTGCTAAAAAATATTGAGCTTATTAGAATTAAATATGCCCAAAATAACTTTGAAAGTACCTTTGGGTCTGCCTACTTTAAAAAAAAAAAGTAAGTTAAAACTAGTTAAAACGGTAAAAATGGAACCAAGGAAAGCAAGCTTTACTTGGAGTATTGGATTTCCTTTGGGGAAGACAATGTGATATGCACTGATTTATGGATTTTATCTTTTAAAACAGAAAATAGAAATATAATGCATGCAAGCTACAGATTCTCTTTAAATTTCCATGCAAAACGGATGATTTCCCTAAACTAGATCTAGAATGCCTTATGAAACATTTTAGGAATGAGATCTAGATTATGAGCCTTGACACACCATATCTATGTTAAATTTTATTTTAATATAATAGATCTAAATGATATCAAATCTTGTAAAAAAAGTAACGAGGTAAAAATTTGATTTTAGAAGGAGGAAGAGAGAGAAAGAGTGCTAGAAGCCTGGGAATGTTGGGCTTTGGAGTTTGCTTTGGTGGAACACCGAGGGACTATGTCCTCAAAAATATCCTGAAGATGAGGAAGATGAAAACTATATTAACCCCTTCTACAAGTGAGATCTCCTGCAACTTAGAAATCCTTGCACAAACAGATGGTTAAAAGATAGGTGTTGCTGGAAAAAGACAATTAGAAAGCATGCAATTAAACTTAAAATACATGCAACTCCAAGAGATCTTAAACAAGCGAATAGTAAGAGCATAAATCAAACTAGAATGATCTCTTACCGTAATATAAGGGATCTCTCTCCTTCAAGGCCGACAATTAACCAGCAAAAAGAAAAGATCAATAATGTAGATTATACCTCATAAGCACTTAACAATCACCATCCACACATGAAAATCATTACACCATATATCTTTCCTCCAAAGCTTCTTTATTCCAAAATAGTACACAATAAAATAGAAACAACTCTTCAATCCAGCTCTAACTATCTTGGAAGAGGAAAATTGAGCTTTACTTATAGAAAAAACTAGAAATCTAGCCCAGGGGGGCGCAATTCCCAAAGAGAGAGAGACTGTAGCTGCATGTGGAGTCAATCTGGGGCTGATCTATGTCTAATTGAGCTTGAATAGAGTCTCATTGAGTGCAACTGTCAATCAGAGAGCTGGTCAGACTGAAACCTCAACCTGCTAACTGAAGCATCCACCAAAACTCATCCAAATGGGACCACACGTGTGGAGGAGAGAGAGAGGGTGCAATTCCCAAGATTGCATGATGTGGTGCACTCCCAGTTCAGTCCATATCACCTCCTTAAATAAAGGAATGGTCAGCTCCAATCAATCTCAAGCCAATGAGAGTGATTTCAGTCAAATCGGAGAAAATCCCATTGATTTAGGATTTGGAGTTTTCTCCATTATTTAATTAATTTATCAATTAAAATAATGAATATTTGATTTTTAGGGTTTTCTGATCCGAGTGATGAGAGAATCACTCAAACTTAGGAAAAGTGGGTTTATGGGTTTACATGGTGCTTTGAGCTTGAAAATGAGCATCCCCATGATTGAAACTGATTTCCGAGCCCACTTTTATTACAAAACCAAGTTTTCTAATTAGACTATTAAAAAAATAGCCTAAGTTTTGTGGAAAAATTAGAAATAAAAAAAATAAAACCTAGGGGGACTTAGACATGTTCATATGACTCAACCATCATGCCTACCATGTTTATACATTGACACATAGACTCTAATAACCTAAATAGTCCTAAATGCCAATCCAACCAGCCCAACTTTGGAGGTATTGAGTGAAAAACTCAGAAAGTATCATTCATTTATTCAACAACCAATAATAACCAAGGGAAAAAACACCCTGGGCTGATCGGATTGACAAATAAAGTCTAAGAGACCAAGTCTTTTATAGACACTATCATGCTAGAACATTTTATTACAACTCCCCTATGGGGTATGAACATGTGATATAGTACAACAAGTACTTCGTAGAAGCACTTCCGAAGGTCTTCTGAAGTTCAAACAAATCATCTTTGTCTGGCTTACCAGGATCACTTGATAAAAAACCAATAAGTACAACTCAGGTGGTAACAGGACATTTGGCCAAGTTCCTCCCCATTTGGTTCACTGATTGTTTTGATGCCTAAAAAGGATGGCACATGGCATATGTGTGTTGATTACAGGTCACTGAACATAACCACAATTAAGAATAGGCATCATATTCCTTTGATTGATGATCTATTAGATTAGCATAAGAATGCAATAATTTTCACTAAGTTAGACTTCCAAAGTGGCTATCATCAAATTCGTATTCATGACAATGATATTTGGAAGACAGCTTTCAAAACTAAACAAGAATTCTATGAATGGAAGTTAATTCCCTTTGGTATTTAATTCACCCACAACATTTATGAGGGTGATGAATGATGTGTTTAGGCCCTTAATTGATGACTTTGTCATAGTCTACTTAGATGATATTTTTATTTTTGGGAAGAGCATGTGAAATAGGTATTGTGTGTACTTGTAAGGGAGAAATTGTACTTAAAGATGTCAAAATGTGAGTTTGGAAAGACATATTTAGTTTATCTAGGTTACATTGTAGGGGATGGTGAACTCAATATTGGTCCCTCTAAAGTGGAGGTCATTGTAAATTGGCCTAAGCCAAATAATGTAACTAATCTAACAAGATTTTTGGGAGATGTTAATACAAAAAATTGTTCACCTAGCTCTCCATGGTCCACACCATAATTATACATCATAATCCCACCATTATTCCTTTTATTTTGACCTTCACAACTAAAATTCCACCAAATATGGTCCAAAGAATTATTCTTCCTTCCCCCATAAATG
This sequence comes from Pseudotsuga menziesii, assembly GCA_001517045.1. Taxonomy (NCBI): domain Eukaryota; kingdom Viridiplantae; phylum Streptophyta; class Pinopsida; order Pinales; family Pinaceae; genus Pseudotsuga; species Pseudotsuga menziesii. Next base: position 262,641 of record LPNX010693814.1, read on the forward strand.
AAGGGAAATTGAGCAGTTATTATGACTTATAACCACTTTCTCCAAAAAGGACCAAAAAACCTTAAAATGAGAATGGGTCAAAAACCATGGAAGGATACCATGCACAATAAGATACCATGCATCATTACCATGGGTCAAAAAGCCTTGGATCATTCTATAAATACATTGTGAAGGTATCCCCAAAAACATTCCTTAACTTTTCACCTTTGGCCATTATTCCCATATGTTTTCCATATCATTCCCATGGTGTATATTGTTAAGCTTGATCCATACCCACTTGGATCTTTTTTGACAACCATTAGTGGATATGCCTGGAGAACTAAATCGTGGACTCGGTGGACCATTTCCTTAGACGGTTGCAGTGACCCATGTTACTGAAAGGTATTCTTGTGATTGTTTTTCATTAATTAGACAAAATATATAAAAAATCATAAAAAATAATGTCATTGGTTTTATTTATTGTTGCAAGTAGAGGTTGATAAATCCCTCGCACCATGACCTCTACCCTATGATCTGGTTGATCTAGGGTAGATTTTTTTGTATGCAGCAGGGGAGAAATCCCCACTACATTTTTAGTGACTCCATTGTATCGATTCCCTTGGATCTATATTTTTTACAGGTGTTTCTATTGGTCTGTTCTACTTTGGTATTTCCATCCATCACAGATCTAACCCCCCTGCAGGACATCCAAAGCAGTCCTGACATAGTGCCTACCCCACCCCTGACCCAAGCTGACATTTTTTATGAAAAAAACCTTAGTATCAACTGGATCGCACTTATCTGGTATAAAGTTATGACCAAGTCACACGTTTTTTCCTGATAAGCGCAACCTAGGTCATGCCTTCAACCACGATAAGTGTGATCTCGACCAAAACTCAAGATCACACTTGCCCAGGCTCTCGGAGTGAACCTGGTAGCTATTGTGACCCAATTTTGTGTGACCAATTGCGCATAAGCCCTTTTTTGTGCCACCTAAGCCTTTCTATTGATTTTTTGTCCTGATCGCAAATGTTTTACAGTTTTGTGTGACCTAGATCGCACTTGTTTCACTGATAGGTGTGATCTATAGTTTTTCAATCCTTTTTTGTGTTTGAGACCCTTTTGTAGACCGCCTATCTATGTTTTACCCCTTCTTGACCTATTTATTTCTAGTTATGATACATTACAACCCCATGTTATAGCGGATTTCACCACGCTAGGTGAATCACACTTTGTATGGCCTTCCCCTGTCCTGCTACAGACTCCTTAGACCCTATGGACCACTTTTTGTCCTTTGATGTTTCCTTGATCATCCCTAAAAACATATGAAAAATGATATACGTGACTTTTAAACCTATAAGCGTGTATATACGTGGGTTTGACCACTAAAACCACGTACATCGGGATGTGTGCATAATCCAAATCCTTTTGGAGTTTTCCTTGACATGGATCTGACTCATTTGACTCCTGGCCTTCCCTATGCCTTGAGATCGCTCGGATTCGACCTTTCATTACCCCTTTGAAAAGCTATATAAGGAACCCCTTGGTACATTGAAGGCATAATAGAGAATTGAGAGCAACGAAACTATAGTCCATTGTTTCCGAAACTTATGCTTGAGTCTGCATCCCTTTGTCCCTTGGAGGACTTTTATGTTCTTCCCAAGCTTTCCTTTTGCTTGTGAGCTTGCTATAGAGAGATGGAGGATTGAAGTGGTGGAGGGCCAAGTGGGGGATTCAGTTTTTCTGGTTCGCAGATGTGCTGTCAAAGGTTGTATCTTGTAATCTCTAATTTATATTAATAGAAATATCTTTTCCTGTCCAATAATGTGTGTTTGAATGAATATGTTCTCCATTGGATTATGTCAAATGCTTATACATTATTGATTATATATGCTAGAATAGATATAACACCATGATATATAGAATGCTTGTATTGTTTACTTGTTGTTGAGGAAGTAACAGATCAATTCAAGCTGAAGATTGGAAAGCTCAACGGGGATCTACTTCAACCGTCCAGAATAAGGTACAAGGCCTAATCCTTTAGTGTTAGACATTTAATTTATATTGCATATTGGAAAGGATTCATTTCTGGAGTCAAGCTATCTGTTGTGGTACCCCAATCCATAGGAATTTCTCTCCGTAACAGAATTGGTGACTCCACTGGGGATGTTCCTTGTTTTTATTTGGGGGTTGCAGGCACAATGGGATTGATATTATTGACTTGCTCTTGGTTTCTCGCTATTTCTATGTCGCATTTTATAGTATGTTGGTCCATTGACACTCCCCTTTATTGGTTTGGCCTTGGCCTGCTTTTTACCACTGCCTTCTCTGTATACGCGGGTTTTTGGCCAAAAGTCGTGTACATACGCGGATTTTTGGCCAAAAGTTGCATACATACATAGCTGTTCTTTAAACAGTCGTGTACATCCTCCCTTTTGGTTGAGTTTGATGTTGTGGGAAGTTACTGGGTGGGTTGTGAGTGTGGTTGGGTCCTCCTTGGGTATGATGTTGTCTGTTGGATGCTTCTTTTGTGACCAAAGACCGCCTTTTCATTGATTTTTCTTTGAAAGTAGTTTTAGTCATTTATCCTTTTTGTTTTGCCATTAGTGCATTACTCTTTTTTGTCTCAGTGTCTTGTTGGGTTTGTCTTTTATAATTTCTACAGAGACTGAGAGTTTTAGATGACTTTTATTGCATTTTTCATTCTTTTATATTGAAAAATACAAGGTAGTTGCATTTTTTGCATATGGATTTGAGGAGGTACTTACATTGGATTGCTTGGATGAGAGTTGTGTTTAGGATTTCATATAGGAAGGATTGAATTTATCATTTGAAGAAGAATTGTGCATCTCATGTAGTGGCATACCCTATTTTTCATTTGACAAAGATTGCACTTAGCATTATTTGTTATGGCGTGCATATTTATTTCACTGCTAAGTCATAATGTCATTCGTTGCACGGCCATTTCCCTTTGAGTAATTATAGCCAATTAAAATCAATGCATAATAAAATGAATTACACTCTTTTCTTTTCTAGGGTGCACCAACAAGCTTAGGTTTTAGGATCTTGGAATAGTTCGTTGTAAGTCAATTCTCCAAGCTCACTAAACAACAACATCTAGGTGTCTGTCTAGGTGAGTGTGTGAAATCCTGGGTATAACCAGTGTTTCTCAGGATCCTCCTCTGAAAAGGGAGTTAAGCACGAGGCAATGTGAGTGGTTATTGATTGGGATGACCCCTAGTCATAACTGAGTAGCACCGAAGATATTTCCAGGATTGTATTCGTATCTGGGGGCTCTTTCAAGAGTTTCAAGCTTTGCTACCCTGCCCATACGGTCAATCCCGCCTGCGACTGTCCGCCTGAGCATTGATTATATTGAGGTGACCTTAGTGGCATTACCTAGGATATCGAGGGGGTACTCTGTAGGGGTTATTCTGCGGGTGTCCCAACCAGGTAGAGGTCAGACAACACAGTCACTTTATGCATTGAAGCTGAGGGCCACTATAATTGGTTATGTACCTCCGCTTGTAGTGTATGGGAGTTTCGAGCCTCTCCTAGGCGAGACATACCTGCTGCATTCAGGAGCTCACATATCCTCCCCTTATTTTGCTTGTATTTTGGTTGTATATTTTCTTAGGAGTGTGCTCTTTGTGCGCTAGTTGGCCTTTGGGATCACGGTTACTTGAGTATATTTATGCTCTTTTGAGTTTTGGTCCTTTTATTTTCGGCATGCCTGGTATCCTATCACCCATCCTTGGTCCTAGTACGGACCCTGGTGTCAGACTTGGGGGCATCACAGGCCCTTATCATGCTCATAGATTTAGGAATGGTCATATTCCATCCTCTACTCCATTTGTGGAGGATTTTTATTCCCTTCACTCAGTCTTTACACCGGTGGTCACCCTCACGAGGGTGGTAGTGGATGCGTAAACGTTGGGTCTACACCTTACTTTCGTTTTTATGTCCTATCATTCACCATATTGTTTCCTTTGGGTGTAGTTGTCATGATCATTCCTCCCTATATCCTATAGTTTGGATTCTTTATTGAATATTTTGGGTTGTTTTGGACTTATATGATTGTCATGTAGGGTCCGGTTTTTGTACACTCTCTCTGAGGTTTCGACCCGTTCGTTCCTATCATAGGTATTATGTCTGAACTAGAATATAGGTTAGGATTTCACATCTGCTTGCACTTATGCATTGCCTTATGACCATTCCATATTAACCTTAGGTACGAACCCATTCCATGGTATCACGGAACCTTCATGTTGCTGTTAGAAGTGGTACTATGTGAATGGTGGAGCTTTCCTATACATGGGTACCCTAGTTAGCTCCCCTTTGCATTTTGGTACCCATGCTGTGAGTCCTCTTTTAGGTCCAAGAGTCCATTGTATAGTACTACCATGACATTTCGCAAGAGCCTCATACTCCTCTTGATCTTATGCTGGCCTATTTTTCTCAGGACTCCTTCATGTCAAGTTGTGAATGCATTATCATGAGCTTTTCCTTCCTTATTGATCTTTATGCCAACTCCCCTGACATTGTGTTTCAGACATATAGCCCGAGCTTGTCTCATATCTAGCCATGCAGAGCCATTTTTATATCCTTTGCAGCTTGATTCCCTTTTTACCGAGAGGGGATTTTCCCCCGAGTGTTGATATCCTACACATGTATCCTTTCATTGAGCATAGGTATGTTCCACTGCTTGGAACTAGTTTGTTTGCCCTTGTGACACTCATCTCCTCCTAGTTTGTAACTATAAAGCTATTTTATTCTTTTTTCAAGCTTTTTAAATAATTGAAAAAGTCCAAAAAAATCAAAAAACTAAAAATCTGGACAAGGAAAGATGTTATCTTTGGCAGCTGTCGAGTCGTGCTGCCTTCGAATAGAGAACTATATATCACATCCATTGGTTAGGTTATAGTTTGACTTTAGGATATGTACTTGTTTATTTGAGTTTATCTCCACCGACTGGTTAAGCTTCCAGTCCCTGTGGAGCCTCTGTTGATGCCTCCTGTGTCACAAAGATGTCCTAGTTTGTATATCAAGTATATGCTACCTTCATTCAGTCACCATATGCCATTATGCTCTTGTTCGAAGGAAGTTGAAACCTGAGTCGACCATTCCTCAGTTATCTTGACTTTGCATGTCGGCCATTCCCGGTACGGTTACTAGTTCATGCACTTTATAATCGAGTCCTTCCACATTATACAGCTTTGCTGAGTACCTCGTGTTGGATCATGGGGGATGCCTTAATTCCCTCCTTCCAGCGGATTTCACCCCATCGACTTCAGATCATTTATTCTGGTATTGGAGTCTAAATTCATTTTGAGTGCCTTGAGACTTGTAGTCATCAGTGGCAGGTTCTCTCGCCATCGATAGTTCTTGGGAATACATCAATGTCCCATGATCGATGGATCCTCTCAAGTGTTTGACCTCAACACATTTATTCACACTTGTTAGTTTGCACTCTAGTACCTTGATTCCCATTTTCATTATCGGTGGGTGATCTCGCATCTGTTAATGGTATACATTAATGACCGGTAATCAGACGATGGACTACTATGTTCGACCTTGACACCTCTATTTGCATAGTAGGACATGTACTCGTAGCGGTTTGTGTAGAAGAATTTCCAGATTGGTGGCATCTCTTATATGCTACCTCCTTGATCATGCCAGTGTTCATGAGATTTCAGCTCTCGTGACTTGATTCCAGTATATGTCAGATATTTCCAGCCACTATGGAGATCTTGATCTAGTATATATCTTCAGCCATTGTGGAGATCATGGTCCTTTGTATATCTTCATCATGGAGATTCTGATCTATGTATATTGTACGTGGCAATGACCACATATGTGATATCATGTATCATGCCTATTAATGGCCATTGTACTCTTATGTATCTGGAACTTCTATATGTATTTGCAGTTGTATGCAGAGTTGTATTATTGTACTATGCTGATTGGGTGGATGGTCTTCCATTTGGGATCCTTCATCACTCCACTTCTGGGATGGACTT
>LPNX010693814.1:268763-284352 GCA_001517045.1 Pseudotsuga menziesii
TAATAGAGAATTGAGAGCAACGAAACTATAGTCCATTGTTGCCGAAACTTATGCTTGAGTATGCATCCCTTTGTCCCTTAGAGCACTTTTGTGTTCTTCCCAAGCTTTCCTTTTGCTTGTGAGCTTGCTATCGAGAGATGGAGGATTGAAGTGGTGGAGGCCCAAGTGGGGGATTCAGTTTCTACGGTTCACAGACGTGCCGTCAGAGGTTGTATCTTGTAATCTCTGATTTATATTAATAGAAATATCTTTCCCTATCCAATAATGTGTGTTTGAATGAATATGTTCTCCATTGCATTATGTCAAATGCTTATACATTATTGATTATATATGCTAGAATAGATCTAACACCATGATATATAGAATGCTTGTATTGTTTACTTGTTGTTGAGGAAGTAACAGATCAATTCAAGCTGAAGATTGGAAAGCTCAACGAGGATCTACTTCAACTGTCCAGAATAAGGTACGAGGTCTGATCCTTTAGTGCTAGACATTTAATTTCTATTGCATATTGGAAAGGATTGATTTCTGGAGTCAAGTTGTCTGTTGTGGTACCCCAAGCCATAGGAATTTCTCTCCTCAACACCCCATGGTTTGTTTTTTGGTCCTAATAAACTTTTATCTAAGCCCCTTTAGTCGATATTTGTAGTTGAGACCCCCTATGCGTTTCCTACAAGTTGATCAGTTCCTTATGCGCTCATTTACTTATGTACATTTTATTTTTTGGAAGAATTAGTTATTTTTCATGGTTTTTACTGTCATTTATTGTTATTTTTTTTCTTTTTTTCCTCGGTCATGAGATCGTTGGGGTTTACACATTACACATCACTTGTGTACACATCTCACACCCTAATGTAAAATGCTTGGTTTATGACCCCAAGATAGACTAAAAATTAACTTAACTCGACCAACACTGTAACTTTATTTGAGGACCAAAACAATATTGTACTTAAGTTAGGACATTGAGGACCAAAATAATAATGTAGTTAAGTTAGAAAATTGGGGATAGACATCCAAATAACAACCCTTTGTGAATTACATTTGAGACATGTTTGTTGTCCATTAGGGTACCAAAATCCTCTAGTACTTGTTGACACACTCACAACCAGTTTGTCTGAAACCCCCCCACTATACGGGAGTAAGACACAACTAAGGGGTTCTAGAAGTTAGGGTGGAATACCGCACTACATTCTGCACTGAAGGATAACCCTTCATAGTCTTCCTCGTGCATGCCTAAGTATACCGGGTGTCGAGGACCAAAGGGATGAAGTGTCAGGAAACCACTCCGAACGTGTCATGAATGAGGTAGTATAGTTTGCAGTCCATTTAGGGATCTTGTACATAAGGTCCCTCTCGGTAGTGGGATTATATTATCCTATTGTTCTTCCATTTCATATTTTTTGACTGGGATTCCATCACCCTACAGAGGATATGATTTGTGAGGGGCATCCATCATGTATCTAGGAGTTTTATGTTGATGAAATTTTCATTGATGCCAACATGGAACTGCAGTGGCCCTACAGATTGTCATTAATGCCACAAAGTCCCACTTGTAGTTCCTTAGACCCCTTGCAATCTAGGTTTGAGCCTTGGATCCCTTATAGAGTGGGTTTGTTCTTTGAATCACCTTGTTCCCAGTTGAGAAGGTCCCTATACCCACAAAGATAGATCTTGATGCCACCACCTTGTTTAAGATGCTGAAGACCATGGGGATCATGCTAAAGCCCCTGTGGATGATGAAGAATCCCTAGATGGTTGGATAAAAATTAATGACCCATTCTGTGGTCATTCATGCTCTAATGACATCATCGTACCTCAGGAAAAGGCTTAGCAATCCCATAGATGATTTCATGATGAATCTTAACCCTTGGAAGTTTCCTATCATGGTTGAACTTGTTGAAGAAGACTATGAATCCCCTTGGCATGTCAAAGAAGCCTCTTTCTTCATGAAGAATACTTGAAGGATTCCTTGGACCCACACTTATGGTGTAATGATCTTGCAACACTTATTGTGGTCATCTAGCTCTTATATGATGATGATGACCTCATATGGTCCTTAGCATGCTATGGAACCCCTGCTATGATAAAGAAGCCCATGGAAACCTTGATGAAGACCCTAATACCCTTGCAAAGTTCATGGATTCCACTACTTGTACTTGAAATGGTTAGATGGCATGCTGATGTGGTCTTTAGTGACTTAATGAAGTCATGGAACCTTGTGAAGACCTTGATTCCCATTTCTTTCACTTGACGTGGTCAAGGAACCCACACACTTATTGGCTTGATGATGGTCCATTTAGTGAAAATATTGAAGCCCATGATGGCATCTTTCACATGGAATTCCATTAAAATACCTAGTCTCTTGATGAAAGCCTATGAATATATGGAGGACACACTCCCATGAATTTTAAATTATGTGGTTGACTTTGAAGGATGTTAAAAGAAAAATAATAAAAATACATAAGGTTGACCATTGAGTTGGTAAGAAAAATAATAAAAATACATAAGGTTGACTATTAAGGTGGTAAGAAAATAATAAAAATACATAAGGTTGAGAATTGAGGTGGTAAGAAAAATAATAAAAATACATAAGATTGACCATTGAGGTGGCAAGAAGTTTAAAGTCAGAAATAAAATTTAAATTAATAAAAATTCATACCTTTGAAGACAAGTTGTCCAGCATGAAAAATGTCCACTTTAATGTGTATATAAAAATATCCAAAAAACACTCAATGATGGAGGTAGAGAAGTGAATTCGTGGATATTGGTATGAGGTTTTTTTTGTAACAGCAGAGGAACAGTTCATTTTTATAGAGAAATGTTTGGGCATCTTCACTAAAATTTGCATAACTTTCTCATACAAAATCAAAATTACAAAATTCTTAGCTTGTTGGAAATCTTGTTACAAGGGATATGTGATGAGATGATATAGAGTTTATTTTGGTTTTTCTAATATTTCTTAATCTTGTGATATTCAGAAAGGTATGGTTCATTCTTCTGGGTTTCTCTTATGATGGAACATGTCTCTCATGGATATAATTCATCTTTGATTTTAGTATGTGAGCCTCTATATCGATATATATATTTGAAGTAATTATGGAGGCTATGATGATGATATTGCACACCTTTATGCTATGATGTGATACACTTTATGATGATAATGCATGTGATAATCATGTACACTCTATGATGTTGATGCACTCCTATAAAATATGATGTACATGCATACCATAGTGTTATGATTCTCTCATATGCACTATGATTTATACTTGATGTTGATGATGCATACATGATGCACATTGAGATGATGATGATGCATGATGATGCATGCCTTATGTTCAGTGAAAGAAGAGCATAATTACTTGTTTAGTAATTGTGTATTATGAGGTGTAAAATGATGTGCATGAGCAATGTATGGCAGTGAAATGAGTTATCAGTATATAGTGATGATTTAATAGAAGAGGAGCAACATAGATGACTAGTAGAGATGAGCAGCAGTGATGAGCAACATTGATGAGCGGTAGATATGAGCAACAAAGATGAGAAATAGTGATGAGCAGCAACGATGAGTAGTAGTGATGAGCAGATTGACCAACAGAGTGATAAGCAAAGATTGATATGCAGAGTAGAGGTTGGTTGTACATTAGAGACATATTATTTCTTGCAAGAAGAATCTTGCACCTAAGGATTTGAATCCTCAAACCCTTGTTAGTTGGAGCTAAGAAAGCCAGGTTGGGTCCTATTATGGGAGCTAGTGCTCTTTTCATCAGTTGGTGCTGATTGTAATCAAGAAGATTATTGTCTTCCATGTACAATAAATAAAGATCAAAATTCCATATATTATTGTCTCTTTTGATGTGATGTTGTGCTTATGATTCATGATGAATTTTATTATGCAATTGATGGCATAATGATTGATATGCTCTGGTTGATTAAAAGAAGGTAAAATTTTATAATTTCTTTGACACTGATTCACCCCCCTCTCAATGTGTCTATTGTGTCCAACAATTGGTATCAGAGCAAGTCTTCATCACAAGCCTCACAACCTTGAAGGAGATCCATGGAGACACAATGGAAGAAAAGGAAGAGTCATTAAGCAATGCAATGCTTATACTTTATATGGCAGATTATTTCAGTTGGAGGAGCGAAATGAAGGCTTATTGGAAGAAATTTGGTGTTTGGGAGATTTTGATCAGTCCACTCGATCCATCAAACAATAAGGGAAAATTAGATGCACAAAAGGAAGAAAAGAAGGAAAATACTACTTCCTTGAAGTTCCTCATGGATGGACTTCCCATCTTAGTGAAGGAAAGTGTAGGGGAGTACACTTCAGACAAGGAGCTAATGTTCAAGTTGTAAAGTGAGTATCAGAAGGAAATATCAGAACCTGAGAAGACTAACCATGAATCAGAATAAAATTCCTTAGAAGAAGTCAATCAAGAAGAAGAAAAGAAAGAAGAGGACTCCAATAAATGTATGGACTCTTGTGATTGTAATTGTAGCTTGTGTGATGAAATTGAGAATTTTCTTGCATATGATGATGAAGGGATATCAAAGGTTGCACTTGAGATATATCTTACATTGTTGAATATTGATATCAGAGCCAACTAGTTTTCAAACACAATAAATCTGAACCAGAGTGACTTCACAAAGCTCAAAAAGAAAATCTTGGAATCCTTGAATGAATATCAGCAAAATACCATGACAATGAAATTGTTGCTTGTTAAGCTCAAAAAAAAGGAAAATGAGTTACAGGATCAAATGAAATACAAGGATACTAAAGTTAAACAACTAAAGACCAAATTTATCAGTCAAAAGGAAGAATCAGAAGATCCCACTTAAGAGCTTGAAGAAACTATAGAGGTTAATCATGATCTGAAGAATCAGTTGGAGGAAGCCAAGAGGATAGAGGAAATCCTGAAGATTCAGCTAAAAGAAAAGGAGGAGACAATCCAGAAGTGGGAAATGGAGTTAGTTGGTCTCAAAAAGAAATATAAGAAGAATGAAGCTTTCTTCAAGTTCAATGGCAGTTCAGTTGTCCTAGATAATATCTTGGATTGCGAGAGATCTCCACTCAAGAATACCGGTCTTGGTTATAGGAAGGAGAAAGAAAAAAATGAAGATGACACTTGGTCTCCCAAGACTCCGAAAGCAGGTCCATCAACATCCAAATTTTCTCCCCATGCACCTGAACATGATAACAAATACCTTGTTAATTCAAGGATGCATCAAGAAGCGAGATCTATTCCGCAAGGAAAGTTCTGAAAAGAAATAATTATAAGATTGAACCAAAGTCCTAGGTATGAAAGTGGATTCAATGGTTATTGTTATTTGTGTTCTAACTTTGGTCAGAAAGCTATGGATTATAGACCTTATGGAAGAAGAAGTGGTGGAAATCCCAATGACTTAGTTAGATGTTGGGCATGTAATCAAGTAGGACATGTTGTTGCTACATGTCACACATTGATATGCTACACATGCAGTGGGTTTGGTCACAAAGCCCAAGAATGCGCAAGTCAAAGAATTCAACCAAGGAATATTCCTTCCTACACATCAACAAGAAGAACTAGTGAACCATGGAAGAAATTGAATGCAGGAATATTTGAAGATCAAAAGACAAAGGTCTACAGTCAGGGACACTCTCAAGCATGGAGAAATTAATTTGATCAAAGAAATTTTTAGCACCTATGCTAAATTTTGAAGTTTTCTACATAGGAATCTACACTAATTCCCCTACAAAGGTCTAGATTAGTAAAATAAGGGGTTTTGAAGGATCCATCCCTGGTCAAAAGTGAAGAAAAAAGGAAAAAAAATACTTAGGCATGACCTTAAAAAAATGCCTAAGTAAGAAAAATTAGATCAAGGTTTAAAGATGATAGCAATGGACGAACTGGATGTAAATTGGAGAAAATCAAAGCCCCAAAATTATTTCTGTGAAGGAAAATCGGAAGAGGAAAAGGAAAAGGAAAGTATTGATTGTGAACATTGGTAAACATGACTCTTGCTTTCCCCAATTCGAGATCCAATGGCCAAGAATTTTTCTGCCAAAGATCAATGGTCCAACAAAAGGAGGAAGCATAAAAGGCAAGAAATTTGGTTTTGAAAGTTGGAATCCTAAATTTCAATTTCTACAGTCCAAGATCTGTAGGTCAAATAACTTTCATACAGATCAATGACTTGAAAAGGAGAAGAAGGGTAGAAATCAGAAAACAAAAATATAAAAATTATTGTCATGAAAGTTGGAGAATTCATGTTTCGCTTTATTCTAAAGGCGGAAGTAGAGAAGGCAAAATTTCTATTGTAAAAAGTTGGAAAACCTGACTTCCTCTTTCTGTAACTACTACATTTCGACCAAAAATCCGACGGCCGTATTGTCGGATTTTCGACACTTCCCTATAGCATGTATGACACTATGAATTTTTTTAAGCGTCGGTTATCCGACATCTTTCGAATCCGTCGGTTAAGCGACAGGTCAGTTTACCGTCGGTTAAATGTAAATCGTCGGTTAAGCATCGCTTAACCGACGACTATAGATGATTTCTTTTCTTTAAAATTCAATAAGCGTCGCTTAAGAGACGTTTTTTTTGGCTAAGCGTCGCTTAACTGACGGTTTTAGTGATTTTAAAAAAAAAAAATTCAATAAGCGTCGCTTAAGAGACGTTTTTTTTTGGCTAAGCGTCTCTTAACCATCGGTTCACCAAAGAAAACCGTCAATTAAGAGACGCTTAGCCAAAAAAAACCGTCACTTAAGAGACGCTTATTGAATTTTTTAAAAAAAAAATCACCTACAGCCATCGCTTAACCGATGGCTATAAGTGTTTTTTTTTTTAAATACAAATATTATCATAAGCTTATAGTGGAAGAATTTATTACTCTATCAATTCCTCACCGATTATATTTAGTTTAAATTCCTGAGTAAACAATAGAATGCTTGTAGCAGTGAACTCTGACAGCAGAAAAAATGGGTTCTGAAGCTGAGCAAAGATGACAGAACCATAGCATTGCTTCATCACCCATCTTCATACTAACCGTTGGAGACAAACCATTGAATACATATTGGAGTGTTGTGTTGCATAGGCTAATGGACGAAATTGCCAGAGTGGCATTTCCTTTTATTAACAGTTTGCCAGAGTGGTATAAATTTATAATTAACAAAATGAATCGTAAATTACTAAATGGTGCCCCATTAAATCTAAGCTACACTAGAATTCTGATCAATTTCAGTGAAGGAATAAAAAGCAATAGTACTTATTTGCAATTCTACTCAGTTTTACTATAATGTCAATTTACATATGTTGGGCATGGTTAGCTTCAAGTTAGGAAAAACAACAAAAGGAGGATAGCCAAAGGGGTTATCATAAAAATAACAAGGATGCCGGTGCATTAGGTTCTCAGTTGGGGGTTCAGTTGCCAATGCAAGAGCTCCAAGAGTGTCCATGATAAGGTTGACCCAAAGAAGCTGCAAAAATCAACAAATACATGTAATCACCCTGGCATGAATTTGATATGTAGAAAATTCCTGATTTAACCAAAGGAATAAACATCATAAGCTAGCCTGTGGAATAGAAGACATAGATCATCTATCATCCTCCAATGCCTCTTGTCTTGTCAAAGTGTCTGCAGTAACAGACATACAATGTTAACATATAGCATAGCATTATCAAGTATTTATAGTCTCATCAGTTAAATTAGATTACAATTGAATATTCCCGGATGCGGGTGTCCAAGTGGCGCAGGGTTCACATGCAATCAACAACATGGAGCACAGAAGCGAGAATGACGTGCTGGAAAATGGCCCACAGTCTGGAAGCAGGTAGGGGATTTAAATGCTGATTGTTTAGAATGTTTTTGCAAAAGCATTATCCTCATCCCATAGCGCAATAACTAATCCAAAGCTTTGGCACTTTACCCCCAAACCATGCCACAACCCTAATACCAAAAGCAGGTCCCCTTGTAGAGAAACCCTAACCAAACATAGCCATGGGCCTTGTCCCAAACATCAAAATCTACAATATCCTGATTTCTGGATACTGCAAGCAAGGAAAAATTGAGGAGGCATCAACTATTCTCTTTGAAATGGAGAAGTGGAGTATTCTGCCAGATGGTTTTATGTTTGAGTCACTGATTAAAGGGCATTGCAAAATATGCAATATGGAGGCAGCTCTAACACTGTGGGAACAAGATCAGCTTTGTCAATTTGTCAAAGCTTTACCCTGCTTTGTTAAAACAACATCTAGGAATGTATCCTGCAAGCTAGAAGTGGTTTTATGCTTCTCAACCAATAACCTGGAGGGCTCAAGTAATTTTAGTATTGTAGAAAATCAGTAGGATTGACAAAAGGAATACATATAAAAGACACAAGGGTTAAAGACCGGATGTCTTCTCAAAGTACAGGAAACAGGGGCCTATCTGAGTTTTTTTAAGAGTATGTGGGCATCTCGAGAGCTCTATCTGCATGGATTTATAAAAGGAGTGGGGATTGATCGATTTACTTTTCGGTAAACTTAAATTTCACACAGACACACGGAGAATGACCTGATGAAGGGTTATAAAGAGGAAATCTGCTTGTTCACATGGACACCTATGCTATCAGATCTGGTTCTAGAAGGGGGAGGTGCTCCGGTACCGAAGGCATCCAAAAATAATCATGAGCATGCCATTGGAAACAAAAAATTGTGAAAATAACTTTCACAGTAAATGGTGCCGGTGAACATTATTAAAAAAAGAGGAGAAACAATAAATATTGTAGAAATATGAATTAAAAAATAGAGAAATCATGGCATGTATATGAAAACCTGGTAATATTCTGGCTTCCAGTATTGAACTCCAGGCTATCGGCTCCACCCAGTTCTCTTGGGTTCAATGCAGGCAACAGGCTTACAGGGAACCTGAACAAACTTTTTCTGAGCTCCTCATTGCATGGTTTCTCGTCACATGTTCATCCAGGGAGTGCAGCTGTGGTATCTTCTACCCTCTCTGTTGAGGGATTTTTGTATACAATTGAGCAATTTTTCAGAGCAAGAGATGCATTAGGGGGAATTGAGGTTGATGCAGAAGTTTTCAATAGTTTGCTTCTGTACTTGACAAAGAAGCTTCATGAATATCAACATAATTATCAACTCTGACAGTGTTACAGAATTTCAGGCATATCAACATCAATATCAATAGTGTTAGAGAACTTTCACATTTTGTCATCCCAGGGATCTGGGAGCCAATAGAACCCTGCAAACATCAGGAGCCCACTACTAAGTAGCTAAACTGACTGGAATGGTCAAAAACAGTTTGTGAATTAGATGTTGGCCTGGGAATAACTTGGGGAGAATAGGATGAGTTCTATCTTGCAAATATTCCATTTTGTTGCCACATGTTTTCTATTTGAAAGCATACAGAAGCACATAAATTAGTGTCTCTCTTCCAATAGTGATCCATTTAACTTGGATGCTAGGAGAGCTTCAACAGGGATGGTCCAGCCTGGTCCTTAGCCCATTATGGCAGAGTGCATTCTATAAATACATTATATAAAAGCATTAGTCATTACAAATATATTTTCAACATATTCCATAAAATTTAGGCACCTTTTACATTTTTTAAATGTTTTACCATAGGCTTAGTTCGGTAACTAACAAAGTTTCATACTCATTGGGAGGGAGCTCCATATTTTTCAGATTTAGTTATCGCATCCTGATCTGATGTGGGCTTGATTTCTATTCCACTCACTATTCCCCATAAAAATTTTAAGTAAAGAATGTTGTGTCCCCACCATGTTGTCTCATGGTTACCTAGATTTCTTAGGAAATTGAAAGACAGTAGTGTGTCAAAGCAACTAGATATAAATCAAAATAAAAAATAAAAACATCTCAACAAAACTAGTCATGATTCTCTTTTGAATGCAAAATCAATCCTTGTTTCTAGACTGCCAATCAAACGAATTCTATCTCATTAATGTCTAGATTTTTTACGATCAACAAAGCTGCATGAAAGAAAAAAAATCTAGAATAATATTAGTCGTCTTTATTCTATTTTAAATACAAAACCAATCCTTACTATTCTTACATATTAGGCATTTCAATAGCATGAACAGTGCTTCCTCTAGACACAAGATAATCTATTAAGAAAAAGTCAAATCAAAGACTACTAGCACAAATATCAAGTGATTCTTCCCCCGTGCCAATATAAAACCTAATTAAATTTCACTTATAATAGAAAACAAGCAACAATTAATTAATATTTAACATAGACATTATTCCCTTCTCTAAAACTTGAATAAGTGAGAACACACCTGATTCAAATATTATACACCAGTACAGTTGAATTTTTGCAGCACTATTTACTTATCAAATAAAATGTTCAAAAGGAAATAATGTAGATAGATACCTTGATGGTTTCTACCAGACCCAACCTGCACATCCCAAACATTACCATCAGAAAATATCAAACATAAAAGAGAGCAATAACAAATTCACAATTTTGTATATCTGTTTGATGGAACAAATCAATACAATTGGAGAAGATACAAGTCCACTAAACAACCAAAATACAGGACCTATTCTTAGAATTATTTAATAGTAAACCAGGATAAAAACACACAATTACAATAATCCAAAATGTCATCAATATTGGAAACTGAAATTTACAAGGGCAGAACCTAGTTAGGATTTCATTATGTTGGGAAATGAACAAGATAGGGATAAACCCAGAAGATGCTTTCAAAAAATCACACTCATATTCATTGTTGTACTTTGGAATTCTTGGCTTTTACAGAAAATTTGTCACAATTTAATTGGGCTTTTACAGAAGTGACAAGTCATATGGACCCATAATGTTTTTTGTACCAGTTTCCTAACTTTCATCTGGACAATTCCCATAGAGCTACCACAGCACCTAAATATGCTAGGAGGTATATACTATAAACATTCAACATACATAGTTCATCAACATGATCTCAATAGGTCAAACACCTTGATTTCCATGT
Source organism: Pseudotsuga menziesii (assembly GCA_001517045.1). Lineage (NCBI taxonomy): Eukaryota > Viridiplantae > Streptophyta > Pinopsida > Pinales > Pinaceae > Pseudotsuga > Pseudotsuga menziesii. The sequence continues at coordinate 279,736 of LPNX010693814.1, forward strand.
TTTCATTATTTTGCTCAAAAATTTCCAAGAGACCATTTCACTGGATTTCTGACTAGAATTCTCTTGGAACAATGCCACAGCAAAGCGTTTCTGACATTCATTACTCTTTTTTATTGTGATATATTAAATATACAAATTCACTTGTAAATTCTGGTTTATTATGAGGAAGCAGGATGCCAAATATTTTGGCAGACTATTTCAAAATTCCATGACCCATAACTTAATATAGGTTGCATTTGCCACAACATATTTTATTCACTATATCTCTGTTGACAATACATTTTTCGGTGTTTGCATTCACTTGTATTCTTAGGCACAATGTGAGTTTAATCTAGAATCCCAGTCTACAACATTTTGATCCAGACAGTAGGTGCTAGTCAAGTATCAATTAAATCAATCCAATTAACAGCTCTACAGAAACCATGTCCAACTTCGAAAACAAACTTGAGGAAAGACACTAAAGAATTGTTGTTAAACAAAAAATTTGATGTCTGATTCAGAGTGTAGCATATTACAAACAAACTTTTGAAGAGGCATCATGAACCTACCCATTACCTTAATGCCAAGAAAATGAAGGTTGAACAAAGATTGGCTCACAACTAAAACCATGCTTGAAATTGGGTACTGATGGCCACAGGCTATAAACCACCATTAAGGGCAGCTGGGATTTGGTGACAAACAACCATGCCGGCAAAGATATTGGGAGCCAGGTCAGAGAGGATTTGAAAGCAGCTGAACAGTGCCATAATGGTGATTAAAACCATTTACGGCCACCTGTTAATGATGATTAGAGGTAGTAGAGTTTTGTATTTCAAAACAATTTAAATGCTCAGATTGTATCAAGACATCCCAATGAGGGGAAATAATTATGAAGGGAAGTGTCCATCATTTAAGGGAGCAATGTTGCCTGCATCCTGACAACTATAACCATGTTGAAAGGTAGGGAAAGACTGTCCATGTTCGTGAATCAAGGCATTTATGGGTTATCTCCCTTTTCTCCTGTCAGAACCATCCAGATCATATATCAATCTACCAAGAGTTTCACAGTGGAAGGTCCTCAGACATTTTCTGAAGAACAGAAAACATGCATGGGAGTCAAAAGGGCAGGTTGAAGAAGCAGGGGTAGAGGCAAAGAATCCCAAGCCCCTGCCTCACACCCCGGACAAAATAGGGAGGCTGGGAAAGGTCGATAGACCTATTAAGGTTGAGTTACTGTTGGGAGGAAAGGCAAGTTCACATATAAGAACACAGAGAAGCCACAAACAAGATCATCAACTACTCAAGTTCATGAACAAATTGATGCATGCAAACATGAAGGTAAGGCTCCAAGAGAGCAAGGGAGCATCTTCTATAAGGGTCTATTATGGTTTTACCCGGGGAATCCCAGAGACACTCATGGGCAAAGGAGCATCATCCAAAACCATTGATTCACACTGGGAACTGAAAGATTGTTCAACTGGGTTTGTAGAAGATTCACTGATAACAAGAATCTAGATATCTCAAGTGAGAATTATTTTCTATGAGAACTCCAATTATAGGATACTTGGTGGATATTACCACCCTTTAACAATATAAAGAGTTGATCTTAGTCAGTATTAGAGTTATCCATCTCCTTAATCATGGAATATAAGTACCAAATTATTAATCCCTCTGTCACCAACTTCAGCATATTTTGAGATTATGTTCAAATTTTAGGCAATTTTTAAAAGCCTAAATTAAAATTTCTCAAACATCCTATTAAATTTGTTCTCCTGCAAGGAAGGCCCATGAAAGGAAGGCTCATGCAGGTAAGGAAAGAGAGAAACACAAAGGTTGGCCAATGCAAGCAAGGAAAGAGATCAAAGATGCAAAGGAAGGCCCATGCAAGTGCTATTGTTACCCTTTTGAAGGAAGGCTGACACGTGTAAAACACTGCCCTGCAAAAATCCACAGACCCTACAAATTTCCCTTTTTCCATGAGGTCCAACACACTTGCAAGGGCCATAAAAAGGCCAACGCTTCTGCAAATGCAGGGCAAACATAGGTTCATAGATAGCACTAGAGGAGGTCCAATGCACATGCATGCATAGCACTGAATGGCTTATTTATACATCATCAGTGAATTGTTCATGTTGAGATTATGTTTAATCTTCACTTGAGGCCACATGCAAACCCTCTGACGTATTGGTGTAATTTGTGAAGCCTACATATGAGTAATTAACCCAATTTATTGTATTCTAGATCGTGTTGAGGACAACGGCATGAGAGAAAGCCCTCCATTGGTTGTAGTGTGCTCTGTCCTCAAGGAAGAAGATCTCAAAGAGGAGAACAAATGGTGGTGTGCAAATACTCATTGATGATTGGAAGGCCAACATTTACATAATGGTCTTCGCAACACCCCAAACAAAATTGCAAATTGATATTGTATGCAGCATATATGGGCAAAACTCTGAGACCTTTTGAGATTACAAATTGGAAAAATAAATCAATCCAATAACACCTCTAAACAAAGGTTCTAATATTCTCCTTAAAAAGATTTTATTATAAAATGTCAATAATCAATCCTACGTGAGAGTAAGAAGGCCGCCCTTTCAACAATTGGGCTTTCATCAATGCTCTGGTGTCACCTTCATCTGATTCAAAATCAAGAGAACTTTGTGACCACATTCTTGATGCATTGCTTGTGGTTCTAGAGAAGGAATTCCTGTCATTTGATGTTCCTACTGTGAAAGCATACTTCAATTTTGTAGTTCAGTTGGCAAATGGTGAGTCCACAATAAAGCCTATTATCAAGAGGGCAATTGATATGGTGGTCAAGTTGTCTGCCGATGAAACCCATCTGGAGGGTTTGAAGTTTGTCTTGGTTTTCTGGTTTCTGCACTGGGTTCGTATGGTGCTAACAAGCACGTTTCTGAAAAATCAATAGAGAAGCCTTGGTCAAACACTAGTTCTAAGGTGACAAAGTAACAATCTTAGATGCGAGGCAACTTATTGGATAGCCAGCTGTTGCACCTGTGACAGTAGACAAGTCTAATGTGAAGCCTCTTTCCAGGAATTCAGTTCGATTTGAACTAGTTCATCTTGTTTTCAACTCTGCAAATGAGAACTATTTGGCTATAGCTGGGTATGAGGAATGCCAAGTTCTCGCTGTCAATTCTCGAGATGAAATAACAGACCGTCTTGCAATTGAGCTTGCTTTGCAAGGTGCTTACATTCGACAAATAGCCTGGCTTCCTGGTTCTCAGGTTCAACTCATGGTGGTGACCAACAAGTTTGTGAAGATTTATGACCTGTCCCAAGATAACATTAGCCCTATGCATTATTTTACGTTATTGGAAGATTCAATTATTGATGCAGTATTAGTACCCGTTTTACGTGGTCGACTAGTTCTTTTTCTACTATCACAACATGCCATGTTGTATAGGCAACAAATAGAAGTAGAGGGTTATATTGGAGCTCAAGTTTTGGCAGAGACTATCCATCTCCATGGTAGAGATGTGCAGTCAAAAGGTATATCTTTGTGTTTCACATCAGCCTACAGATTACGTTTTCTCTCTTATCATGATGGTTCAACTTTGATTGGGCATTTGAATCTTGATGCGACATCTATTAGCAAAGTATCAAGTGTTCTTGAGGGTGATCAAGATGGTCAATTAAGGCCTGATGGACTACATCACTGGAAGGAGTTTCTTGATGGCAGTGGTTTCTTTGTCTGCCTCTCTAGTTTGAAGTCAAGCTCTCCACTTACTGTGTCTCTTGGTCCTATGGAGCTATGTGCACAACTTCTGCGATTGCCTAGAAGTCCATCTTCTCAATGGGTTGGCCTTTCAGCTTACAGGCCTCTCTCTAAGGACAAAAATAATGTTCTTTTTTTACATGATGATGGTAGTTTGCAGATCTTCTCATTTGGAATGGGTAGTGGAACTCGAGGATTGGAATTACTAAGACATGATTGCAACATCAATTCAGAGCAGGTGAAAAAGCTAGGCCCTGGCGTCCTCAGTAATACAGCAAATGCTGGGATCAACCCAGAATTTCCACTGGACTTCTTTGAAAATAAAAGTTGCATTACTACTAATATTAAGCTAGGAGGTGATGTTATTCGTAACAGTTATTCAGAAGGTGTTAATCTTAATTTATCATCAGAAGAAGGATTCTTAGAGAACCCCAGCCCTACTCTATGTGTTACTAACTTCAGGCCCCAAAGAAGCACCATAATCTCAGATTTTTTGTTATACTATTGACCCATCTCTTCCATAACAAAAAGAGAACACTCCATCTGCATGCAAATCTTGCCACCTGCTCCTGTGTTCCATGGTTTTCTTTTTGAGACCCCATCAAAACAAAGCCTATGGAAGGCCTCCGAAATTAATCCAACCTCAAGTTTTATCATTTCAGTCTCTGATGGTTGATTCCAGGAAAAGGGCATACGATTCAATATGCAGACACTGAAATGCTGTTGCAAAACTAAAATCCTATAACCTACTTTTGAAAAGCTGAAATATCTATAATCCTAAGCTTCCTTGGAGAGTTTTCAAATTTATAAGAACAAAATTACAACGCCAATTATCGTCCAAAGCTCATATTAAATATAAATTATGTACCTCACTATTGTTGTTTTGAGACCAATAAATCAAC
>LPNX010693814.1:285878-334650 GCA_001517045.1 Pseudotsuga menziesii
ACATAATAACTCTTATGAGGCATTGGTCCAGCCAAACCTGAAGCTGACACAACATCAAAGCATTTTGAACTAGTAATATCATAATCATCCCAAACCAATATTTTCTTCAAATTTAGATTGTTGAAAAAAGAAAATATTAGCCAAATGATTCAAGAAACATGCTAAGAAGCTGAATAGCCTAAAAATTTATTTCATTCTATTATGTGATTAGATCCCTGCACTCAAGTTGTGCTACTTTTAATGACGATTTCTCGCCTTCGTTTGAAGAGGAACCCCAGAGTCAATTTTCTTATTTTATCCAAGTCCAAAAGCAGCTCGCAAATGTTAAATTTAAAAAAATGTCAACGTTTATATAAGGAAGCATTTTATCCAAAAAAAAGGGGAAACATCTTCCATCCAAAAAACTAAGCGTTTGCTTAGCAATTACTTCACATGGCCCTCCTATATGATCTCAAACTATGTGATAGTCATATGACCCCAATGACTTTACAACATATACCTCATCAGCTACATCAAAGCCATTCCACCCCATGTACAAGAAAAAACAATATGCCCACCAATGATTCAAAGCAAAGTGTTCAAATATAACAGAACACTGAATTAGACCAGACTGACCTAAGAGTCATGATTATCAATTATTATCTACTTGAGGCAGATGAACTACTTGAGCAGCCATTCTCCTTTGTCTATCACGAAGATACAAGACTGTCAAAAGGCAGGCAAACAATGTAACTAAAGTCACATTGCCATCATCAATAAGGGTCTTCTTTAACCATTTTCATAATTTGGGAAGTATGTCAGGGAGAGAATCAATTAGTGTCACCTGCAGAGTTCACACAACCTATTCAGATTCAACGTTCACATAAAAATACCATCCATATAAAAATTGTTTCACATCATTAGCTGGACAACATTGTTTCCCAAACAAATAACCTATGAGCAATATCCAACACTCAAACGTATCATCACATTTATGTGAGCTAATTGATGAGTATGAAGTAGACCAACAAAAAGCAATAATAAAGCTTACCAGACAACTGCCACCATAGTTCTTTCTAATCCATACACTCAGAAGTGCAAGCATCACAGGCAACTTCGCAGCCCGGTCGGTCTCTAGAGCTTGATCATAATATCGTTTTGCCAAGTGCAAATCAAAAGGAAGGCCCTCTCCATGTTCATGCATGTATCCAATATTGAACATAGCATGAGCATTTGACTGGGAATGAGCATGCATGTAAGCCTCCACAGCATGCTCAAAATATCTGTCAGTGCCCTGCAAGGAAAGAACAAAAAGTCAAGAGAAACTCTCAAGACCTATACAAACTACTTTGGCATTCATATTGAGGTCCCTTGAGAAAAGAGAAACTCACCCTGCCATAATAATAGGCGTCCCCAATTAAAAGTGTTGCATGCTCATTACCCTACTCTGATGCATGCCTCCAAAGGGTGTGTGCACATTGATGTCGTTCAACATCACTGCAGAAACCTGACTTTCCTATGCATATATCATATTCCCCAAACTTGTCAAGTATCCATGCAGCATTACTCTGTGCAACCTCATATCCAAGTTCAACAACTCTTGAGTACAATAGCAGAGCTCTGGCAGTTTGGCCTTTCAAGTAAGACTCTAATGCCCATCTTAACAAGGATTCCCAAGGTCCTCTCTCTACAACAAGGTCCACTCTAGTGCCTTCGTAAAATTTCTTTCAACTCCAGAACCTCGTGCATAAATTTCTCCAAGAAATTCCATCGAATTTGTGTCTCCCTTTTCAACCACTTTAAGAAACCATGACAATGCTTTCCTATGGTCACGATGATACATATCTGTCATGATATAATTCGGAACCTTCAATTGGGAATTTCTTTTTAAAAAGATATCAAACAATCCCCAAATTTCTGATTTCAGAGAACCTGTGCCCGTCTAACTCCCGATCAGATGGCATACCATATTTACCAGCATTCTCTACAAACCTAATTGAACGTGACAAATTAAACATAAAACCCACTTTAACCTAGTTCGAAAAAAACCTAAACATACACCATTGGCCTTGCAAAATTTGCGGTTCTGAGAAAACAGTTTCTAATCCAGAGACATGACGATACCTATTTCATCAAAGGTATTCAAATCGAATAAAGAAATGAAAAATTATTCATTGCCAAGCGTAAAGACTGAGAATTGATTCACAGATTACGGTTCTGAACCTGCTTCTGGCATCCAGTGGGCAGCAGCCGAAGGATCTTCCGGAATATAATGGCATTTCTCAATCGGCTCTGTGGAACGATCTCGTCCTCTGATTTTCATCCGGTGACCCCAAAGATTAAATGAATCCAATAAGATATGGTAAACAGAAATGTATCACAACTATTTAACCAAATGCTCGAACCCACGAATAAAACCTGATGGAGTCTACATGTAATAACCAAAGCAATGAGGCTCTTAAGGTGAGGTCAATTCAACAATGTCTCTTCCATTTTTGGGAAGGCGCCATCGCTTAACCGATGGTTATGAGGTTCTTAAGGTGAGGTCAATTCAACAATGTTTTTCATTTTTGGGAAGGCGTCGTCGCTTAACCGACGGTTATGAGAATATCCATCGCTTAAGCGATGCTTGTGGCCACATTTACAAAAAAAAAAAATCTTTGTGATTTTTGCTAAGTTAAAAAAGAGAAATCCACGCGCCATCGGATTTTTCTGTCGGATTTTGGATCGAAATGTAGTAGTGTGTAAACTGATATCCGACGGCTTAGAACGTTTTTGCTTAAGATCAATGGTGAGGAATGACCTTGCAGCAAAAGGATAGAATAGGAAGGGAGGAAAACAGAACGGACAGAAGTTTGGTTATAAAAAAGAGTGGAATCCCCCTTTCTGCTTTCCGCAGGATGGATGTTCAGGAGAGATTCTTCCTAAGAACAGTGGTGGAGATTGATTTCGCTGAGATTACTTGCACACTCAAAGTCAGAGAGGGGCTTGTGCGATGGAAAACATGCATGTATGGTGTGTCCTCTCCCCATTAGATATTGTACTCAGATATTGGGAGTACAAAAGTCACTTTACGGAGCACGATGGTTTAAAGGTCCCACATATTCAATGTTTAGGATTTGGGCAGAGAGAGATCGACGAATGGAGTGGATTTCACTAGTGAAACTAGCACGAGCTAAGTAAAATTATCAAACTGCTAAATTCTATAGACCCCACACTTTTGAATGGTGGGGATCTAGGATATTTTTAGATCAATGGTCTAGATTAATTTTGCAATGGGAACAAGCAATGATTTTATCAAGAAGGTGGATTGCAAAATCGAGTAAGAGCCACTCCATTGAATAGTTAACATGTATAGTAGATCAAGATCTACGGCTACAGAATGATTTTGGAGGAGGAAGATGCAATGAGGATTAAAGCTATTGCAGGTCGTTGGAGGTGCTATGAACCATCATTTTCCATAAAACGAGCCTGAGTTCCAGATGTCATATTTTGCTTGTTTGATCCACTATGTGGATCCTAGCATGTTTTCTTGTTTTGGTTTTGTGATCATGGTGAATCCTCTAGATCATAAGTTGTTAGGATTTTATGCATGCGGGATCGATTCCCGATTAAGGTAAATGAATTTTGGTGTATTTCGAGGTTGGACTCGAGATCCCATGTTACTATAAATATACCCTCGAAAGAGGAAAATAGGGTTCGACTTTAATTTTTTGAAACCTCTATGCTTGGATTGTAGCTGTTGATCCATGATTTTTTACCATTTTTGGCAAATAAATTACTCATTTAACCATATATTTTATTATCTTTTGTATATTTTATGACATGCAGATCATTATTCAACCTCGGGTATGAGTGTTTTTTAAGGTTTATATAAATTATTTTATTATTATCATTTTTATGATTTTATTAATTAAAAATAACATTATTACAACTGATTTGATAGATTAATTGGTTTGTATAATCATTTGTAGGTTTTATAATATTTTTGGGACAAGTTAATACGCAGAACGCATTCAGCCTACTTTTCGCACAACATATCCAGCTCGCTGTCCAGCTCATTATTTAGCCCAATGCATGAAACTCGCTGGTGGTTTGCCAGATGTCGAAAGGTGTTGATGTAGACTCCAGTCTTGAAGCATGCCATCAGATAGACACTCTGTTATCCCTACATTGACGCCCATCGTATCCAGCTCACATCCAATCCTTTCGTTCAGCACTTCGTCTAGATCACCCATCAGACTACGCGCTGCTGAGAATTAACTCCAGGCATTAAAACATTCGAACAACTACAAAGGATCTAGTTATACATGCATCTGGTGCTAGAGCTATGTTCTAGATACTTTCCAGCATGTGTTCTCCTTTGTTCGTCACCACATCAACCATCCACGTGCTAGATTGATGCATTCAACTCATGCCCTAGAATATTCACAGCTATGCTCTCCTATGTTTTCCATCAGTCGCCTACTATGCTCAGAAAGGAACTCGTGTGCCACCTCTGTAGATGGTTCACACTGAAGAGAAGCATGTGCGCCACCTTTGAAGACTGTTTGAGCTGAAGAAGGGAGATTCTTATGCATTGGCATATGATTAGTTAAAATCCATTATAGTCGACTAAATTTACAGAGCAGTCGATCGCTAAAGGGTCTACTTTCTCATCCCTGTAAATCATTATATAAATCAGCCTCTATGAGAGAGCTCAATTAGCTAGAAAACAGTGAATTAGCAGAGTTAGGAGAAGAGTTATTGCTGTGATTTACTCTTGAACTTTGTATTTATGTTCCACCATCTAAATAAAGAGTTGTATGCATTGATGTTGAAGATTGTGTTTAAGTAGAAGTTAGCCAGGCATCACCCCCGATTGTTGAGAGGGCCCTCATCAACCAGAGGTTCATTTTCTTTGTTTAGCTTAGTTTCTTTATTGTTTTAGCTAGTTTAGTTTAAATTCTAGTTTGCTTCCAATAGATTATAGTAAATGTTATTCTATCTGTTTTCTGTAATACATTAACTTAGTTTTATTTTCAAGTTAATTAGTTACATCCGCGCATAGCTTGCTTTCACTTATTTGCTTTCAGTCATTTTGTTTCCAGTTATTTCAGTTCCAACATTACTTTCAGTCTTTGTTTTCAAGAATATAGAATAATTTGTTTTTATGAATTTAGAATAAGATTCAATTCTATTATTTCTTTTTCTATTTTGAATTTATGCAAGTTAATTTCCAGTTTATTTATTAGTTTAATATGCAATGATTCCTTTTGTTCATGAATTAGTTTAAGGTTAATTTGCTGCTAAATAGGTTTATTCACTGTTTCGATGCATTAGAATTACATTTGCATGGCTTCAGCTGAAGAATAGCTCATTTAGGTTAGTTTTTACCATTTTAACTATGTAGACTGTCATTCGGATAGCCTGGTTAGTCTGTTATTCAGCCACCCCTTTCAAACCCATAGTTTAGTCTGTCATTCAGCCCTTAGTTATGTTTTTAGTGTTTTTTATGTGTTTTAAGGTTGTTTTTAGTTTTGCTTTGTGAACGCCTAAATTATGTTTTGACTGTAATAGTTAGATGACAGTTTTATTTAACATTAAAATTAAAGTTTAGTTGTTTTAAATTATTTATTAAAGTTTTATCATTTTCCTTACTTCTTTTACCTTAAATGAAGTTTAATTTATTCTTGAGTTTTTTTTCTTATGTTTTGTTTTTGATTTTGTTTTATTGTTGTATCGTTTTGTGTTTATTCCTTTTGAATTGATTTATTTGTTTGTATGCAAAATTTAGGGTTATATGTGTTTTCCTTAGTATGTTTTTAGGCTGTCTTTTTATGTTTGTGTTATTGTTGAAAGAACTTGTGGGATAGAACATAAAGATATTTTATTAAATTTTCTAGTTGCTTATAAGTTATGTTTTCCTTGTACCCTAGTTTCCCATTTGAATAGTCAACCGTTGATTATGCTTTAGTTTAAAAAAAAAATTCGATTGTTTAGTTTATTTCAGTTTAAATACTGTAATAATTTCATTTTTTGGAGTTTGACTCGGTTTTTTATTTTGAAATATATTTCGATCTTTTGTTTGTTAAAATATTTACATGACACCCTCTACCTTCACATATATTTTGTGTCAACTATGAGCTTACCAACCACGGTTGATAATTAAAGAATAGGTGGATTAATTTAGACAATAAACACCCAACAATTTTGGCGTCATTGCCAGGAATTTGTTCTGTAAGGTAGAATAGAATTCTTTATGAAGTTTAGTCATAGGTTGGTAGTGGGGCAGTGGTAATAAGAGAGGTAAGAACCTACGCATCTGTTATAACAGGCACCCCAAATCCAGCAACAGTAGTAGCATAGGTTTTCTTTAGTTTAAAAGTATTTCATGAGAAGAATTAGAGATCATCAGGGTAGATTTATCAAGACTGGAAAAGTTACTGAAGTCTCTACTAACTACCATAGGGGACGTAATTCCCCAACTACCAACTCACTAGAAAGGTATCGAAAGATGCCTATAGGAAGTAGTTCTACCCTGAAACCTGAAGGAACCCCCTTAGAAGATCTTACTAGAGAAGCCATAGAAATAGAAGGAACCTTGGTAGAAAGTCCTAAGGACCCCGTTCCTGAGGAATTTCAAGAGGATCAACCATTAGAAACCCCTATCCCTCCACTAGTACCAAATCCAATTAACACAACTTTTTCACTAGTAGGAGATCCGAATTTTGTTGACTTTTTTTATCCTGCTCAAGTAAAAGCTCTCTTTGGAACCTCAGTAGATCTAGTTATTTCATAAATTGAAACTTCTACAGTAGAACCTACTATCCCTCTAGGATTCAATAAAAACACGGTTGATCAGAGGAAGATCTCTCCCAAAAAAGAACGTTGGGACGCCCCATTATCACCTTGAAAGGAGCCTCCTAGGTATATTTACGTTAAGAAACCAACTTATATGGAAAGATGGGGAGAAAATGAAGATCATGATGAAGTTAGAAATGAAGAAGGAGAAGGGGAAAATCGAACCAAGGCTACATTTGGGTTCCCTATCTTAGATAGAATGCAGGATGTAACTATGAAAAACATCCCTCCTTCCTCCTTACCTACTTTCTATGGAAAAAGTAATGAGGACCCAGACACATTCTTGTTCAAGTTCAAGTTCTATGGAAAAAGTAATGAGGACCCAGACACTCACAAACTAAAACTTTTTCCCGCTACACTCAAGGATTCCACCTTGAGATGGTTCATGGGATTAGGAGAATCCACTATTAGGACTTGGGATGATATGGAAACCTCATTCTTACAAAAATATCAAGAATACTGCAAAACTAAGGACTCTTGACATGTTATATTCAAGATACAACAACTTGAAGATGAGAGCCTAGAGGATTATCTTGAGAGGTTCATTTATACATTGCATAAGTCTACTAATATAATGACCTCTGAGAAGATGCAGTACGTACACTTTTCCTTAAGGGAATATCCGAGGATTTGTTAGAAAGTCTTAATCTCATGGAAGCTGGTGATATTTCCCATAAAAATTCTACAAAGATCAGTGATATGTGTAAAAATTATTCTAGGAGAAGGGGGGAAGCTATGAAAAAATTTCAAGAGCCTTTTAGTAGAAATATAAGAGGAAATGTTCCTAGTTCAAGAGGTATTACAAGAGTAGAGATAGGAAACCTGTTGAAGAATTTTGAGACTAATATCTTAGGAGCAATTGGTTCCCAACTAGATGCTTTACAAGCCAAAAAGAGGCAGGATGAAGAATGAGCAACAATGAGTATTTTTTGTCCAAGATGTATAACTAAACATCCCCAAAGGGAATGTCCATTAAACAACATCTTTGTATGTCACATCTGTACAAAAGAGCATCCAACAGATAACGTCCCATCCTTTCCCAGGTTGCAAGACATCTATAAGAGTGGTGATGTAGCTGAAACATATAGGAGACCTCCTTGGAAACCTAGAGACCAATCAACATATCTAAAATTTACACCGCAACCTCCACTCTATTACTCTCTGTATCAACCACCTCAACAATGGAACAATTCTAGCTGGCAGAATTGGCCACCTCAATATCCTCCTCCTCAATTTCCACAACAGCAATATTTGTCACAAGGATGGAGAGGACAACCATATCCTCTACCAAAATCTATCCCTGCACCTAATCATATTTATCCTCAGAATCAAACAAATTTCCAGCAAATGCCGCCTGGATTTGTACCTCCATTTCCTTTTATCACACAACAACCTCATCACTTTCAGAATGCAAATCCTCCTCAATCGACATTATTACCTACACATCTGATACCTAACCCTAATAATAAGCCAACTCAAGCTCTTAAAATCATTGAGTTGCAAATTCTTCCCTCATGCCTTATCTCGATTGTACATGTACATGAAATTCAATTACGATCAGGAAGAGTTGTGAATAATAAACCGAAGTCATCAGTCATCAATCAGGAACCAAATGATGAAGAAGAATATTCAAGTGAACCTGTGAATGATGATATTTTGGAGGATGTGAACATTCCAAAGGTTCCAGTACACACCCATCCTCCACAAGAAACTATTTAGGAGCAAAGAATTCCTCCATTTCTAGAAATATTTATAATAGAAAGACCTGTAGTTCATCCATAGTATAACATTTTGAATGAATTAAAGAACATTTGTATTAAAATACCTCTATTACAAGATATTAAATATATACCAATCTATAGTAAGGTAATAAAAGAGCTATGTATTAAACGCCCAGGAAAGAAGAAAAAGGACCCTCTTACAATTCATGTTATAGGAGAAATGTATGAATGCATGACAGGTTAGTCCTGGATTGCAAAATATAAAAATCCAAGAGCCCTAGTAGTGGCTGAAATTATAAACAACAGCACCATATAGAATACATCAATCAATTTGGGATCTACTATTAACATGATGACCACCGCAGTTTTAGAAGTTTTACAGTTAGGACAATTTCTTCGACCTACCCCTTCCATCCTAGAACTAGCAAATCGCACTACGATAAAACCAGCTGGAGTCCTGGATGACATTGTTGTATCAGTAGCTTCATTGGAATACCCTATCGACTTTATGGTCATAGAATCAAAATATCCTTCTAAAGGACATCCTATTATCTTGGGAATACCATGGTTAGCTACTGCAAATGCTTTTTTAGGATGTAGGGATGGGGAGATGAATATTTCCAATGGGTTGTCCACAAAAATACTTATTTTATACCCCCAAACACAACCAATAACTGAAAATTCATGGTGGTTAAATTTTTCTTTTGGCAATGAAGACTTTGATGATCTCTCCCTTCCTAGTTATTTTTCTTTAGCACTTCAGGAGCAAACCACTGAGAATGTATTAAACCAGTTTGTTTCTTCGACCACCTGTACAGATTTCCCTCAGTCCTTTGCTTAACTCGATCAGATTTTTGGAGATGAGTTTCAGGAGAATATGGCTCTCTCAATCTTTACAGAAACACCTTGTTTTTTCATAATTGAAGTTCATGCAGGACCGTATACCATACCTTGTGAGGTTGGGCCTAAATTTTTTTTACATATAAACGCCGAATTAAGTGAAAACCAATAAGCACAGCTACTTAAAGTTCTTAAGAAATAAGTTGGAGCATTTGCATGGGAATACACCGATATGAAGGGTATACACCCCGATACTTGTATTCACCATATTTATATGGATCCAAGCATGTCACCTATAAGGTAGCCACGGAGGAGGATGAATCCTGCTCTAAAGGATATAGTAAAAGAAGAATTACAAAAACTCCTCACTGTTGGTTTCATCTATCCTATTTCAGATAGTAAATGGGTATCTCCTTTAGTAGTAGTTCCAAATAATGTTACAGGGAAATGGCGTATTGGTGTTGATTTTACAGGTTAAACAAAGCTACACTTAAATACTACTTTCCTTTACCTTTTATCGATCAAGTATTAGATACTTTGTTAGGTAAACAATATTTTTCCTTTCTTGATGGGTATAGTGGTTATAACCATATTTTAATAGAACCATAAGATCAAGACAAAACAACTTTTACATGCCCTTGGGGAACCTATGCTTATCAATTTTTGCCATTTGGATTATGTAATGCACCTACCACTTTCCAACAAGCAGTCTTAGGAATATTTTCCGATCTTATACATGACTATGTGGAGGTATACATGGATGACTTTATGGCCTATAGCAATACTTTTCAAGAATCCCTTTACAACCTCGAGAAGGTATTGATCCGATGTCAAGAAACGAATTTATCCCTTAGTCACAAAAAATGTAAAATGTTACTGACATAAGGTATAGTTCAAGGAATTAAGGTAGACCCAGCAAAGATTGAAGTAATTGTTGGCCTTCCCTCTCCCAAAATTCAGAAAGAGGTAAGAAGCTTTCGTGGTCATGCAGGGTATTACCGTTGCTTTATTGAAAATTTTATTTAAATAGCTGCACCAATTTTTAAGTTACTTACAAAGGACTCAGAATTCCAGTGGACGGAATCTTGTCAAGATGATTTTGAGATCTTAAAAGATAAAATATGAGTGGCACCAATACTTAGGGGTCCTAATTGGTCCCTTCCTTTTCACATATCTACTGATGCCTCTGATACGGCCATAGGAGGAGTCCTCGGCCAAAAAGAAGGACAAGCACCTTATGCCATCTATTTTCTTAGCAAAAATTTGACCCCTACTAAATTAAATTATATTGTTACTGAAAAAGAATTTTTGGAAGTAATTTATTCTATTAATAAATTTTGTTATTATATCACATGTTATGAAGTTTTTGTGCACACTGATCACTCCACCATTATCTTTCTAATGAATAAACCAATTACTAATGGTAGAGTGACCTGGTGGCTTCTTTTGTTGCAAGAATTTAACATTACCGTCATTGAACAACCTGGTAAAGAAAATATCGTAGCAGATTTCCTTTCTTGGATTCAACATGAAGACGGTACTAAATCATTTGATGACACTTTTCCTAATGAACATCTATTTGTTGTATCTGTTCAAACCCCTTGGTTTGCAGATATTTCCAATTATCTAGCAACTGGGAAAATACCAAACCATTTGTCTCCGCATGAGAAACATCGTATTATAGTTCATAGTTGTAATTATTCTTGGGTTGATAACGATCTCTTCCGCACTGGTCCCGATCTTATTATTCGACGATGTGTGCAGGAGGATGAAATGAGAGACATCCTCCATGCATGCCATGATAGACCATGTGGAGGACATTTTTTTGATAAAAGGACAACATACAAAGTCTTACATTCTAGTTATTATTGGCCAAGCATCTTTAAGGATGATGCCAAATATGTTACAAGATGCAATAGTTTCCAAAGAATGGGTAGACATATGTCATCTAATCAAATTCCTTTACAACCCCAAGTTATGATTGAACCTTTTGAGAAATGGGCTCTTGATTTTGTAGGACCAATTTCTCCCATGTCTCGCAAAAATAAATATATCTTAGTCTGTACGAACTATGTCACCAAGTGGGTAGAAGCTAAAGCTTTATTTAGAGCCACAGAGAAATCAGTGGTAGAATTTATATATGAATAAATATTCACCCGGTTTGGTGTACCTAGAGAAATTGTCATAGATCAAGGTAACCAATTTACTTCTAAATTAATGGAAGAACTTACTACGAAATATGGCATCCGACATTGCAAATATTCACCTTACCACCCTCAGGCTAATGGTTAGGTAGAATCAACTAATAAAGTATTAGAAGCTATTTTAACTAAGACCATTCACTTACATCATAAGGATTGGGAAGATAGACTCCGAGAGGCTTTATGGGCCTATAGGATAACATGGAGAAACACTACCAGACATACCCCCTATGAGTTAGTGTAAGGAAAAGAAGTCCTTTTACCTATTGAATTTCAAGTTAAAAATTTTCGTATGGCAGCACAATCAGGCATGAATTTGGATGAAGCACAAAAACAATGAATATTGCATATCAATGAGTTAGATGAAATTAGACAAGATGCACTTCAAAGAACAATGTTAATACAGAATCAACGAAAATCATTGCATGATAAATTTATTAAGCAAAAGCAGTTTAATACTGGAGATTGGGCACTACTATTCAATTCACGGTTTAAAAATTTTAAAGGGAAATTAACTACCTGTTGGATGGGTTCATATGAAGTAGTTACAGATTTTGACAACGGATCAATAAAAATTAAAACAATTGATGGCTCAGAAATTTCCTTTGTAGCAAATGGACATAGACTTAGGCTCTATCACCAACCGACATCTAAACCTATGATTTCATACAAAATGTTTTGCAGAAAAATGAAATGGAATTAGTTGATGGGGAAGCTATTCCTCCTCCTCCTGATCCTTGAAATATTTTGGGTTATTATCACTTGTATATATGTAAATATGTGCTTGTTTCTTTGAATAAATAAGAGTTGTTTCTAATAGTTTGTTTACACATGACTCTTTTTCTTTTATATCTTTATGAATAAATTGAATCATCTAACAAGTGGTTTTGTAGTTTGATTACAAATATATTATCTCTATGAACAACTAACGGAATATTACTTGGACAAGGAAAGTATGCTAAATACTCATCAAGTATTTTAATATTTTTAGGTTACTTCTGAAATTTGCAGCTTATACAGATAAATTTTACATATCAATCCTTTGTATATCATACTTAATCAATTATGTTACGATTCATATAGTTTTGATTCAGACATGTACATTTATCATGTATCCCTGAGGGAAATATGTACATGTTTGGTTTTGAATCAAAGGTCTTAGCGTGCATAGCTTTCTTTCAGTTATTTGCTTTCAGTCATTTTGTTTCCAGCTATTTCATTTCCAGCATTACTTTCAGTCTTTTTTTTCAAGAATATAGAATAAGTTGTTTTTATGAATTTAGAATAACATTCAATTTTGTTATTTCTTTTTCTGTTTTGAATTTATGCAAGTTAACTTCCAGTTTATTTATTAGTTTAATAAGCATTGATTCCTTTTGTTCATGAATTAGTTTAAGGTTAATTTGTTGTTAAATAGGTTTATTCACTGTTTTGATGCATTAGAATTACATCTGCATGGCTTCAGCTGAAGATTAGTTCATTTAGGTTAGTTTTTACCATTTTAACTATGCAGATTGTCATTCGGACAACTTGTTCAGTCTGTTATAAATCCATCCCTTTCAAACCCACAATTCAGTCTGTCATCTAGCTCTTAGTTCTGTTTTTAGTGTTTTAAGATTGTTTTTAGTTTTGTTTTGTGAATGTTTGAATTATGTTTAGACTATAATAGTTTGATGACAGTTTTATTTAACATTAAAATTAAAGTTTAGTTGTTTTAAATTATTAATTAAAGTTTTAGCATTTTCCTTACTTCTTTTACCTTAAACGAAGTTTAAGTTATTCTTAAGTTTTTGTTTCTTAAGTTTTTTTTTTTTTTTTTTCTGATTTTGTTTTTTTGTTGTATGGTTTTGTGNCAAAATTTAGGGTTATATGTGTTTTCCTTAATATGTTATTAGGTTGTCTATTTATGTTGTGTTATTGTTGAAAGAACTTGTAGGATAGAACCTAAAGATATTTTATTAAGTTTTCTACATGCTTCCTTTTAAAGTTTTCTTTTATTAATTTTTCTAGTTGCTTATAAGTTAAGTTTTCCTTGTACCCTAGTTTCCCATTTGAATAGTCAACTGTTAATTGTGCTTTACTTTAAAACTTATTTTCAATTGTTTAGTTTATTTCAGTTTAAATACTGTAATAATTGCATTTTTAGGAGTTTGACTCGGTTCTTCATTTTGAAAGATAGTTCGATCTTTTGTTTGTTAAAATATTTACATGACACCCTCTACCTTCGCATATATTTTGTGTCAAATCTAAGCTTGCCAAGCTCGGTTGATAATTAAAGAATAGGTGGATTAATTGAGACAATAAAACACCCAACACTTTTGGTGCCGTTGTCGAGGAGTTGTTCTATAAGGTAGAATAGAATTCTTTATGAATTTTAGTCATAGGTTGGTAGCAGGGGAGCGGTAAGACGAGAGGTAAGAACCTGTGCATCTGTTATAACAGGTGCCCCAAAATCCAGCAACATTACTAGCATAGGTTTTCTTTAGTTTAAAATTATTTCATGAGTAGAATTACAGATCCTAGGGGTAGATTTATCAAGACCAAAAAAGCTACTAAAGTCTCTACTAACTACCGTAGGGGACGTAATTCCCCAACTACTAACTCACTACAAAGGTATCAAAATACTCCTATAGGAAGTAGTTGTACCCTGAAACCTAAAGAAACCCCCTTAGAAGATATTATTGGAGAAGCCATGGAAGGAGAAGGAACCTTGACAAAAAGTCCTAAGGACCCTGTTCCTGATGAAGTTCAAGAGGATCGGCCATTAGAAACCCCTAGCCCTCCACTAGTTCCAAATCCAATTAACACAAATTTTTCACTAGTAGGAGATCCAAATTTTGTTGACTTTGTTGATCCTGCTCAAGTAAAATCTCTCTTTGGAACCTTAGTACATCCAATTATTTTACAAATTGAAACTTCTACAGTAGAACCTACTATCCCTCTAGGATTCAATAAAAACATAGTTGATCAGAGGAAGATCTCTCCTGAAAAAGAACGTTGGGATGCCCCATTGTCACCTCGAAAGGATCCTCCTAGGTATATTTACATTAAGAATCCATCTTATATGGAAAGACATTGAGAGAACTAAGATCATGATGAAGTTAGAAATGAAGAAAGAGAAGGGGAAAATCGAACCGAGGCTACCTTTGGGTTCCCTATCTTAGATAGAATGCAGGATGTAACTATGAAAAACATTCCTCCTTCCTCCTTACCTACTTTCTATGGAAAAATTAACGAGGACCCGGACACATTCCTATTCGAGTTTGATATCCTTTGTAAGAGTTACAATTATCTACAAGATGTTCACAAACTAAAAATATTTTCCTGCTACGCTTAAGGATTCCTCCTTGAGATGGTTCATGGGATTAGGAGAATCCATTATAAAGACTTGGGATGATATGAAAACCTCATTCTTACAAAAATATCAAGATTACTGCAAACCTAAGGACTCTCAACATGATATATTCAAGATACAACAACTTGAAGATGAGATCCTCGAGGATTATCTAGAGACATTCATTTATACATTACATAAGTCTAAATATAATGACCTCTAAGAAGATGAAGTTCATACACTTTCCCTTAAGGGAATCTTCGAGGACTTGTTATAAAGTCTTAATCTCGTGGTAGCTAGCAATATTTCCCATGAAAATTTTGCACAGATTGGTGAGATGTATAAAAATTATTCTAGGAGTAGGGGGGAATTTACGAAAAAAAATTCAAGATCCTTTTAGTAAAAATATAAGAGGAAATGTTCCTAGTTCAGGATGTATTACAAGAGTAGATATAGGAAACCTATTGGAGAATTTTAAGACTAATATCTTAGGAGAAATGGGTTCCCAACTAGATGCTTTACCATCCAAGAAGAGGCGGAATGAAGAACGAGTAGTAATGAGTATTTTTTGTCCAAGATGTAGAAATAAACATACCCAAAGGGAATGTCCATTAAACAACATCTATGTATGTCACATCTGTATAGAAGAGCACCCAACAGATAACTGCCCATCCTTCCTAGGTTGCAAGCCATCTATAATAGTGGGGATGTAGCTGAAACATCTAGGAGACCTCCTTGGAAACCTAGAGAGAAACCAACATATCCGAACTTTCCACCAAAACCTCCACTCTGTTACCCTCCGTATCAGCCACCTCAATAATGGAACAATTCTAGGTGGTAGAATTGGCCACGTCAATATCCTCCTCCTCAATTTCCACAACAGCAATATTTGTCACAAGGATGGAGAGGAAAACCATATCCTCAACCACAATCTGACCCTACACCTAATCATATTTATCCTCAAAATCAAACAAATTTCCAGCAAATGAGGTCTAGATTTGTACCTCTAGTTCCTTTCATCACACAACAACCTCATCACTTTTAGAATACAATCCTCCTCGGCTGACATTATTACCTACATAGCCGATACCTAACCCTAATAATAAACCAACTCAATCTCTTAACAACATTGAGTTGCAAACTCTTCCCTCATACCTTATCTCGACTTTACATGTACATGAAATTCAATTACGATCAGGAAGAGTTGTGAATAATAAACCCAAGTTATCAATCATCATTTAGGAACCAAATGACGAAGAAGAAGATTCAAGTGAACCCATGAATGATGCTATTTTGGAGGATGTGAACATTCCAAAGGTTCCAGTACACACCCATCCTCCACAAGAAACTATTCAGGAGCAAAGAATTCCTCCATTTCCAGAAAGATTAATAATAGAAAAACCTATAGTTCATCTGGAGTATAACATTTTGAATGAATTAAAAAACATTTGTATTAAAATACCTCTATTACAGGCTATTAAAGATATACCAATCTATAGTAAGGTAATAAAAGAGCTCTGTATTAAACGCCTAGGAAAGAAGAAAAAAGACCCTCTTACAATTCATGTTATAGGAGAAATGTCTGAATGCATGATAAGTCAATCCCGTATTGAAAAATATACAAATCTAGGAGCCACAGTAGTTACTGTAATTATAAACAACACCTCCATAGAGAATAAATTAATCGATTTAGGATCTGCTATTAACATGATGACCACCGTAATTTTAGAAGTTTTACAGTTAGGACAATTTCTTCAACCTACCCCTTCAATCCTAGAACTAGCAGATCGCACTATGGTAAAACCCGTTGGAGTCCTTGATGACATTTTTGTATTAGTAGCTTCATGGGAATACCCTGTCGACTTCATGGTCGTAGAATCAAAATATCCTTCTAAAGGACATCCTATTATCTTGGGAAGACCATGGTTAGCTACTGTAAATGCTTTTATAGGATGTAGGGATGGGGAGATGACTATTTCCAATGGGTTGTCCACACAAAGACTTATTGTATACCCCTCAGCACAACCAATAACTAAGAATTCATGGTGGTTAAATTTTTCTTCTGGGCATGAATACTTTGACAATCTCTCCCTTCCTAGTGATTTTTCTTTAGCACTTCAGGAGTAGACCATTGAGAATGTATTAAACCAGTTTGTTTCTTCAACCACCTGTACAGATTTCCCTCAGTCCTTTGCTCAACTCGATCAGATTTTTGGAGATGAGTTTCAAGAGAATATGGCTCTCTCAATGTTTACAAAAACACCTTGTGTCTTCTCAATTGAAGAGCATACAGGACCGTATACCATACCTTGTGAGGTTGGACTTGAAAAATTCTTACATATAAACGTCAAATTAAATGAAAAACTGAGTCAAACTCCTAAAAATGCAATTATTACAGTATTTAAATTGAAATAAACTAAACAATTCAAAATAAGTTTTAAACTAAAGCACAATCAATAGTTGACTATTCAAATGGGAAACTAGGGTACAAGGAAAACTTAACTTATAAGCAACTAGAAAACTCAATAAAAGAAAACTTAAAAATGAAGCAAGTAGAAAACTTAATAAAATATCCTTAGGTTCTATCCCACAAGTTCTTTCAACAATAACACAACATAAAAAGACAACCTAAAAACATATTAAGGAAAACACATATAACCGTAAAGTTTGCATACAAACAAATAAATCAATTCAAAAGGAACAAACACAAAACCATACAACAATAAAACAAAATCGGAATCAAAACTTAAGAAACAGAACTCAAGAATTTAACTTAAACTTCGTTTAAGGTAAAACACGTAAGGAAAATGATAAAACTTTAATAAATAATTTAAAACAAC
Organism: Pseudotsuga menziesii; assembly: GCA_001517045.1. Lineage (NCBI taxonomy): Eukaryota > Viridiplantae > Streptophyta > Pinopsida > Pinales > Pinaceae > Pseudotsuga > Pseudotsuga menziesii. The sequence continues at coordinate 303,637 of LPNX010693814.1, forward strand.
CAAACTTTAACTTTAATGTTAAATAAAACAGTCATCTAACTATTACAGTCAAAACATAATTCAGAGATTCACAAAACAAAACTAAAAGCAACCTTAAAACACATAAAAAACACTAAAAACAAAACTAAGGGCTGAATGATAGACTGAACTATCGGTTTGAAAGGGGTGGATGAATAACAGACTGAACAGGTTGTCCGAATGACAGTCTGCACAGTTAAAATGGTAAAAACTAACCTAAATGAACTAATCTTCAGCTAAAGCCATGCAGATGTAATTCTAATGCATTGAAACAGTGAATAAACCTATTTAACAACAAATTAACCTTAAACTAATTCATGAACAACATGAATCATTGCATATTAAACTAATAAATAAAATACAAATTAACTTGCATAAATTCAAAATAGAAAAAGAAACAACATAATTGAATCTTATTCTAAATTCATAAAAACAAGTTATTCTATATTTTTGAAAACAAAGGCTAAAAGTAATGCTGGAAATGAAATAATTGGATACAAAATGAATGAAAGCAAGCTATGCGTGCATCTAACTAATTAACTTCGAAACAAAACTAACTTAATGTATTACAGAAAATAGATAGACTTAGCATTTACTATAATCTAATGGAAGCAAACTAGAATTTAAACTAAACTAGCTAAAATAGAAAAGAAACTAAGCTAAACAAAGAAAATGAACCTCTAGTTGATGAGGGCCCCTCTCATCAATCAGGGGTGATCCCTAGCAAACTTCTACTTAAACGCAATCTTCAACAACAATGCTTATAGTTCTTTATTCAGATGGTGGAACAGAAATACAAAGTTCAAGAGTAAATCACAGCAATAATGCTTCTCCTAACTCTGCTAATTGACTAATTTTCTAGCTAACTGACCTCTCTCACAGAGGGTGCTTTATATAATGATTTATAGGGATGAGCAAGTTGACCCTTTAGTGGTTGACTGCTCTCTAAATTTAGTTGACTATAATGGATTTTAACTGATCACAGGCCAACGCATAAGCCTCTCCCTTCTTCAATGCAAACAGTATTAAAAGGTGGCGCACAGGCTTCTCTTTAGCGTGAACGATCTACAAAGGTGGTGCACGAGTTCCTTTCTGAGCGTAGCAGGCGACTGATGGTGAACAGAGGAGAGCATAGTGGTGAATCTTCTAGGGCATGATTTGAATGCATCAATCTAGCACGTGGATGGTTGATGTGGTGGCGAACAAAGGAGAACGTGGGATGGCAAGTATCTAGAACATAGCTCCAACACCTGATGCATGGATAACCAGATAGTTAACAGTTTTTCCAACGTTTTAATGACTGGAGTTAATTCTCAGCAGTGCGCGGTCTGATGGGCGATCTAGACAGAGTGCTAAACAAAAGGCTGGGATGTGAGCTGGATGCGCTGGGCATCGATCTACGGTGAACAGAGTGTCTATCTGTTGGTGTGCTTCGGAATTGGAGTCTACAGCAATACCTTTTGACATCTGGAAAACCATCAGTGAGTTTCATGCAATGAGCTAAATGACGAGTTGGATGTTGAGCTCGATATGTTGTGCGAAAAGCAGGCTGAATGCATTTTGCGTATTAACTTGGCCCAAAAAGATTATAAAACCTACAAACTATTATACAAACCAATTAATACATCAAATGAGTTTTAATAATGTTATTTTTAATTAATAAAACCATAAAAATGATAATAATAAAATAATTTATATAAACCTTAAAAAACACTCATGCCTGAGGTTGAATAATGATCTGCATGTCATAAAATATATAAAAGATAATAAAATATATGGTTAAATGAGTAATTTATCTGCAAAAAACCGTAGCAAATATAGGATCAACATTCCCCTAAACCAAAGAAATGCCAGGTCCCACTAAGCAAAAAGAAAGAAAAACAATTTAGGAAGAAGGCGAACTAGCAGTTGCCTTCAACTTGGTAGATGAAGAAAGTAATTTAAACTTCACTATGTTAACTTGTAACTTAAAAATAACATATCTTTTATGTCAAACATTGTATGAAACTTAAAAAATGACTTTTCAATAGTTCTCAGGTTGAAAATAATTTTATCATTTATATAGTTTTAAAATTAATTCAACCATGTCCAAAGTAAAACTTTGGGCAGGTTTAATATATAACATAAAAACATAAATTGCATTGATCATTTTCATGCATGATTAGGTAAGAGGATTGAATTATTAACAGTGAAATAGAAGTAAAAACTATTTTCCTAAAAACAAATTTTGGTTAGCAAATTTAATCATAAGTATTATAATATCACCATTTTTTCACATCGCTATTTGATATTTCATTTGCCTTCATTCGATTCTTCATATGATAATACCATATTGAATTTTGCTGTAAAATATGCTTCAAGCTATAACCAAATTCCACTGTTTACATTCCTAAAAAAAATACTTATCATTTGTTAGAGATAAATAGATTTGTCATAAAATAAAAATAATCTAATTTTTCAAATCAAATCCATCTTCCCCCAAACCAAAGAGATAGCATGTCCTCAAGCCATAGAGAGAGAAGAAATTATTGTTCCAAAAAAATAGAAAGAATGATAGCATGTTGTGAATTATTAAAAAAATTAACTAGTAAACGGAAATGGTTCAGAAATGTACATTTATGAAAAATAAAACAGTTCTTAGAAATACCATAGGGAAAAACTAGCTATCCATGCCTCATTGTAAATATATCCTGTCATCATCAAGTATTTCAAGTGTACCCCGGAGTGTGTGAGATTTACAGTTATGGGTGCTATTTATAAGATAATGACATCTTAGATATATGCAGAATTAGGCAGCCGGGGAAAAGTCAACTTAGAGCCATTCTCAAATGACATTAGAAACAGTTGGCCATGGCATAATTTTTTTGAAACTTTTTTTGATATATTATCACTATTTGACGAACTGTGTGTATAGTGGTGTATTAACCAGATCTCATTTACCAGATATTTCCTCGCTGCCAGTAGGCCTGTTCAATACCCCATCGGGTTTATCTTGGTACCATGCAAGCATAGCCCCGCTACCAGGGAGCCTGGTCAGTACCCCGACGTGTTTAATTGCATTTATCGAGCTTCATGTTGTAAGGTTTTTACTTAGCATTGTTGGGAAAATATTAGGCAATGACGCCAAAAATGTTGGCAAAAATATTGTCTTGAATAATTTACCTAATATTTAATTATCAACCAGGGTTAGTAGACTTAGAGTTGCTAAAAAATATATGCGAAGGTTGAGAGTGTCGTGGTAATAAGCTGAAGATCTTAAGTTGAACTTCTAAGGACATAATTGAGTTAATGAAAACAAAAGTGACATCAAACTATATATAAATGTCTGGATATAAACAGTGCTATGACAATAAACTATTCTTATCTAGAGAGATTGATTTTTACTTTGATAAAATGACTATATTAAGAAGAATTTACAATGACCAAATAGAAACTATACATACACTAATTTAATTATCTAAATTCCACTTTCCTTGATTATTCTGAGGGTAGGCATTTACTGTAATAGGAACTCGGGCAGGAGGGGTATCAAAATGGCTCTCAAAAGAAGTATAAAAGATAAAGGGAATTAAGTCTAGTTTTATTTCTACAAAATGTGCAAACTGAGAAATGTCCAGTTACAGGAAACAGTAAACATGATTGTTTATATAGAAGTGAATCCTATTTACAAAGTACTATATAAGGATTGACATAGTGTATAAACAAACAAAAAACTCACAAGGATGATTTGAGATCTATATTATAGATCCTTTTCACAATTGTATAATTTAAAAGAACAAATTATAAACATCTAATCCATTAATGCATGTAATTTAAAACTAAAGGAACAACTTGAATTAAAGGCTTAGTTACAGATTAATAAGATGAGTTAATTTACATAATATTGTTCCTATGCATAATATAAAAGAGTTTGACCAAGAAGTATCAAACAATCTTATCTAAAGGTCTTGAAAAGAAAATATAAACATTATCTAACCATTACTATTAAAATAGAATCGGAAAACTAGAAAGATAAACTTTGAAATGAATTAAAAACACACAGGACTGAATGAGCAACTGTATAACAGATGGAAATGGAGGTCTGGATAAAAGGTGGAACAGACTGTCTGTATGACATTCTATTTAACGAAAATGTTAATAATTTAGAGAGATAGTAAATTTAAATGTTTTATTGAAGAGTAGCTGACCCATGCATGTACTATTGTAATGAAAAACAAGAAGTAAACCAACTTTAATGACTGAATTCCATAGTAATACAACCTAAACTAGAGTCCATAATTCAAAACAAACTATTCTTAAGCAGATTTATGATAAAAATGGAATAAGAAGAACTAGATTATAATTAATCAAAAAAATTTAATCTATGAATCAAAAGACTTTGCAAAAAACTTGAAAGCTATCTTAAACACAAACGGTTTCTATTAAAGAAAAAGAACCTACATGCTCAACATAATTTTAAATTGAAATCTAAATTATAGGAAAAATGAATGATTATAGAAATAAAACTAAACAACTCATAAACAGAATTATACTAATTGCAGAGGAAAGAAATAACAAAACCTACAAAAATATTTAAAGACTCTGTTTGTTAGAGGGGCCTCCCAGCGAACAGAGTTAGGCTTCTTCTAATCGAACACAATAATATACAACACAAGAAGAGTTTTATTAGAATAAAAGGTGGTGTTACAGAGTTTTTCAGATTGAATTGATAAAAGGCAGAACTTCAGATTCTAGACTCTCAAAAACTAAGAAGCTCATAAATCGCATGACATCATCTATATATATACTTCGTTCAATGGAGGTGATCAATTTGACCCTTTAGTGGTCGACTACTCTTCAGGATAAGGAAATCATAATGTCAAATAAGTGCATAACAACCAACAATTACCAGTCCCTCTTTTCTTGCAAATCGGGTTCCTTTAGGTGGGCAATGTGGTTCATAACTTCAGTCCGAACCAAATCCTACGTCAAGGTGTCATGCAGAAGTACTAGATGGGAACTTCTTCCAAAAGAATACTAACGCTAAGATGTTGATGCATGGTGATGACAGTTTCTAGCCATTTTCATGCTCTTAATACATAGAAACATGCTACCAAAAAATGTGTGGCCTGTTTGATGATCTGGACAGCAAGCTGGGTGTGCTCTCCATATACTCAGCTGAACACATGTCTATTTGGCAGCTCATCAAAAACACCATGTAACCTATAGAGAATAAGAAACATGAATTAATATAGCAAATGCACCCCGTATTATGCCAATTTTAACCATTGAAACCATAAAATGATGATAATAAATAGAATTGACTTAAATCCTAATTTAGTCATACCTGAAGCTTGTGGAGGGAGCTGCATGGTGCAAAAGACACTAAAAAGTAGCAAAACATATAGTAATATGTGCAGTATTGGACCCAAAAATAGTGACAAAATGGGGACCAACATTCTCCCAAACCGAAAGAATACCAGGTCCCACTGGTGCAAAGTAAAATATATCATGAGGAAGGAGGCAGAGCTGCATCAGCAACTGCCTCCAACTTGGATGGAACAAATTGCTTGTACTTCAACTTCCTCTCTTGTGCTTTCAAAAGAGCATGCCTTGCTTGTCGATATCTCTGAGATATACTAACAATTTTATGTAGATCCTCCATATTCTTAATTTGTAACCACATTTCTTTGTTTTCTTCACGAAGCTCTGAAATTAACTTTACATGTGCTTCATTTTGCTTCGTCGATTGAGTTAACTCAGAAGTTAACTGCTCTAAGGTGGGTTGTGATTGCATCAATGGTTCTGGGGATGGGTTAAAATCCCATGGAGGACTTATTTCTTTTGAAGGAGGGTCCAAATCGACAATCGGAAGGGGGTCTTCAAATGTAGGGATATCCATTTGATCGGTGTCCTTGAGCAATTCAGCAGAGAGGCTAGCTAGTGCTAAGAGGGATGAGTTGGGATTGATTTCCTCTACCTTGGCCTGATCATTTGGATGGTCAGTCTGCTCATCAAGCTGAACCATGGTCTAAGTACTGGGCCAAAGCCTACGCTGGATGCTTTTAGCCTTTTGTCTTCTAGTATGAGGTCGTGAAAAAGGCACAAACTTAGCAAACACAGGACTAGCAGGGGTTTCTTGCACAGGTGAATTAGGTTCTAAGACTGTTGAAATATTGTAACTTCGAATAATATTCTATATGTATCTTTTTGTGGTCCCCGATGGTCCTATCAGGAGAACCACTTGTATTAATTTGTACCCTGATGCTCCTAATCGGAAGAACTAATAAGAGTCATGAGGTAGTCCCCTCTAATTGTAAAGGTGGGTCATTAGCACCCCAGTTTGGTTACTTGAGCCTACATGTGTAACTCGATCCTACATGACTTAACTTGAGCCTACATGTCGAATGAGTTATCTTAAGTGAACAGATGAATATAAATAGAGGTGTAGTGCTCCTCATTTGCAACACACACTCTCACTTGTGTAGCGCATTAGTGGAGAAGAGAAGAGCAGCAGGAGAAGGAGGAGGATCAGGCTGTGATCTCCTTGCTGGTTTTATCTTTTACCTTTTTGGGCATCTATATTGAGGAAGCTTTTGCTGGGTTTTTCCCTTTAGATTTTTCCCAGGATAAATATGTGTTGTTCTTGTGATGCTATTTCTTTCAGTGATCCTATTTATATTCTTTTGTTATGAAAATGAAATGATATACTAATGTCTTAGCTAAGCATATGAAAATTTTAACATGGTATCAGAGCTAACCTAAACAGGACAGCTTTCACAAGGTGAAATAACTCCCTCTCTCTCCCTGAAAGAAATTAGGGTTTTCAGGAAAACTTTTGAGTCTCGAAAAAATGATTGCATGGAAATTTGTGCCCTCCCAAAGCGCATATTTTGAGCCTGGAATCATATTTTTTGGATGTGTGAGTCTCTGGAAAAGTCAAACCCTAGTTTGACAGCTAACCCAGAAAACTGCTAAACCAAAAAACTGCAGAAGCTGAATCTTGCAAGTCTGATTTGAAAGGGGAAGAATTGAAATCTCTAGAATCCAAGCACACTAGTCAACTCACCTCGTTCAAGCTCATCTCCTGGTAAGTTCAGTTTCTCATTCTGCAAAATTTCAAATTTTTGTGATTTTCTGACAAGATGGCCCCAAGCACTAAGCTTGAGGACAAGCAAGAAGGCATAGAAAATTTCTGAGCATGGAAATATAGGATTGGTCTCATTCTCCAAGAGAATGATCTTGATAAGTATGTCAAAGAAGAAGTTTCGGAACCTGAAGAAGCTGAAGCCAAGAAGAAGCACATAAAGGATATGATTAGAGCACAAAGGATTATTGCTGACTCCATCAAAGATCATTTGATCCCTCAAGTGTCTTCCAAGAAGACCCCAAAAGAAATGTTTGATGCCCTATCTAGAATGTATGAAGGAAGGAACATTAACAGGAAGATGAATCTAAGAGCTCAACTGAAGAGCACCAAGATGAGTCATGGAGAATCCATCCAAGATTACTTCACAAGGGTCTCTCAGATCAAAGAGAAACTAGAAGCTATTGGAGACAAGCTTGATGAAGATGAACTGGTTATGACTGCTCTCAATGGTATCACTAGACCCTAGGATTCCTTCATCCAAATGATGTGTTCCAGAAAATAAAGCATGAAGTTTGATGTGGTATGGGGAGACTGTATTCAAGAAGAGATAAGAATGGCAAATAGAGAAGCCTTATTAAAAGAAGATGATCAAGCCCCAGCCACTCACACCAAGAAAAGAAGAGGTAAATCAAAATTCAAAAGAAGAAATTTTGAGTCTCAACCTCCTAGAAGAATCCAAAGGGTAAGAGAAACTCCTCCAAGTAGAGACTACTCTAATTTTCAATGTTTTCATTGTAACAAGATAGGACACATTGCCCAAAATTGTCCTATAAAGAAGCAAGAGTATCAAAGGAGGATCAACAACAACAAAAGATATCATGCTCATCTGGCGGAAGATGAAGATGAAGAAGAAGAAGAAGAAGGACCTCCAAGAAAGCAAAATAAGAGAAGAAGATGCAAAAGAGTATGTACTATTCTCTGCACTCTCTGGGGTGGTCACACCTGGAGAAGATACTTGGCTTATTGATAGTGGTGCTTCAAAGCACATGACGGGACAAAAGAGAACTCTGTCCAAACTTGAAGAAAGAACATCTCCTCAAAAAGTATCCCTAGGAGATGACTATCAATATCCGATCAAAGAAGTTGGTGAAGCAAGCTACAAGTTTGATTCAGGTAATCCTCTAAAGATGAAAGATGTATTGTATGTACCTAGTTTAAATAAGAAATTACTTTCTATCTCAGCTTTAGATAAGAAAGGATTCAGAGTGGCTTTCATAGATGGCCAAGTAATCATGTGGCCCAAAGGAAAGAATATTGAATACGCAATCATCATTGGTGAAGAAGAAGGAGGCTTGTATAAACTCAAGGGGCATTCAGAAACAACCCTTGTTCATGAGTCCACTAACTCTAGTGAACTATGGCATAGAAGGCTTTCCCACATTAATTACAAAGCTCTACCTCATGTAAATAAGGTAGTGATGAGATTACTAGATATGAAGATCAAGCATGAAGGCATTTGCAAAGGGTGTGCGAAGGGAAAGAACATCAAGAATCCATTTCTGAAAAGTGAAACTAAAACAAAAGGTACATTGGAATTGATTCATTCAGATGTTTGTGGTCCAATGTCTTCCACATCCTTAAGTGGCTTTGAATATTATATCACATTTATTGATGATTTTTCAAGAAAGACTTGGATATACTTCTTGAAAACAAAGAGTGAATTGTTTGAAAAATTCAAGGAGTTCAAAGCCTTGATAGAGAATCTTTCAGACAAGAAAATAAAGACACTTCATTCAGACAATGGAGGAGAATATACCTCAAAAGAGTTTGAGGCCTTTTGCAAAGATGCCGGAATCAAGAGGGAACTAACTACTCCCTACAATCTTCAACAGAATGGGGTTGTGAAAAGAAAGAATAGAACCATCATGGAGGCAGTGAAGACAATGATATATGATCAAGATCTTCCAATGCATCTATGGCAGAAGCAGAAAGAACTGCTGTATATGTATAGAATAGAATATCTCATAGTGCTCTTGGGTTCAAGACTCCAGAAGAGATGTTCACAGGAAAGAATCCTGAGGTAAGTCACCTCAAGATATTTGGTTGTCCAGTATATATTCATATACCAAAAGAGAAAATAACCAAGTTAGACCCTTCTGGAAAGAAGGGGATATTTGTTGGATATTGTGAAGTATCCAAAGCATTCAAAATTTACATTCCTCGATTCCATCACATGGAAATCAGTTGAGATGTGACATTCGATGAAGAGGCAGCCCTCAAGAGATCTAGGAAGTGCCAACATGAAGAAGTGAATGAAGAAGAGACACCTCCCAAAAATAAAGAAACTACATGTCTCCCTGAAGATGAAGCTCCTGAAGAACATGACATGACAGAACCTTAAGAACCTCCTGTTATGGATATCTTAAGAAAGAGAAATCCTTCTTAGACAAGAGAAATTATACGAGAGGCAGAAATATATGGAGCTCCTGAAGGCTCCATAAGGGAAAGGAAGAAACCTAATACTTTTACCAACTACGTAGAGTTGATGTGTGATCTCGTAGATCAAGAACCTACAAACTACGAAGAAGCCATACAAAAGAAGGAATGGGTAGAAGCAATGACTGAAGAATACCAATCAATAATGAAGAATGATGTATGGAATATAGTTCCCAAACCAGAAGGAAAGAGTATAGTATCCTCCAAATGGATATACAAAATAAAGCATGCAGCTGACGAAAGTATTGAGAAATATAAAGAAAGATTTGTGGCCAAAGGATTCTCTCAGAAAGAGGGAATTGATTATGAAGAGACATTTGCCCCAGTAGCACGGTATGCTTCGATTAGAGCTATCATGGAACTTGCATCCATGATGAAGTGGGACTTATACCAGATGGATGTGAAGACAGCCTTCCTGAATGGTGTGATTGAAGAAGAAGTATACATAGAGAAGCCACAAGGGTTTGAAGTTGAAGATAGACATACTCCCGTATGCAAGTTGAAGAAGGACCTTTATGGCCTATAACAAGCTCCTCGAGCTTGGTATGGAAGGATAGATAGTTTCCTGTCAAACATGGGCTTTACCAAGAGTAAAGCTGATCCCAACCTTTACCTCAATATTGTAGAATATGAACCTGTCATCCTACTACTATATGTGGATGACTTGTTCTTAACAGGAAATGAGAAATAGATTATGGAAAGCAAGAAGAAACTAGTAGAAGAATTTGAGATGAAAGACCTTGGGTTAATGCATTATTTCCTAGGTCTGGAAGTATGGCAAAGTTCAGAAGGAATCTTTCTCAACCAAGGAAAGTATGCAGTAGAGATATTGAAAAGATTCAATATGTTGGAATGCAAAGCCATGGCTACTCCCATGGATTCCAACTTGAAGTTGTTAGACAATGACTCATCAAAGTTAGTGGATGTAACTCATTATAGATAGATCATTGGATCATTAATGTACTTAACAAATACCAGACCAGAGAATTGTTTTGTTGTGAACACCTTAAGTGAATATCTAGTTCAACCTATAAGGGTTCACTTGGTAGCTGCAAAACATGTGATGAGATATCTGAAAGGGACTATAGATTTTGGTCTATACTATGATGGTAGCCATGAGTATATATTCTATGGCTATATAGATGCAGATTGGGATGGAAGTATCTTAGATATAAAAATCACATCAGGTGGGTGTTATAGTTTAGGCTCTGCTATGCTTTCATGGTTTAGCAAAAAACAGTCCTGTGTTGCTCTAAGCACAGCCGAAGCAGAATACATAGCGGCTTGCTCTGCAAGTTCTGAAGCCATATGGCTTCAGAAGCTGATGTTAGGATTATTCAACCTAGAATTGGATACTACCGTGATTTTATGTGACAATCAAAGTTGTATAAAGATGACAGAGAACCCAGTATTCCATGACAGATCGAAGCACATAGAAATTGGGTATTTCTACATTCGAGATATGATGCAGAAGGGAGCCATAAAGCTCCAGTATGTGAGTACTGATAAACAAGTTGCTGATGTGCTGACAAAGCCTATGTCTTGATTAAAGTTCGAACACTTTCAAGATAAGCTTGGTGTGGTTCAGAAAGACCTTCCCCGAAAGGGGGAGTAGTGATGTTGCAGTGGGATTGTATCATCCCTGGGCACTTTCCCTAAAGAGATCCGGTGATTGTATTGTCCCGAAAATTATGTCTAGAATGGATCCGATGACTTCGATCATCAAGAATGTGGTGGGATTGTATCATCTATGAACCTCGGTTCAGAATGGATCCATTGATTGTATCATCCCAGGACTTATGTCTAGAATGGATCTGGTGACTTCGGTCATCAAGAATGTGGTGGGATTGTATCATCCATGAACCTCGATTCATAATGGATCCAGTGATTGTATCATCCTGGGACTTATGTCTAGAATGGATTCGGTGACTTTGGTCATCGAGAATGTGGTGGGATTGTATCATCCGTGAACCTCGGTTCAGAATGGATCCAGTGATTGTATCATTCTGGGACTTATGTCTAGAATGGATCTGGTGACTTCGGTCATTGAGAATGTGGTGGGAATGTATCATTCATGAACCTCGGTTCAGAATGGATCTGGTGATTGTATCATCCTGGGACTTATGTCTAGAATGGATCCGGTGAATTCGGTCATTGAGAATGTGGTGGGATTGTATCATCCATGAACCTCAGTTTAGAATGGATCCAGTGATTGTATCATCCCAAGATATATTTCTAGAATGGATCCGGTGACTTCGGTCATCGAGAAGGTGGTAGGATTGTATCATCCATGAACCTCGGTTCAGAATGGATCCAGTGACTTCGGTCATCGAGATGGTGGTAGGATTGTATCATCCTTGAACTTCATTTCAGAATGGATCCGGTGACTTCAGTACTTGAGAACGTGGTAGGATTGTATCATCCCTGGACTGTAATTCCAAAAGAGATCCAAAGAATTCTTTGTCTTTGTACTGTGATTTGCAGGTTGTTGCTGATGATGATGAGGTTTCTGATTGAAAGATCAGAGTGTGATGATGATGATGTTTTGATGATGATGATGTTGTTGATCAAAAGGTCAAAGTGCTGAAGATGATGTTGCTGATCGAAAGGTCAAAGTGCTAAAGATGATGCTGCTGATCGAAAGGTCAAAGTGCTGAAGATGATGTTGCTGATCGAAAGGTCAAAGTGTTGAAGATGATGTTGCTGATCAAAAGGTCAAAGCGCTGAAAATGATGTTGCTTATCGAAAGGTCAAGGTGCTGAAGATGATGTTGCTGATCGAAAGGTCAAAGTGCTGAAGAAGATATTACTGATCGAAAGCTCAAAGTGTTGAATATGATGTTGCTGATCGAAAGGTCAAAGTGTTGAAGATGTTGCTGATCGAAGCAGTCAAAGTATTAATGATGATGAAGACTGAATATTGAAGATCAAGACTACATAATGTCAAAAATCTTGCAATGATTTATAGATGTGTTACCCTGATGATGTTGATGATGTCATATCTCTCTCTCTCCTATTATTGTTGTTGTTGATGTTGTTTTAGAATACCCTTCTTGTTAAGGGGGAGTGTTGAAATATTGTAACTTCGAAGAATATTCTATATGTATCTTTTTGTGGTCCCCGATGGTCCTATCGGGAGAACCACTTGTATTACTTTTTATCTCGATGCTCCTAATCGGAAGAACTAATAAGAGTCATGAGGTAGTCCCCTCTAATTGTAAAGGTGGGTCATTAGCACCCCAGTGTGGTTACTTGAGCCAACATGTGTAACTCACGCCTACATGAATTAACTCGAGCCTACATGTCGAATGAGTTATCTTAAGTGAATAGATGAATATAAATAGAGGTGTAGGCTCCTCATTTGCAACACACACTCTCACTTGTGTAGCGCATTAGTGGAGAAGAGAAGAGTAACAGGAGAAGGAGGAGGATCAAGCTTTGATCTCCTTGTTGGTTTTATCTTTTACCTTTTTGGGAATCTATATTGAGGAAGATTTTGCTGGGTTTTTCCCTTTAGGGTTTTCCCAGGATAAATATGTTTTGTTCTTGTGATGTTGTTTCTTTCAGTGATCCTGTTTATATGCTTTTTTTATGAAAATGAAATGATATACTGATGTTTTAGCTAATCATATGAAAATTTTAACAAAGACACCCTCATCAAGGTGGACAACATTAGGGTTTTCTTTTGCTATGGGTGAGGTTTGTCTAGACTCGGGATGAAAATGTCGAGACCGTTTACGAATACTGAGGTGGGGATTGAGTACTTTGTAAATAAATGTTTCCCAAGACTGGCTTCAGTATTTAAGTTGATCCAAGATTAACAGTTTGATTATACTATGATGGTATAAACTACTCTTTTGATGCACGGTATTCCTTCTGACCAAATTCGACATTTTTTCTAAGCTATGGTGAAAAAAGAAAGGGAAATTCAAGCATCTATTATAAACAAAGTGGGCTAATAACCGAAGGTGACAAGACTTAAAAATGCTAAATTTACCTTCACAGGTAACTAAGTGAATGATGACTATCAACGGCTTGATATACTCTGGTTTTATCTAGCTATGATGGTAGCCTTTCACATCTGTTACATACCGGAACTCAGGCTTTAGCATGAAATGGTGTGATTCTCACGGAACGAACCAATATTTATGCCACCGTTCACCCTCTTGGGGAATCTTGGTGGTGTGGGAAATCGATTCTTCAGTGACTTGAGAAGAAAGGTGACCTACTCTGGTCGTCCTTCCATCAAAATCCATTGTGAACAGCAATGAGATCTCTTCATTGTAAACTTGCAGCGAATGTAGGAATGGGGTCTAGCTGGCTCAAAAAAACACTTCCCTACACTCCCTAATTTCTGTCATTTGAAATAGATCCTGATAACTCTCAGGCTCAAATTTGTTTAGCATGATGGAAATAGAGGAAGGAATACAGGGTTTTCAGGAAAGGTGGCTAAAATGCTCTCAGAATAATAACGGTTAGTGATGGTGATGGAATTGAGAAAGGTCCTTACAGTCCTAGTTTTAAAGCATGCCGCATTCAACCTGCCAAACAATCATGCAACCAGCTCAGCATGCCTAAATGATCGTTCCATTATGATGAATTTTTGTAGTGTGTGTCATCTAAAGCATGTGATTGAACGAGTTTCTAATTTTTAGTTGGTTCAACCATGTCCAAATCGAGATTTGGACAGGTTGAACGTGTAACTTAATGCAAATGAATAACCAAACTTATAACCATAACCTTAGTTCAACGAGGATGGCGGCTTATCTGATAGCTTATGCATGCGAACATAAAAGGAGAATGATGAAGATGGCAGGGTCATGATGACCAAAAGGTACTTGATGGTTATTCGAAGGTCGTATCATATCCATATAGGAATGAAATAAGATCATATTAGATTTAATTCGTACAATCATTAATCGGCATTAGTCATAATATCATATAGATGTGACCCTAATGGCATGACTTGGATTTTTACCCAATTAAATTAATCTAACACTTAATCAAAAGTATGAAAATATCATAAAAATTTTATCCATTTCACCATTCTCCCTCTTATTCACACTGACATTTGACCCTTCATATGATGCTTCATATAGATCTTTATATGAAATTATTCTTTTAACATTATTGGTTATTAATCCACAACTTTAAGGCCAACTTCGCTATCTGCATTATCCTGCAAACACTTTATCATTTGGCAATAAGTCTTTTATAAGTAAAAATGAAGACAGACAATCAACTAATCCTCCCCCAAACCAAAGATATGGCATGTTCTCAATCCATACAAGAAAACTATGTAATTTGCAAAAGAATTAAGAAATCTAAGTCATGTTGCTGTAAGTTTATGAAAGAGAAAAAGACTAACTAATAAAGGGAAAGGATTCAAATAGATATATTAAAAAAGCAGTGCTCAAATGTATAGAGATATAAATGGATAATTGATGATGTGATGCATAGTACCATAGGGAAAACTAGTCACCCTTGCCTTGTTGTAGAGATATCTTGTCATCTCAAAAATTCTTTGAACTCACCTTCGAATTTGTGGAAATTTTTAGCTATGGGTGCCATTTCTAGGATAATCATATCCTAGATATTGATGAAAATAAGACTGTCGGATCCAAGGTCATCTTACAGTTATTCTGTAATGACATCATAAGTAATAGGCCTATGTAGACGTGTTTTGATATATATTATTGTTCTTTAAAATCATGTGCCTAGTGGTGCATTAACCAAATTTCTTTACCTGATATTGCCCCGTTGCCAGCAGGCCTGTTCAGTACCTTGGTGGGTTTATCTTGGTACCATGCAAGCATACCCCACTTCCAGCAAGCCTATTTTGTACCCTGATGGGTTTACTTGCATTTATCAAACTTCTTTGTAAGTTATTACTTAGCATTTCCCCGCTACCAGCAGGCCTGTTCAATACCCCAGCGGGTTTTCCTTGTATAAAAATTTTGAATATAGGAAGTCGATTGGTACTAGAGCATGCTAAGCCCTGCTAAACACATGAGTTAAATTTTTTTTTACAAAATGGCCTTAACTATATATTGTTCAGGTACAAAGGGTACTCCCAAAATACCGAACACCTAGAGAAACCACTTCACACAAACAGATCATAGATCAATACACCGATGTTTGTCACATGGTTAAAACCCTCGAGAGGGAAATAGTCCACAGCCCTAGCCAAATAGCTAATTTTAGCAATTTATGATCTTCTCATAATCGATCAACTAGCCAAGGACCCTCCATGCTCTTTAAATAGAGATCATGGACCAATCAGGTGTTAAGCAACTGATCAATGGTAGGTATGATCTAAGAGAAGTTGAACTGTCAGATCACTTTATGTCTAGAACATATCATGACCATCAGATTAGATTATTTACAAATGCATACTAAAGAAACACACTTTACCTAACGGATATATTACACAAGTTGATCCTAACTAACTCCTAAGTGTCTAAATATCCTAACATCCCCCCTTAAGAACAACTTGGGATAAGATTGAAGGATTTACAAAAGTGACACTATTAGGATAAGGAAGGAGGCATTAGAGCCTATCCCCCCTTAAGGACAGATTCCTGAACTCCTAACATAGATTGAAGTTTAGAAAACTTCACTTCTGTAAGAGACTTGCTGAAGATGTCTGCAACTTGATCATGTGTAGGGCAATAGAGCATTTCAAGAACACGATCATGAACAAGATTTCTGATGAAGTGCATGTGTATCTCAATGTGTCTTCTGCATTGATGTAGAACTGGATCTTTGGAAATCTTGATGGAACTTTGATTGTCACACCAAAGTGGAGTACGTTACTGTTGTTGGAATCCAAACTCTGAAAGGATCTGTCGAAGCCATAAAGCTTCCTAACTGGCATTAACTATGGCTTGATATTCTGCTTCTATTGAAGAAAGAGCAAGAGCTTGTTGTTTCTTACAAGCTCAAGTGACAGGTCCAGATCCTAGACTGAAAACAAAACCTACAGTAGACTTTTTATCATTAGGATCATTGACCCAATCTAAATCAGTGAAACCAACCAACAAAGGTTTCCCCCCTATATTGTAATGAATACCAAACTCAATTGTACCTCGAATATATTGAAGTATTATTTTTGCTACTTTCCAGTGACTTTCATGAGGTGTTTACATATAATGGGCAACATGACCAACGATAAAGGAAAGTTCAGGACAAAAATGAGTCAAGTATAAGAGACTACCAACAAGCTGATAATACAAAGTGGCATCTACTTCAAGGGAAGTACAAGTGGTAGAAAGTTTGACTCCAAACTATAAGGGAGAAGGGGCTGGTTTACAATCTCCCATGTGAAAGTGACGAGAAGGTCACAAGAATACTTATACTGGGAAAGAAAGATTCCTTCTTTGTTTTTCAAGACTTGGAGACCAAGAAATAATGCAAATTTCCTAACTCTGACATTTTGAAATTTTGTTTAAGACTGGATTTCACATGGGTTAAAAGTTTAGGGTCACTACCAGTAAGGATAAGATCATCAACATAAAGAACAAGTATGATGAGACAGTTTCCTACTTTCTTGGTATAAACATTGGTGTCAGAATGGCATCTAGAAAAACCAGTGTTAAGGAGAAAGCTATCCATTTTGGCATACCAAGATCTGGGAGTTTGCATAAGGCCATGTAAGGATTTCTTAAGGAGATAGACAAGGATATAGTTATCTTGAACATATCTAGGAGGTTGTTCCATGTAAATTTCCTCCTGTAAATCACCATGTAAAAAGGTAGACTTGATATCCATTTGATGGACTTCCCAGTTATGTAAGGCTGCAAGGGAAAAAACAAGGCCAATGGAGTTTATTTTTGCGACAAGAGCAAAGGTTTCATTGTAGTCAATCCCCTCAACTTGGGAAAAACCTTTTGCAACTAAACTTGCTTAAGTCTTTCAACAATTCCATCTGATGCATACTTAGTTCTGTAGACCCATTTACATCTGACAATTTTTCTTCCTTTTGGAAGAGGAACAAGATCCCAAGTATCGTTCGTCATTAAGGAATGATATTATTCATCCATAGTTTCATCCCAATCTGGATTTCCTGAAGCTTCTGCAAAAAATTTTGGACCATGATTCTTGAAAACTTGAGCCAAAAGAGAAGAGTCTCACTGAAAATGAGAACATGTTCGACGTTGATCTCTAGGATCACCAGCAAGATCACCAACTTCTTCACACGTTGAATGGACCCATCGAGGAAGCATTGGTACTGGTGCAACTGGAGGAACATGAGCAGGAGGAGGTGGATTTTCATCCTCATTGTCATCATCAGAAACTGGAGTTGGAAACCTGTCAAGGAAGTTGGAAGAATAAGAAGAAGAAGGCACAATCGCTAAATCAAGCTTGCAGGCCAAAGATGGCACACCTGTGAAGTTAGGCTCATAGGCCAAGAGATTTTCATCAAATTTAACATCTCTTATAATGATTATATCATGAGAATGTGGCTGAAGAAGTCTATAACCTTTTACATCTTCAGAATATCCAACAAATATGCACTTTTCACTTTTAGGCTACAATGCTTTCCATTTTACATACAGAATGTGAGCCCATGCTTCACAACCAAACACACAGAAGTGACTTACATCTGGTTTAATTTAATCCATGCTTATTCCAGTGTTATACCTTGTAAAACTTTAGTTGATGTGTGATTGACTATGTAATTTGCACAATTTATGGCCTCGGCCCATTATTGAAGACTTAGTCCCTTAGATTGGATCATATAATTAGTCATTTGTTTTAAAGTGTGGTTCTTCCATTCAGCTACACCATTTTGTTGTGGTGTATATGGAACAGTGTGTTGTTGTTGGATTCCTTGTTTAGTGCAAAAAGTAGTGAACTTTTTGTTAACATATTCTCCTCCATTGTCAGATCTTAACTTAATAATTTGATGACCAGATTGTTTTTCAACAAGGGCCTTGTAGGCCAAGAACATGTTAAATACTTTGCTCTTAAGTTTTAGGAAGTAAACCCAAGTGCATCTAGAGCAGTCATCAATGAATGTTAAGAAATATTTGGAACCAGAAAAAGAAACAGATGGAAGAGGACCACACAAGTCACTATGCACAAGCTCCAAAGGAACCAAGGCGTGCTAAGAGACACATTTGTCAAAACTATCCCGATGATGTTTTTTGAGTACACAACCGGAACAAACACCATCCTTGCAAAATACCATCAGAAGACCAGTCACCATATTGTCTTTACATAGTTGTTGCAATGAGCAATAATTTAAGTGACCAAATTGCTCATGCCAAATTTTGCTCAAGTTATCACTATGAGCAACAAAAACTGAAGGAAAAGGTGATGACCCAAAGTTGTTAAATTTGTACAACCTGGTAATATCATCAACAGCTCCAGTAGCAAGGACATTTTGAGGATTTTAAAAATCCTTGATTACAACTTGGTGAGGTGTAAACGTCACAATTTACCTTCACCTAAATGAGTAATTTGATAGAGTGATAACAGATTGCAAGAAATTTTTGGAACACATAGTACATCACTGAAATGACCATTTTCTACTAGAACTGTTCCAAATCCTACAACATTTAGAGATCTATCATCATGAACAAATATTTGTTTGGTGTTACATTCATGCAAAGTAGAAAAGATGGCTTGATCCTTAGCCATATGATAAGAGGCTCCAGAATCAATGAGCCATTCATTCGAAGTAGAAGAAGAAGATGCAGTATAAGAGTAACCTGAAGCACAAAGTGCATGGCCATGAGAGGTAGATTCTAAAGACAAATCTAGGCTGATGTGGTGCTTCTTCATTATTGCTTCCAAGGCTACCATCTTCTTGAAACACATAAATTCATCATGATTATCTTTCCCACAAATATTGCAATGACGCTCAGTATTCTTTCCTTTTGGCTTGGATCCTTTGTCATTTTTTAAAGAAGGAGCTAACTGAGAGGGTTTGGGACCCTTGTTTGGCTTATTATTGAGAAAATTATGTTTCTTGGGAGGCTTGGACTTTTTTTTCTATTGGGACAATAAGGATTTCCCAGATGTATCTGCATTGTTAATTATTCCAAGTTGAATGAGATTATATTGCTCTCTAATTAGCGAATCACAAAAGGATTCAAGAGTAGTCTCTTGATAGCTAGTTGCATTCAAGGATTCTTTCATGGAGTAAAATGTAGATACAAAAATAGAATATGCAGGTCCAAGTTTGGAAAGAATATGATAAATACATTGTTTGTCTTCTTTCTTAATCTTGCATTCTTCACATAAGATTCTAAGAGTTTTATACTTTGATAAGTAATCTTGAATGCATGAAAAATCACTTGGATTCAAAGAAATCAACTCATTCTCAAGTTGATGACCTTGAATTTCATTGTGTTTACCAAACAAAGAGGGCCAACGTTTTCCAAGCTTTATCAAGTTCATCAATTCCAGATATATGGAATCGCAAATCAATAGATATTAACATCCCAATCAATCCACGAGCTTCATCACATCTGTTTTCCCATTTTATTTTCTTATCATCATCAATGGGTTCTATTTCTTTCCCTGAGATAATTCTGAAAAGTCCCCTACTTCGTAGAACATCTTCTATATGATATTTCGATGAGAAATAGTTAGAACTAGTAAGTAGAATATCAAAATTGGTGGTTATACTATAAAATAATGGCTGAAAAAACAAAAACTAACTGTTTGGATGCAAAGAGCTCAAAAAATTAGGCCGTTTCAAAAAAAATGGCACTGAAAACTGATTCTAGATGATGAATTTATGCTTGATCAAAGAAAATGTTGATGATGTCCCCAATAGTGACATGGTAGATATTAACTTAACCAGCTAAAAAACATAACCCCCTTCTTCCCAAGATGAATCTTTGACAATCACTTATAAGAAAGTTGTTTTTTAAGTGAATCACTTTTGTAAAATAAGTGATGTTCACTTTTACAATAATGTTACTTTTAAATAGTGCGGCAATAAATTAAAAGACTTAAGTGACTCACTTTTTATTTTATTTTATTTAAGTGAGATGCACTTTTACAATAAAGTAACTTGAAAATAGAAATTGCATGCACTAAAAAGTAACTTAATAAGACTTGAACTCAAGATCTATTAAGGAATAAAGCAACTTTGAACCAAGTGAGCTAAGTTTAAAAGCTATGTAAAAGAATGGAAAGAGGAAGGGTTTTTTTTAATGTTTTTACTCTTCTCTCTCGTTCTCCATGCTTGTCTTTTTTTCCTGCAAATCATAAAAAACACGAAAAAACAAAAACAAAAACAAAACTTTTCGATGCTATGGGTGGGGTTATATCTTGGTTATCTCACCCGTAAAGTCTATGTTTTCAAATTTTCTCATTGTTTCTGATTCACCGTGATTGCACAAGGTGTACGACAAAGAGCATACGTAGCTGAGAAGACAAGAAAAAAAAACTTTCCCTTTCTGTTTCTGATTCACCGCGATCGTGCAAGGTGCACGACAAAGAGCATACACAGCTAGGGAAGGCAACAGTTCGAGACTAAAAAAATAAATACCTAATAATAAAACTAATAAAATATGAGAGATTTAAAAAAATTAAAGCAAATTTGTCACTGTAACATTATACCTTCAGATTTGCCAAAATTGGTGTTTCTGGATCAAACGAAAATGGTTTTCAATGAAAAAAAAACTATTTCTCAATGGAAACAACATTCTGGATACAATGGAATAACTTCCATAGGCCAAAAATACATAAAAAATCTAGAACCAGAATCCCTTTCAAAGTTTCAGCAACAGCAGTTTCAGATCTTGATCAAAACCAGAAGCGGCTCTTCATAAATGCTCTGATACCATGTTTGGGTACACATGGTACTCCCAAAAGACTGAACACCTGAAGAAACCACTTCACAGAAATAGATCACAGATCATTACACCGATGTTTGTCACATGGTTAAAATCCTCGAGAGGGAAACAGTCCACGACCCCAGCCAAATAGCTTCTTGGAGCAATTTATTATGCAAAATAAATCAATTTACATATGAGCTTCTCATATGCGATCAACTAGCCAAGGACCCTCCATGCTCTTTAAATAGAGATCATGGACCAATCGGTTGTTAAGCCATAGATCAATGGTAGGTATGATCTAAGATAAATTGAACCGTCGGATCACTTTATGTCTAGAACATATCATGACCATTGAATTAGAATATTTACAAATGCATACTAATGCATACTAAAGAAACACACTTTAGCTAACGGATATATTACACATGTTGATATTAACTAACTCCTAAGTGTCTAAATATCCTAACATATATCATGTCAAAAGATAATAACTTAAAGGTGTCCCTGGGCCTTTCAGTCTATTTTACAAAAGGTAGTGTTCCCCACAAGCAGTAATTCCACTTACCCTCTAGTGCCCTCAAAGATAGTTAAGAGTGAAGTTTTGATAACAAGTGTAGATGAGCTAGTAGTCCCTAGGTATGAAAATGTTGAAGATCATGATAATTAAAATAGATATTTTGAGCAACTGTTCAAATAATTAGAATCTGAATCAAAACACTTAGCATAACAAAATCATAAAATAATTGGTTTGAAAGCGATATACAAGAAAGGCTTCAAGGTCTTATTAGAGCTCTTTACCTCATAAGTTGTTCAAAGAAATAGATTCTTCTTCAAAGCCATGTATTATATGATTCATTTTATTCTTGAAAATATAGAAAAGAGTCCTCTGGAAAGAAGTTATTAAGGTGACTCTTTATTTATTCAAAGAGATATACACATATTTACATATATTAAAGTAATGATTACCCATAATATTTTTTAAGATTAGGAGGAAGAGTTTTTTGGAGGGAGTAGTCCAATAATTAACTCTATCTTGATAGGATCCATCTTGATTTTCTAGGGCAAAACATGATGCCCCATGCAAATATATCATGAAGGAAATAATTAATGAACATTCCTATCAGGGCTGTTTAGTTTTACATTCTGGGAAGACATTGCTTCTTGCTTCTCATTCTTCTTCCTGGTTTTTATGTAGGTTTGATTTCTAGAGTGAGTGTGCCTAGAAGGTTTCTTTTGAGGTGAGAATGGAGCATCCCATCGTTCTTTCTTAGAAGAGAACTTCCTCTAATCACTCATTCTTTTATTGGTTCTTATAGGAGTAGGGAATGCTACTATGGACATGTCAATTTGAGGGGTTACTATCACCAAAGAGGACTCCCACCTAGGTAAGTTCATATTCCTTACTTCAAAAGTTATATTATCGGACTTTGTTACTTAGTGGAAGGTTAATAGGTTCCCTAGTTACTCTTTTAAATTTGATAAAAAATAGGGCCCTCAAGTCCTTTTGCCAGGATCTCTTTTCTTTCTATAATTTCCCCCCTTGTAAGAATCTCTTTATGGGTCTAGCAAAACTACTTCCTATAAGTGTGTTTTTTTTTCAATGCCTATTCAGTGAGTTGGGGTTTTTATGTTTCCTATAATTTTTTTATAAAAACTCAACAAACTTTTTCTATCCTATGCTACTATTATTACTGGATTTGGGGGCACCTGTTATAACAGATGCACAGGTTCTTACCTCTTGCCTTACTGCTCCCCCGCTACCAGCCTATTCTACCTTACGAAACAACTCCCCGACAACGGCGCCAAAAATGTTCGACAAAATATTGTCTTGAATAATTTACCTAATATTTAATTGTCAACCAGGGCTAGTAGGCTTAGAGTTGCTACAAAATATATGCAACGGTAGAGCGTGTCATGGTAATAAGCTAAATATATTAAGTTGAACTTCTAAGGACCTAATTGAGTTAATGAAAACAAAAGTGACATCAAACTATTTATAAATGTTTGGATATAAACAGTGCTATGACAATAAACTATTATTATCTAGAGAGATTTATTTTTACTTTGAGAAAATGACTATATTAAGAAGAATTTACAATGACCAAATAGAAACTATACATACACTAATTAAATTATCTGAATTCCACTCTCCTTGATTATTTTGAGGGTAGGCATTTACTGTAATAGGAACTGGGGCAGGAGGGGTATCAAAATGGCTCTCAAAAGAAGTATAAAAGCTAAATGGAATTAAGTCTAGTTTGATTTCTACAAAAATGTGCAAACTAAGAAATGTCCAGTTACAGGAAATAGTAAACATGATTGTTTATATACAAGTGACTCCTATTTACAAAGTACTATATAAGGATAGACATAGTGTATAAACAAACAGAAAACTCACAAGGATGATTTGAGTTCTATCTTATAGATCCTTTTCACAATTGTATAATTTAAAAGAACAAATTATAAACACCTAATCCATTAATGCATGTAATTTAAAACTAAAGGAACAACTTGAATTAAAGGTTTAATTACATATTAATAAGATGAGTTAATTTACATAATATCATTCCTATACATAAGATAAAAAAAATTTAACAAGAAGTCTCAAACAATCTTATCTAAAGGTCTTGAAAATAAAATAGAAGCATTATCTAACCATTACTATTCAGATAGATTTGGAAAACTAGATATATAAACTTTGAAACGAATTAAGAACATAGACGACTGAATGAGCAACTGTATAACAGGTGGAAATGGAGGTCTAGATAAAAGGTGGAATAGATTGTCTGTATGACAGCCTGTTTAACAAAAATGTTAAAACTTTAAAGAGACAGTAAATTTAAATGTTTTATTGAAGAGAAGCTACCCCATGCATGTACTATTGTAATGAAAAATAGGAAGTAAACCTACTTTAATAACTGAATTCCATAGTAATACAACCTAAACTAATTTCATAATTCAAAACAAACTATTCTTAAGTAGATTTATGATAGAAATGGAATAATTAGAACTAGATTATAATTAATCAAAGAAATTTAATCTATGAATTGAAAGACCTTGTAGAAAACTTGAAATCTATCTTAAACACAACCGGTTTCTATTAAATAAATAGAACCTACATGCTCAACCTAATTTTAAATTGAAATCTAAACTACAGGAAACATGAATGATTATAGAAATAAAACGAAACAACTAATAAACATAATTATACTAATTGCTGAGGAAGGAAATAACAAAACCTACAAAAATATTTAAAGACTCTATTTGTTGGGGGGCCATTCCAGTTAACATCATTAGGCTACTTCTAATTGAATACAGTCATATATAGCACAAGAATACTTTCATTATAATAAAAGGTGGTGTTACCAATTTTTTCAGATTGAACTGATAAAAGGAAGAACTTCAGACTCTAGACTCTCAAAAACTGAGAAGCTCGTAAATCGCATGACAACATCTATATATATAAATCGTTCAATGGACGCGAGAAAGACGACCCTTTAATGGTCGACTTCTCTTAAGGATAAGGCAATCATAATGTCAAATAAGTACATAACAACCAACAACTAACGGTCTTTCTTTTCTCGT
Source organism: Pseudotsuga menziesii (assembly GCA_001517045.1). Classification (NCBI taxonomy): domain Eukaryota; kingdom Viridiplantae; phylum Streptophyta; class Pinopsida; order Pinales; family Pinaceae; genus Pseudotsuga; species Pseudotsuga menziesii. Next base: position 328,602 of record LPNX010693814.1, read on the forward strand.
AGATTGTGTTCCTTCAGGCGCACAATGTGGTTCATAACTTCAGTCCAAATCAAAGCTTGCGTTGAAGTGTCACGCGAAAGTACTATATGGTCACTTCTTCCAGAAGAATACTAAAGCTGAGATGTTGGCGCGTGGTGATGAGAGTTTCTCACCGTTTTCATGCTCTTAATACATAGAAACATGCTACCAAAAAACGTGCAGTCTATTTGATGATCTGGACAACAAGTTGGGTGCACTCTCCATATACTCAGTTGAACACGTGTTTGTTTGTCAGCTCATCAAAAATACCATCTAACATGAACATAATAAAACATGTGAATTTATTTAGAAAATGCATCCCATATTATGCCAATTTTAACCATTGAAACCATAAAATGATGATAATAAATAGAATTGACATAAATCCTAATTTGGTCACACCTGAAATCTTGTAGAGGGAGATGCATGATGCAAAAGACACTAAAAAGTAACAAAACATATGTTAATATGCCCAGTATTGGACCCAAAAATAGTGACAAAATAGGGACCAACATTTAAAAGTGTTGGATGTTTTATTGTCTAAAGTAATCCACCTATTCTTTAATTATCAACCAGGGTTGGTAAGCTTAGAGTTGACACAAAATATATGCGAAGGTAGAGGGTGTCATGTAAATATTTAAACAAACAAAAGATTGAAAGATCTTTCAAAATGAAAAAACAAGTCAAACTCCTAAAAATGTAATTCCTATAGTATTTAAACTAAAATAAACTAAACAATTGAAAATAAGTTTTAAACTAAAGCACAATCAACGGTTTACTATTCAAATGGGAAACTAGGGTACAAGGAAAACTGAACTTATAAGCAACTAGAAAACTTAATAAACAAAGCAAGTAGAAAACTTAATAAAAGAAAACTTAAAAAAGGAAGAAAGTAGAAAACTTAATAAAATATCTTTAGGTTCTATCCTACAAGTTCTTTCAACAATAACACAACATAAAAAGATAACCTAAAAACATATTAAGGAAAACACATATAACCCTAAATTTTGCATACAAACAAATAAATCAATTCAAAAGGAATAAACACAAAACCATAGAACAATAAAACAAAATCAGAAACAAAACTCAAGAATAACTTAAACTTCGTTTAAGGTAAAACAAGTAAGGAAAATGATAAAATTTTAATAAACAATTTAAAACAACTAAAATTTAACTTTAATGTTAAATAAAACTGTCGTCTAACTATTACAATCAAAACATAATTCAGACATTCACAAAACAAAACTAAAAACAACCTTAAAACACATAAAAAACACTAAAAACAGAACTAAGGGCCGAATGGCAGACTAAATTGTGGGTTTGAAAGGGGTGGCTGAATAACAGACTGAACAGGTTATCCGAATGACAGTCTGCATAGTTAAAATGGTAAAAACTAACCTAAGTGAACTAATCTTCAGCTAAATCCATGTAGATGTAATTCTAATGCATCGAAACAATGAATAAACCTATTTAACAGAAAATAAACCTTAAACTAATTCATGAACAAAAGGAATCATTGCATATTAAACTAATAAATAAACTAGAAATTAATTTGTATAAATTCAAAACAAAAAAGGAAATAACATAATTGAATCTTAATCTTAATTCATAAAAACAACTTATTCTATATTCTTGAAAACAAAGACTGAAAGTAATGCTGGAAATGAAATAAATGGAAACAAAATGACTGAAAGCAAATAAATGAAAGCAAGCTATGCATGCATCTAAATAATTAACTTCAAAATAAAACTAAGTTAATGTATTACAGAAAACAGATAGAATATCATTTACTATAATCTAATGGAAGCAAACTAGAATTTAAACTAAACTAGCTAAAACAGAAAAGAAACTCAGCTAAACAAAGAAAATGAACCTTTGGTTGATGAGGGGCCCTCTCAACAATCAGGGGTGATGCTTGGCTAACTTCTACTTAAACGCAATCTTCAACAGCAATGCATACATCTATTTAGTTAGATAGTGGAACAAAAATACAAAGTTCAAGAGTAAATCACAGCAAGAACTCTTCTCCTAACTCTGCTAATTAACTAGTTTTCTAGCTAACTGAGCTCTCTCATAGAGGCCGCTTTATATAATGATTTACAGGGATGAGGAAGTCGACCCTTTAGTGGTCGAATTCTCTCTAAATTTAGTTGACTATAATGGATTTCAACTGATCACAAACCAACGCATAAGCATCTCCCTTATTCAGCGCAAACAGTCTTCAAAGGTGGCGCACAGGCTTCTCTTCAGCGTGAACGATTTGCAAAGGTGGCACACAAGTTCCTTTCTAAGCGTAGCAGGAAACTGATAGCAAACAGAGGAGAGCGTAGTGGTGAATATTCTACAGCATGAGTTGAATGCATCAATCCAGTGTGTGGATGGTTGATGTGGTGGCGAACAAAAGAGAACACAGGCTGGCAAGTATCTAGAACACAGCTCCATCACCAAACGTCTGGATAACCAGATCGTTTGCATATGTTCCAACGTTTTAATGCCCGAATTTAATTCTCAGTAGCACGTAGTTTGATGTGCGATTTGGACGGAGTGCTGAACGAAAGGTTGGGACGTGAGCTGGATACATTGGGTGTCAATCTAGGGTGAATAGAGTGTCTATCTGTTGGCGTTCTTCAGGACTAGATTCTACAGCAACACCTTTCAACATCTAAAAAACCACCAGCGAGTTTCATACAACGGGCTAAATCACGAGCTCGACACCAAGATGGATATGCTGTGTGAAAAGCAAGCTGAATGCGTTTTGCGTATTAACTTGGCCCAAAAATATATAAAACCTGCAAATGATTATACAAACCAATTAATACATCAAATGAGTTTTAATAATGTTAGTTTTAATTAATAAAACCATAAAAATGATAATAATAAAATAATTTATATAAACCTTAGAAAACACTCATACCTGAGGTTGAATAATGATTTGCATGTCATAAAATATACAAAAGATAATAAAATATATGGTTAAATAACTAATTTATCTTCCAAAAATGGTAACAAATCTAGGATCAACATTCCTCTAGACCCGAAAAAATGCCAGGTCCCACTGAGCAAAAAGAAAGAAAAACAATTTAGGAAGAAGGCGAACTAGGAGCTTCCTTCAACTTGGCAGATGAAGAAGGTAATTTAAACTTCACTATGTTAACCTGTAACTTCAAAATAACATATCTTTTATGTCACACATTGTATGAAACTTAAAAATGACTTCATTGGGTTTTCAACATTTTTAGGTTCAAAATAATTTTATCATTTATAAAGTTTTAAAATTAATTCAACCATGTACAAAGTAAAACTTTGGGCAGGTTTAATATATAACATAAAAACATAAATTGCATTGATCATTTTCATGCATGATTGGGTAAGAGGATAGAATTATTAACAGTGAAATAGAAGTAAAAACTATTTTCCTAAAAACAAAATTTGGTTAGCAAATTTAATCATAAGTACTATAATATCACCATTTTTTTAGATTGTTATTTGATATTTCATTTTACTTCATTTGATTCTTCATATGGTAAGACCATATTGAATTTTGCTGTAAAATATGTTTCAAGCTATAACCAAATTCCATTGTTTACATTCCTAAAACAAATACTTAGCATTTGTTAGAGATAAATAGATTTGTCATAAAATAAAAATAATCTAATTTTTCAAATCAAATCCATCTTCCCCAAAACCAAAGAGATGGCATGTCGTCAAGCCATACAGAGAGAAGAAATGATTGTTCCAAAAAAAATAGAAAGAATGCTAGCACGCTATGAATTATTAAAAAATACTTACTAGTAAATGGAAATGGTCGAGAAATGTACATTTATGAAAAATAAAACAGTGCTTAGAAAAACCATGTAAAATAAGAATAATATAATTAAAAGAATACCATAGGAAAAAACTAGCCATCCATGCCTCATTGTAAAGATATCCTGTCATCATCAAGTATTTCAAGTGTACCCCAGAGTGTGTGAGATTTACAGCTATGGGTCTCATTTCTAAGATAATGACATCTTAGATATATGTGGAATTAGCTGGCTGGGGAAAAGTCAACTTAGAGCCATTCTCAAATGACATTAGAAATAGTTTCCCATGACATAAATTTTTTGAATTTTTTTTTCATATATTATAACTATTTGCCGAACTATGTGTATAGTGGTGTATTAACTAGATCTCATTTACCATATATTGCCCCACTGCCAGCAGGCTTGTTCAGTACCCCGATGGGTTTATCTTGGTACCATGCAAGGATAGCCCCACTTCCAGCGAGCCTGTTCAGTACTCTGACAGGTTTACTTGCATTTATTGAGCTTCATGTTGCAAGGTTTTTACTTAGCATTGACCCACTGCCAATAGGCCTCTTCAATACCCCGACGGGTTTGCCTTGTATAATGGTATTAAAGATATGGAATTCGATTGGTACTAGAGCGTGTTAAGTCCTGCTAAACACATAATTCAATTTTTTCAAAATAAAGTTATGAGTAATTTCATAATGGCCAAATGTTAGATTTTTAGCATTAATCTAGCATTATTAGGATCTTTAATTGAAAGAATAACAAGCACAACAATCAAACACAAGAAACAAAGAAGACAGTGTTTTTCCTCGGGGAAACCATAAATGGAGAAAACCCCACAACTTCCTCAAAGATAGAATCAACACCAAAATAGAAAATCCCAAAACAGTAAGATGATCTCTCGACAGCAGTAACCTCTTTCTTCCTAGCCCCAATGTCTTCTCCTTCCTCAACTATATGCTACAACTGAGTGTGAGTGAGTGTGTATCAAATAGAGAGGCTAGCTCTCTATTTATACTAATTCCTGACTTAACTAAACCCAACTAGGGCCGACTTCACTAGGTGAGTCTAATAACCCTAGTGCCCCAGAACTGCGGGGACTTTAACCCTTGATCAATAGGAGGGTTACCCACAATNCTGATCAGAACATCGGGGCATGACATGACTCAATTACATTACAGACACATCCCAGAATAAACATCATGGTACAAGACATAAGATACATAGGTGAATACATTTCAAAGTTACAAATACATCAACACTCCCGCTTAACTAGGAGGGTATTATTTCGACACAATTTTCATCACTGGTCTTCTTCTCTGTATCGAATGGATCATATCTTCATCTTCATCTTCAAGTCTTCTTTGTCTTCGAGTCTTCTTCGTCTTCAAGTGTTCTTCGTCTTCAAGTGTTCTTCTAAGTCATCTTCTTCTTCAATTATTCTTCATCACGGGATATGGATCATCACGACTACTGGATCATCACTGCTGGATAATCATCACATTTGGATCATCACTTGATCTGGATCGTCATTGATAGGTAATAACTCTCGATTCATTTCTATTCATGGCTAATGCATACATTTATATATTACATGTGGTGGTTGAGCTTCATCAACCTTTTCACCTTCCTATGTAACTGTTCAGCTTCCTACATAACTATTTATTTATTTATTTACAATATATAATCCCAATGGATTATATTCTAACAATCCCCTCTTAATCCGAAGGGGTGTTCGTAAGTCCGAGCATGTTTCTGAATCTTTCAAACTTTTCTCATCCAAGCGCTTTGGTGAAGATGTCTACAACTTGATCATTTGTGGAACAATGTCGAAGATGGACTGTCTTGGCCTCTACATGATGTCGAATCAAATGATACTTTGTGTTTATGTGTTTGGTTCGATCATGGAATCTAGGATTCTTAGCCAGCTTGATTGCAGAAGTATTGTTGACCAATAATGGAGTGGAGTTTTCTTGTTTTTCTTGCAAATCTTCAAGTATCTTCCTGAGCCATACTATTTCTTTCATTGCTTCAGCTGCAGCCACATATTCAGCTTCTGTTGTTGAATCTGCCGGAACTGACTATTTGCGTGATCTCCATGAGACAGCTGCTGATCCAAGACTCATAGTGTATCTAGAATTTGATACTCCTATCTCCTTATCGCCATCAAAATCTGAGTTTGAGTACCCAATAAGTTTGAAGTCATCCACTTTAGAGTACTTGAGTCCAACGTCTTGAGT